>CM029639.1:1878442-2310942 GCA_017311315.1 Dendrocalamus latiflorus
AGAGAGGCGGAAGGGGAAGGCGCCAACAAGGAGAGGCGCGAGCGCCGAGGAGGGGAGGAGGCGGAAATGGGCAGGCGCCAAAGGAGAAGGGGGCGCACGGCGGCCAGAAAGAGAAAACGGGTTCGGGGAGAACTTTCCCGAAAGGGAAAGTTTTCGAATTTCACTCAAAAATCCAGCAAAAAGCACAAAAATTTTTGGGGTTGAAATTTTAGGGTTTTTCAACCTACCCCCCTTAAAAGAATCTCGACCCCGAGATTAACTTGGTCCAGGGAGTAAGTTGGGGAAAATCTCACTGCAAGTCTGACTCTCGTTCCCCAAGTTGACTCATCCGCTGTGTGATTCTTCCACTGCACTCTGCAAAATCTGACGTTCTTGTTTCTGAGCTGCCTTTCTGATATTCCAAGTATTTGTAGTGGTTCTTCAGCATAAGTACAATCATCCTGTAATTCAATATCTGACAGTGGCACTTCATCTGTCGGCTGGCGTAGACACTTTCGAAGTTGAGACACGTGGAACACATTGTGAATCCTTGACAAGTTGGGTGGAAGCTGCACTTGATAAGCAACCTCTCCAACTCTTCCAATAATTTGAAATGGTCCCACATACCTTGGTGCCAATTTGCCCTTGACTTGAAACCTCTTGACTATCTTGAATGGGGTGACCTTGATATAGACAGAATCTCCCACTTCGAAGCTCAAATCTTTTCTGCGATTATCTGCATAGTTCTTCTGTCGGTCTTGTGCCATCTTCAGTCTGTCTCTGACAATCCTGACATGTGCTTCTGCATCTTGAGCAATCTGAGGACCCATAAGTTATCGTTCTCCTGTTCCTGACCAATTCAGTGGGGTTCTGCATTTTCTGCCATATAAAGTTTCAAATGGGGCCATCTGGATACTGGCTTGATAGCTATTGTTATATGGGAATTGAGCAAACGGGAGGCAAGTATTCCACGCTGTTCCATACACAATAGCACAAGCTCTTAGCATGACTCCCAAGATCTGGTTTGTTCTTTCTGTCTGTCCATCTTGTTTAAGGGTGATATACTGAGCTGAAATGCAAAGTCTTACACTGACTTCATGTAATTTTTCCAGAACTTGGATGTAAACTGTGCTCCTCTGTCTGAGATAATTTTCTTTGGGACTCCATGCAATGTCTCTATCCTTATCAAATATAGTTCAACAAGCTTGTCTTTCCCGTAAGTTTGCTTGAACGGAAGGAAATTAGCTACCTTGGTCGATCTATGAACAATGACCCAGATAACATCATATCCCTCACGAGTCTTGGGAAGTCCTGTAATGAAATCCATGCCGATACTATCCCGTTTCCATCCGGGAATTGGCAAAGGCTGTAATAGTCCCGATGGTTTTTGGTGGTCTATCTTGATCTGCTGGCAAACATCACATTTTGCTGCATACTCTGCCACTTCTTTCTTTATCTGGTTCCACCAGTACCTTTTTTTAGTCTTTATACATCTTGATACCTCCTGGACGGATTGAGAATTGAGACGAATGAGCTTCAGACATGATTAACTCTCTTAACTCCTTGTCGGGTATGCAATAGCGACCACGGAAGGTAAGGGTGCCATGCTCGTCTCTCGCATACTCCGTTGAATCTTCTTCTTGAACTTTTCTTTTTCAGTTTTTGAATCTCTGCATCTTCATCTTAGGCTGCTTTAATCGGATCTGTCAGCAATGGTTGGAGTCCCAACGCTGCCATACTGCCTTGTTCAGTGATCACCCAATTTAGCCGTAGGATATCTCATTGTAACTCTGGTGGGTACTCTGTCGTGCTGACTTTGCTTGGACGAGTCTTTTGTCTAAGGGTATCGGCCACTACATTTGCTTTGCTCGGTTGATATTGGAGATCAATGTCATAGTCTTCATTCAACTCTAGCAATCTCCGCTGTCTCATATTCAACTCTGGCGGAGAGGGGCGGAGGCTTCGGGGCGAAGGCACGGGCGCGACTCCGGGGTCAACAGCAGGATGGGGAGCAGGTAGGGCGTCTCCTCCGCGGAATGGAGCAGTGACCGGGGTGACGCCGGCTTTGCAGAGGGAGTTATGGCGAGGCGACGGCACGGGAGCAGGTGAGGGGCAGCAGAGCGGGGCGCGTCCGCGCGCGAAGGAAGGAGGAGGCGGGGACTGCCAGGTGGGGCCGAGGCAGGAGCGGGGTGACGCGTGGCGTGGAGGTTCTGCCGGCTTCAGACCGGCTGACGACAGCGGGGAGGAATCCGGGGCGCAAGGCGGGGGCGAAACCGCGGGCGCGGTCGCGGAGAGGTGGGGCGGGGGCGAGCGCACGCGCGAGGGAGAAAGCGGGGAGGGGCGGAGGCGCCAGCGAGGGAGAGAGCGGGGAGGCGCCAGGAGAGGAGAGAGGCGGAAGGGGAAGGCGGCGCCAACAGAGGAGAGGCGCGAGCGCCGAGGAGGGGAGGAGGCGGAAATGGGCAAGGCGCCAAAGGAGAAGGGGAGGCGCACGGCCAGAAAGAGAAAACGGGTTCGGGGAGAACTTTCCCGAAAGGGAAAGTTTTCGAATTTCACTCAAAAATCCAGCAAAAAGCACAAAAATTTTTGGGGTTGAAATTTTAGGGTTTTTCAGACGACGATTAGCAAACCGTCCATCTCTGGACCATACACCCTGAATCGTTGTATACATCGTTATTACGTATGCTACGTGGTCACTTATTGGGAGGAGGCAATGACCGGTGGGGACGGTGGGGGCAGCTGGGCACGGGGGAGGGGAGACGAGCCAAGGGAGGGGAGCGGTAGGCAGCACCCGAGAGGGAGGGGAGGGGTGCCATGCACGACTAAGAGAGAGGGGAGTGGAGGGGTAAGCTTGGTTGTGCCTGACCGGGTACGAGACTGTTCATGTCATGTCGGATCGGCCCACCATGCCAAGGTGCTGGTCTAAGCACGACAAGACTGGTCAGGCCAGACCAATACAACCTATTTAGCCATGGGCCATGTCATGCCTAATCCATATCAACAGTATTGTGCTTCGGACCGAAACGATTGGTTTGACCCATTTGGACAGCTCTAGTGGCGAGGTAAAAGTTAACTAGTAAAAAACAAGTTTTTTAGCCGATTGATTTCCATACGGGAAATGATAGTGTATAGACGTCTCATAGGACGTCTTGCATCAAATGCATCTCCACTCCCCCACGCTGCTTTCACCATCCAGATTCCGGACTGCTCCCCACATCTTCTTCCCCAGTACCCCATCTTTTGATTCTCAAGAAGTCTGACCGTTGTTTCTCCTTCTAACGTCCAAAAATCCCGAGCTCTCCACCAGTAAGTTTTTTTTCCAAATCTTAGGGCGCCTTATATCTCCTCCATTTTTTTCTTGTTGTTGTAATTGTATTCAGTTGTTGCAGCATTTATTTTTCTTGTTGTGATGGTCTTTTCTATTACTAGAGTAAGAATCATTTTTGTTGCATAGATTCCTGGATTTTTGTTGTGTCAATGTTATCTTTTGTTGTATTAGGTATTTTCAAATGTTACAACTATCATTTTCAAATACTACAATGATGTAAGGTTCTAAATCTTTCGTTTAAGGATTTTGATCTTGTTTTAGCACTTTGCAAAGTTATATATTTTATTGTATACAGTGATTATACTTATTATATAAGTAATTTATTGATGTTACATCGAAACGTAGCATAGAAAGTCTCTTGTACGTCCGGAGCTAGCACTGTCCTTTCCATATATATGCATGTGTGGCTCTCGACCAGGGCCTATTTTTTCAGTTTTTAAAAATTGTTTTTTGGCTTTTTAAACAGGGTATTTTTTTAAAATAGGGTCTGCTAGTTAATTGTAATACATATTGTATCAACTTTATTTATATCGGTAAAAATCACATATGAGTTTCTGTTACTCTATAATCCCTTACATAAATAACTCAAAAATCACAAATCACAGTTAAAAATTACTAACCTCAGCTAAAAAGAATAGACCCAGTTTTTACCGGCCTGTCAAACGGACATGTACGCACAAGCTGAAGAATTCAATAGCCTCAAAATAAGGTATGTGGGTCATTGGATGTCGTAAGATGAGATCAATTCGTCACTGTGCTAGCCTGTGCACAGCAAAGGAGAGAGAAGAGTAAATTGATGGGACCGTACATGTCTGCTATTTCGATCTGTATACATTTTTACGATTATTTCCACTTGATTAGATTTAGAGCAATACAATGACTAGCAATAAACCGGATTGAGTTACAGAACAGAATAACATGCGAAGATTAGCAGACAATTATCTTTAGTGTGGTTATTTGTCTCTAACTGGGCATCTCCGGAACTTCTGCTGATGATTTTTGTTCCTGCATTAAGTAGGGAATTCCGCCCCTATAAGCCAGATCCAGCTCCATTGCTTCATACTGGAACGTTCCACCAAAGGAGGTGAGCATGGTCGGTGACAGCCTCAAGGATGATGTGAGCACTCTTCATCTCATTATAAAGTCACGACTACAAAGAATTATATAGTATGCTCTGTCTCATGGTTTCAACAGTTAATATGCACCAAACATCCATAATTTTAATATACATATTACTGCATCATTGCTTTATTTTGTTTAAAAATAATAACCAAGATATTACCCATGAGTCTGCACTGTAAGTTACATTATCTCTCCGACAGTCATGAACCAATATAAATTGTGATGTTGTTGCCTTGACTTCGATTTGTTGCAACTCGCAAATCGTACTCACTGGTACGCTGTTGCAGGCTAAATAGCGCTCGTAAGATTTTTTTTTAGGAAAAAAAATATATCAGGAGGCCCCCGTAAGAAGATGGCAGAATTTGCAACTTTTTTCCTCACATATCATGTGTTTCATCTTGTTCGCACTTCGCACAGCTCAGCATGTAAATGGTGAAATTTCTGCTGCTGCTGCTGCTGCTGCTGGAGGCTAGCAGATGCAACTCCCGTGATGGCTCTAGGCAGCAAGCGGCAAACGAGAGCTCAGAAGCTCTCGAAGCTGCTTCTGCCTTGGACTACGATCGGCGGGCACTATTGATTTTCTTTTTTTCTTAAACATGCGAAAGCGAGATGATGGTTTCTGATCGAGAAAATAAACACGAATCCGAAGAGGATCGGACCTCCTCATCTTTGCCTTTGTTCGATCGGGAACAGTAGACGTATAAACTTGACCTGCTTCGGCTGTGGAGTCGGAATCCTGGGATGTGATGTGCCTGTTAGCAATGATAATTTAATCCTGCGCACGTAAGCTAGTATTTTTAATTCAGCATGTATTCATTTCTAGGTGGTAACTGCCATCCGTTGTCATGCATACATGTAACAGCATGCATTCATTTCTAGGTGGTAACTCCTATCCGTTGCCATGCATACATGTAACAGCATGCATTACATTCATTTCTAGGAGTTCGTATTTCTTGTTTTGCATAATAAAAGGAAGAAGAAAATGCTGCAGTTTTAGTGTTCATGCAGCACCAAAACATCTGTGTGTTTTCCTGTGTATGCAATTTCATTTGAAGCGTGAGCTAGAAAGTTAAGAGATTAGCAAGGGTGGCTGACAATTGGTATCAGAGCAAAATGTCGGCCTCCGCCTTTGCCGTAGGCCACTCCCGTACACCGCAGCGACACGGCCATGGACGCTTGCCGTCCCCACCGACGCGCCGCCCGCATCGACGTGATGGCGGCCAGCGTGAACTCGTTGTCCAGCGGGTCGTAAAGGAGAGTAGTGGCTCCTCCAACCCCACGCTCACACACTCAAATTACTCCGATTGGGCGGTGTTGATGCGAGTCAACCTGCAGGCTTAAGGCCTGTGGGACGATGTCGACACCGGTGATATGCCATACCAGGAAGATCGTCAGGCCTTTTCGGCGATCCTCAGGGCGGTGCCACCGGAAATGCTCCAGCCACTTGCCGAGAAGGACAACGCCAAAGAAACCTGGGACACCCTCAAGGCGATGAGGGTTGGGGCAGATCGAGTGCGTGAATCCAAGGCGCAAAATCCAGTCGATCCAAAATGGATCCTGGACACCGGCGCATCGAATCATATGACAGGCGCACGAAACGCATTCTCCGAACTCGACACCAGCGTGCGCGGTTCCGTCAAGTTCGGCGACGCCTCGCGAGTCCGCATCGAGGGGTGCAGCACTGTGCTCTTCGCCTGCAAGAACGATGATCACTGCGCACTCACCAGCGTCTACTACATCCTGCGCCTCCGCAGCAACATCGTCAGCCTCGGCCAGCTGGACGAATCTCACTGCAAGATGGAGATCGAGAATGGCGTCCTCACACTGCGCAACCCCCAATGCCTGCTGCTGTGCCGGGTTCGGCGGACTGCCGGACGTCTCTATGTGCTCAACCGTTGACATCGCACAGCCTGTTTGCCTCGCGACAAGGGGTATGGAGGAGGCCTGGACATGGCATGCGCGTTTCGGCCACCTCAACTTCGACTCGCTTCGCATGCTCGCTCGGCGCGGGATGGCGCGAGGCCTGCCGGAGCTTGAGCGTATAAATCAGGTTTGCGACAGCTGCCTGATTGGCAAGCAAAAGCAAACACCGTTCCCCGCCACAGTGGCATACCGCGCATCGGAGCGCCTCGATCTCGTCCACGGCGATATATGCGGGCCCATCACGCTGGTAACCCATGGCAGCAAGAGGTACTTCCTGTTGTTGATCGATGATCTAACCCGCTACATGTGGCTCTTTCTGCTGGCGGTGAAAAGTGATGCTCCTGCAACCATCAAGCGCTTCAAGGCCGGCGTCGAGGTCGAGACCGGGCGCAAGCTGCGTGTACTTCGCACGGACCATGGAGGGGAATTCTCCTCCGTGGAATTTGGTCTGTACTGCGCCAACGAGGGTGTCTAGCGGCACCTCACGGCACCGTACTCCCCTCAGCAGAACGGCGTGGTCGAACGCCGCAACCAGACGTCGTGGCCATGGCGCGCTGCATGATGAAGGCGAAGGATATGCCGGGGGAGTTCTGGGGCGAGGTGGTGCCGTCTTCATCTTGAACCATTCGCCGATGAAGAGTGTTTGCAACAAGACCCCGTATGAGGCATGCACGATCGAACACCCATTGTGCATTACTTCAAGATGTTCGGGTGCATTGTTTACGTCAAGGACGTGCGACCGCACTTGAAGAAACTCGATGACTGAAGCAAGGCCATGGTGTTCCTTGGCTATGAACCGGGAGCCAAGGCATATCGCGCTTACGACCCGGCGTGTTTGTGTCACTTGCGACGTCGTGTTCGATGAAGCGGTGAAGTGGGATTGGGCGGCTTCAGGAGAGTCCGTTGCGGCCTCCTTGGGCGATTCATTCACCGTCCACTACGAGATAGTTTCCTCCTCTGTGCCATCCAGCATGGCGCCGGGAGGCCAGGCAGCAACACCGGAACACTTGGAGAAGGTGGCTCCCAACGACCCTGCTTCACCGCGCACTCCGGAACCCGCCATCGAGTTTATATCGCCCCCAACTGCTAAACCTGACGTCGACAACGATCACGGGGCACCGCGGCGCTACAGAAGCATGACCAACATCTTCACCACTTTGAAGCCGGTGGAGCTCGACTCCGACGAGCTTCATTTAATCGCCACTCGGGCACATCAGGTTTCATGAACTTCGCAAGAAGGCGGGCATCGTCGAGGTCATCACACGGCAGCAGGATTAGGGGAAGAATTGTTAGCAATGATCATTTAATCCTGCGCACGTTAGCTAGTATCTTTAATTCAGCATGTATTCATTTCTAGGTGGTAACTCACATCCGTTGCCATGCATACATGTAACAGCATGCATTCATTTCTAGGTGGTAACTCCCATCCGTTGGCATGCATACATGTAACAGCATGCATTACATTCATTTCTGGGAGTTAGTATTCCTTGTTTTGCATAATAAAAGGAAGAAGAAAATGCTGCAGTTTTAGTGTTCATACAGCACCAAAATATCTGTGTTTTTTTTGTGTGTATGCATTTTATTTGAAGCGTGAGCTAGAAAGTTAAGAGATTAGAAGGGTGGCTGACAGTGCCTGGCAGACAACAAGCAGAGCAGCATGAGCCTTTTTTGGTCGCCGGAATTCTACCGACTGCTACGGCGAAGTGCGCGAGAGACCGGAAGGCGATGGAGCAGCACGGCAACGCGACGTACCAGATGCCGCCGGACGAGGTCGATCGACTTCCTGAGGAGGGTGAGTCGGGCGTCGTCCTCAGGGACGATGAGGCCAAGCACCTCAGGGAGATCGACGAGCTCATCGCCGCCAAACTCGACAAGGCCAAGGAGATCGCCGCCGCGCAGCTAAGGAGCATGACGCCAACGGCTGCATCGAGGTCCCCGCCGCTTCAAGGCTACCTGGCTCAACGCCTACGGTGCAGGTGCAGCAGCCCAAGCCGACCGCCACCCGCCGCGCCCATCAACCAATCCATGATCCATCCATTAACTAGAACTCGTATCATACTAGTATCAGCTTAATTAGCACTCTGTTGTTATGCAGTTTAGATTCCAGGCTCCCAATCTTTATCAACTGTCTGCAAACTTGTTTTGGGAGGAAAACTAACTTGTTTTGTTGATTTGGCTGCATGTTCTTGGCCTTTTCTTTTCACAGCGGTAGCACAGCATGGTCCCCAAAACAAACAGGCTCTTTGCGGTTCGCAACCAAAGTTCATCGCATGCTTGCTCGCTCCCCGAAAGGCAGAAAACCAAATAACTTTTCCAGTTTTGAGTAACACAGCAAGCAGACGTGGTCGTCTCGTCGTGGTCCTTGGTCAGAAGCTCGTAGCTCCATAGTAGAAAGTACAAAGCGAAAACCAAACACCATCCTGCAGCATGCCGCTCCTCCGAGACAAGCAGAACCGTTGAACGTAAAAGGGAACCAAAACAACTACTGGTACAGCCACAACAGCCTTTCGCTTTGCTCTAATCGCTTCAGAAGATGGCATGAACATCGATCCCAGTATTCAGTAACCAATACAGTACTGAACCAAAGAGAGAGAGAGAGAGAGAGAGAGAGAGAGAGAGAGAGAGAGAGAGAGAAAGGTATTCAGTGATCAGACAAGTAGATGCCACGAACATGGTCTTTCTTCAACTTCTCTGCAGAACATCGAGTTAACCAAACAGAAAAGCACTTGTTAAGAGTTTAGGCCCTGTTTGGAATGCGAGAATTTTTCCCGATTCCTGCGGGAATTGAACTGTTTCCTGTAAAATTCCTGCAAAATTCCTGTGAAATTCCTCTGTTCCAAACAGGCCCTTATACCAGGGACAATTCCTTCTTTCATTATTTTAAGCCTGCAGCCACATGGCAACAGAATGGGTACAAACAAAACAAAAGGAGTCTAGTCTGAACTCTAAAGAGAAGATCGTATTGTATAACTTATTAAGAAGGCAAAGCCACGCACACATGTGAGAGGCACCACCATCATGCCGTCTTTTAAGAACACAAATACTAATAATAAACACATTAAACATTTACTACAAAGACTGAGCCACATTGCGTCCTGACAGCCTCAACCCAGAATATAAAACAACAGGCAGTTTACTGATACATTAACCTGATTCTTCATCAATTCATCATCACCACAAACATTACAGCATTACCGTCTACTTAAACTAGTCTTTGCACTACTGAAACTGAAAGTACATGAACAGCATCCTGGGCTGCTACTACAAGCCTACAACTATTACAAGATGCACCATAAAGCGGCATAGATTACCTAACAGCAGCATTAAACTAAGCAACAAACATCAGGCGCTCCTACAACAAACAACAAGTTTGTTTGTTCCTAGATTCCTTTGAAGCATCCCCTTCCCGCCAAAAGCACTAATCAAATCACAAGGTTAGCTACCTGTCTGAAGCTTCAGAAATCGCTAGGATCAGAGCAGGATGTCAGCCTTGGAAGGCAGCCTCCGGAAGAAGCTCATCACCGGCGACGGCATCCTGCTGCGGAATCTTGGCGGGCGCATTGCATACAGGCCCCAGAGCCCAACCAGCGCCTTCATCGGTATGGCATATGCAATGACTGCAGCAACGACACAGGCAATGGAGAAAAGCAATGTTGCCCTTGGGTCGCGCCAGCTGAGGAGGGCCTGCATGCGCTCACCCTGCGTTGCTATGTCGCCGACCACTGTCTGTACCCTCCCTGCCACGCTGCGGAGGCGGTCGTACCGGAAGCGCACAACATCCCCCCGGCTGGAAGGGAATGTGTCGAACTCCTCGTCAAGCTCATCCACGGTGGCTGCATCTGCATGAGACAGCTTCATCTCCATGTGAGGCGGGTGCCTCGGACGGACACGGTACCTCCATAACCCGGGTGAACGCCATCGCCAGGAAGGCTGTTGGAAGAATCAGCTCCGGCATTGTGACAAACACCAGGAATGTGAATACAGCAAGGCATGAATGTACCGGCCGATTCCAAGAACGGGCAAGCTCAAACCACCTGCCAATGGTGATCGGACCGGAGAGCACAGTGACAAGGCGGAAGAAGTTGGCCTTGCTGCGCCGCATACTCCATAGATGTGAACGGTGGTCTAGCATGTACTCAACAACCTCCCTGCCGAGCGGTGGTTCAGCACGTCCAAGTCGGGCAGCAACAACATTCGTGGCCTGGAACCGAAGGCTCTCGACCTGGCGCACAAGCAGCGGCTCGACATAGTGCATCTTTGGAAGCAGTGGGCGTACGTAGGCGTGGAACATGTTGCCAGCATTGCCACAGCAGAAGCGCACAGCTAGGTGAAGCTCCCCCATCTTCTTGACCCCCGTTGGATGCAGCATGAGAAGTGGGTAGGCATGCGTATACACCCTGTCAGTCTCCAATGTCGAGAGCCGGATGCGAACTTTGCCGACGCAGTTGTCACGGACTGCCAGTGTGGTATTGCCGGACGCGGGCTTGTCGACATGGCAGTTGTCGAACACGCCGACGGTGATGACGGTGCAAGGGTCAAACACCTCCCATGTATATTGCTCGTTCCACCGGGGGCACACGGAGTCGACGACAGTGCGAGTGCGGATCCACTTCTGGCCATACTTGGCAACACAGTACGCATGCGTTGCCGCATCCCGGGCCTTCATTGGTATCAGCCCGGTGGCACCAAGCACCCCGAGCTCAAGCACCCCAACGTGCGGCTGCCATAGCTGTTTCCCGGTAGGCCGGAGGTCGCTGCTGTAAGCCGTAGCCTCATCCAGCACATGGTACCCTCCATCAAGACTCAGACGGAGATGCACGCGGCTCCCGTACCTATTCGTATTGCTGCCGGCAACAGTGCCACCGCCAGTGCCACGGTCCAGCCCAACCACCGGGAAACGACGAGCTTCTCATCCCAGCGCCTCTCAATGGAGGAAACTGGAACGACAAGGCGGCCAAGCATGTCATCCCTTCCCGGGGACACATGGTCCTCCAGAGACAACACCAAGAACTCCTCAAATGGCCTCAGCGACCACAAACATCAGGTCTTCATTCCAGAACGGGCTCGATGGCCCCCGGTTCGCCACCACCGGTGCCGGCCGCGTGCGCAGCATCTGATTCCCTACCTGCGCGCGCACAAAGAGCTCCGGGTACCGGCCGATCGCCATTGGCCCCTTGTCCATCGGAAGCAAGTCCTGCGCCTCAATGACGGATACACGAAGGTACCACAGCTTGGGGCGACGTACACCTTGGACTTGATGGAGCCCAATGGGCCATAGCCGTGGACGCCGGCCGCCTTGGAGTGCCAGGCCTCCGCGAAGGCCTCGTCGGCCTGGGTGCCGAACCAGACGGCGACCATCACCTCCACGCCGCCGCGCTCGCCCTTGCGGTCCTCCATGCTGTACCACTGGGGGGCCAGCGTGCTGTCCGGCGGCGCGCGGCGCGGCACCTCGGAGAGGTCGAACCAGACGCGGCCGATGTGGTCGTCGCTGCCGCGCGCGCGCACGAAGACCTCGACGAACGAGGACTGGATGGTCTCCTTGGAGAAGGCGAACACCTGATCCCAGTGGTGCGCGGCGGCGGCCGGGGTCACGCCCCGGTAGTTCCCGAGCTTCACCTCCGCCACGGTCCTCACCCACAGCCGCCGCGCCGCGCGCGCGCACCACGCGCACGTAGAGGTACTGCATCTGCTCGACGAGATCGTAGGTCGCGCTCGCCTTGTCGGCGGCCGCGCCGCCGCCGAGGCTGGGCCGCGTCTCCTTCAGAGCGAAGTCTCCGGGCCGGAGAACATGGCTGGGACGGGGTAGGGGTCCGCGAGCATTACCGGCTTCATGACCGCCGGAGCGGGCGGCGGCAGGATGTCCATGGGTGCCTGTGGCTGAGGAGGCGGTGGCTGCATGGCCACCACCGGCTGCTGCTGCTGCTTCTTGGCCCCCGTGACTGGCGGCGCGGCCAGCACCTCCGGCCCAGTCACCACCGCTTTCGCCGGCTTCTCCGGCTTGGTCTTCACAACCACGTCCCCAGAGTTTGGTGCGATAAATCTTCAATGTGATCTCCCCGCGGATGTGGGAGAAGAGGCTGCGCTTCTCGAGCGTGAAGAGCTGCGGCACGGCCTCCTCCCCGGGGGCCGGGACGCCAGCGGCCGGGACCCGCACCTTGCCAAGAAGTTCCGCCCGTGCGGACCCCCGCCCGCCCACCGACGCGCCGCGGTCATTGTAGACCCCGACGTCGATGGCGCGGTAGGGCAGGTCGTCGGGGTCGGCGACGGCGAAGACGAGGCGCTCGTTCCAGACGGGGTTGAGGTCCTTGGGCCTAGCCCGCGTGCGGCGCTTCTGGTGCTCGAACTCAACCTCGACGTAGGCCGAGGAGGAGCCCTGGCCGTCCTTGGGCATGAGGTTGTGCGCCGCCACCACCTCCACCACCAGCTTCTCCGCCTTGGCCATCTCCCCGCGACTCGACGCCAGCTACTACCGATTTCAATTTTTTTCTATCAAAGATTCAAACTTTTCAAAGATTTCAAACGGACCGCGACCAAGTGAAGAAGGGGTTCTTGCTCTTGGCTAGTGTGTATTGGTGGGGGTTTGAGGAGGGAGGGGTTTATACGGAAGGCTGGGGTTGGGGTGAGGAGGAGGAGGAGGCAGGCGCGCGTGGAGGAATCTCCATCATCGCAATCGATGAGGTGAGGTCAGGGGAGGGGAGGAGGTGGGCTCTGCTCGCTGGCTGCTCAGCTCAAGGCGGTGGTGGTGGCTCTGCTCTGCCCTGCCTCTTCTGCTCTGCTTTGCTTCGCTTTGGGTGGTTTTTGAGGCGAGGCGCGGGGAGTTTTGCCGTTTCGGTTTGGGTTGGGTACTGGAGCTGCCCTGCCCTGGCCTGGCGATTGCTGGGTAACATGGGTTCAGACCTGTCCAAACGGGCTCTTCGGCGTGGCACGATGCCGATAAGGATAGGATGCCATTCGATTAGACCCGACAAGACTAGGTCGAAGAAGTTATCATGCTACGTTAGTTAGGGACCTGATCAATTCGGTTTAAGCTTCTGACTTTCGACTTATTTTCACTATTCCAAATTTCATTTTTTCTGAATTTTTGATTTTTTTAGCTTTTTTGTCAGTTCCTTTTCCCGTATTTGTTTGTATTATACGTAATAGGCTAACATATTTTTAATTTTTTTTAAATTTAATTATGCTAAATAAACCTCTGTCAGCTACAGTGTTTTTTCAGCCAGCTACAGTGCTTTCAGCCATAAGCCACAAAAAAACCCAATTGATCACCACCATATGTATCTGTTCTTCCACTTAGACACGAACACACTTGACCAAACGAGCCACTAATAATCTTTTGATTTTATTCGGTTGTAAGTAATTTTATTGCAAATCGCTAAGTAGTAAATAATTTTACTATCAGTTTTAAGTAATGTTATTGTCAAGTTAACCATCTACGCTTAGAAAAGTATAGTAACCTTAACATAAATAATTTTATCAATAACCGCAAGTAATTTTACAATACTTTCACATAAAAGTTACTGAATGTGTTTATCAAGCCAGGCCACCATACCGAAGTGTTGGCTTATTTATTATCCATGTCATGTCATACTGTGTTTGAGCTAAGCCAACAGTATTGTGCCTTGACCGGCCCGTTTGGGCAGATCTGCTTGGGCTCGTCCACTACGGGCCTACGGCGTTTGGGTGGTCAACCGAACGGGGATGAGCTCACTACTCGATCCTCACAGGGCCCTACTGCTACTGTTTTGGTTTCCTCAACTGAGCAAATTAGCGGAATCTTCTTCAATGCAGTGAGCTGGAGCGAAGAAATTTGCTTGGATTGACATCCTTTGCAGTGAAAACGCCAAGGTGTTTGTAGGGGAGATCAATGCGGTGATAAATGCATGTTCCATGAATTACTCGAGCGGAAGATTGTGGGGTTACTCCGGTGAAGTTACTATTTGAGACTGTTATGATGTAAAATAGGAAGCAACGGCATAGATCAAACCAAATTCACCATAACTCAAAATACAAACTCTCAGCCGAAACTGCACCAGCACCATATTGATCTGGTTGGACCCGTATCAGTAAGACAACTGACAGGAGCCGATCAAACCGGTATGTGCCACCGATCAAATCGCTGAGGGCATTCTACCGCCACCCAATTGGATGGTTAGACCGGCCTGATTGCCGATCGTTCTAAAATTTGATAATTTGCAAATTTTGATTTTTCAACCTTCTCAAGTACCAAACTAAAATCACTGACAGAGGCCTCAAACAAGCCTCTAAACCAAAATTTGAGGGCTGAGGACAAAAACACAGGTCCAGCAGGGCCCCTATTCAGGCCCTCAAAAGTAAGAGCCTCCTCCAGGGTCCCAGGAATGAGGGCTTGATAGGTGAATTTGAAGGGCTCCTACTTTTGAGGGCCTGAGTAGAGGCCTTGCTGGACCTGTGTTTTTGTCCTCAGCCCTTAATTTTTGGTTTAGGAGCTTGTTTGAGGGCCCTGCTGAAGTTGCTCTCACCCACTTATCTCTCTCTCGTTCCTATATGCTTTGAAATCCTGTGATCCAACCAACCATTTTTTTTCCATTCCTATGTTTTAAATCCCGTGGATTTTCACTTACGCTTTGTTCCATTTATATATATTTTTCTTTTTCTATTCATCTGAGTATTTGATTTCACCCATTGGCGCGAGAGCCGATGAATGCATGGGAGAGGCTGGAATTCCTCCGTGTCCCGTCCCGCCTGGTGTGGTGGAGATTGGATACTGAACACGCACCCCCGCCAAAAGAAGACTCGCCCGGTCCCGTCGTGCGGTGGCGCCGACGACGAGGCCGCACACAGCCGCGGCCGCGACACACGCTTTGCTCGCGATAGCCGTCAGTTTCCTTGCCGCTCGCAAAAATTTCGATGCCTAGTGCTGGGAGAAACGGAGCAGGGTAAGCAGAATTGAATTCGATAGCCACCTGCGCCATGGGCATTGCCATGCGTATGCGAGCGCGTGCTTGCTTGTTTGCTCCCAAGGCAGGCAACGCAGCACAGCAGACGGCCGCGTTTGCCGACGTGCAGCGCAATCCGGATACAGCCACTGAAAGTGGGTCCCGGTGCCCGCCGAAAACATGGCGCGGTATCCGGCTGTTCTCCATTGGTTTCCGTATGCTTCTGTTGCTGTTTTTTGGTAGTGGTCATCTCGGCTTAGCCTTATTTTTTTATATTATAGTGGTTATTAGTTTTTTAGTATAATTATGTTTTTAGAAAAAGCTATATCATTACAGGCAATGTAAAAGAAATAAAGATAAAAAAGCACTAAAAAATCAAAATCAAAAATGACAAAAAGAAAGAAACCAATGTGCTGTGATCGTTTTGGCTTCAGTTTTTAGCTTCCGGCTTATTTTTTATTATTCATAAATTTCGTCATTTTCTGAACTTTTGGCTTTTTGCCGGTTTTTTCCGTATTTGTTTGTATTATACGTAATGGGCTAACATATTTTTATATATTTTTTTAATTTTTTTAAATTTAATTATGCTAAATAAGCCTCTGTCAGTTACAATATTTTTCGGTCAGCTACAGTGCTTTTTAGCCATAAGGGCGTCTTCAACAGCTGGCTATTTAGTTAGCTAGATCTGATGTGGCAAGGAAAAAATAGGAGAGAGAATAGTCACTAGCGACGAGCAAATAGCTGATCTATTTCACGTAGTCCAAGAACATGAGAGAGGAGCATGTGGGTCCAACAGTATAAATAGTCTTTGCTTTTATCTCTCACCTCCACGTCAGCTGACTATATAGCTAGTACTAGCTATTACCATTGCGGACGCCCTAAGCCACCAAAAATAAGCCTAAATGATCACCACTAAGCTCATTAGAGCATGGCTCGTTTTGTTGTTGCTGCTGCTACTACTGCATGTATTTATTAGGAGCAGGATTTGCAGCGCACGATGCTCGCATTTAACAAGTCCAAGGTTTTGCTACTGGTGCGTAGAAGAGGGCAATAAGTACATGTATACAATCAAATTTTCTAAAATTTGACATTTAATAGATTTCAAACTATGGTTTAACCCCTTTAGAATTATTCATATTAGCAATACAAAAATTATTTCATTAAATTTATTGTTAGAAGTACTTACATAATATTATAATTTTATTAATATATCTTAATGTAAAACTTAAAAAATAAGCCGTATCTGGAGTACGAAAGAAGAGAGAGTGTGTACTTAGTAATATACTATACCAATCATGCGGAGGGCGTATTGTACTGGGGCCATTTATCATCTGCTGTGTGTAGCCCGCCGGTTTAGGTGTACTCTCGAGTAGGGTGCTCATTTAGTCTTTTGAAGTTTGAGTTTTTAGTTTTTATTATTGTAGTAATTTTTTACTATATCTGTTAGTAATTTATAACGTAATTAAATTTAAAAAATAAAAAAGTTATATAACATGTAAAGGAATAAGAAAAAATATAAAAAACCTCAAAAAGAGCAAAAACTAAAAAATCGAAATTGAAAGGCTAGAAACTAAAAATTTAAGCCCCACTGGGCACCACCTTAGAGCAAGTACAATAGTATAGCCAACTAGTGGCTATAACACTTGTCCACTTCATCTATAGCCTTCAAAAAAATAGTTCATACAATAAGGTAGCTATTACAATAACTATTTGGCCCCACGTGTAAGAGAGTGAAATGCATATTTTTACGTGCTATAGCTAGCTATAATTTAGTAGTCAGCTTCCTTCTCTCTCTTCTTTTTCTCTCTCTGCCACATAAGATTTTGTTGATATTATATTTGCTGCCTGCTGACTAAGCCTTATTGTACCTGCTCTTAGAGCAAGTACAATAGTATAGCCAACTAGTGGCTATAACACTTATCCATTTCATCTATAGCCTTCAAAAAAATAGTTTATACAATAAGGTAACTATTACAATAACTATTTGGCCCCACGTGTAAGAGAGTGAAATGCATATTTTTACGTGCTATAGCTAGCTGTAATTTAGTAGCCAGCTTCCTTCTCTCTCTTCCTTTCTCTCTCTGCTAGTAAGATTTTGTTGATATTATATTTGCTATAGTCTGCTGACTAAGTCTTATTGTATCTGCTCTTAGTGTCGTGTTTTTTTGTTTAATCCACTGCCAGATTGGGATTAGTGGCGTATAGTATTTCATTTGTGTCGAGGGGCTCCTGGAGAAACACCACCAACGAACGTCTCTCCTCGGGAGCACGGATGTTTTTGCGTGATCCTCGCCTATCGTCGCCCAGCCCCATGTACGTCGGCGTGCCTCGGCGCAGCTAGTTTCGTGTGCATGACATGCGACCCACGAACGGTGGGGCCAGCATGTAAGTCTTGAGTCTGGTGACGCTAGGAAGGACGGCGTGACAGCCCTTTTTGAGTTCGCTCAAAAGCGAGGGAGGCGCTACGGCTTGGATAGCGCCGAGATTCGTGCGAGCGTGGGCGGGTGTGGGGACCACGCAACGGTCAAGACCCAAGCGGTGGTCCCCTACCTCGTGAGCAGCGAGACGTGGCTCCCGCGATTTTTCTTTCCTCCTTTCCATTCCCTCCTTCCTCGGAGGAGAGCGGTGGTGGCTCTTCAGAAGAGAGAGAGAGGAGGGGTAAATGCGCCATTTGCCACCTGAGCGTGAGTTCAGAGTTCTGACGTCTGACTCGCTCGTCTGACGGGCTGACGGCCGGGCGATATTATATTATTTATTTGTACCGGACCATATCCATACTGTACATGCGTTGTGTGTGGCGTATGATGGCCATCTTTGAAGCCATGCTAGCCTTTTGCCTCTTGGTCCAGAAATGCCCTCGGTTCTTCGCATGCTGGCTTGGTATTATCTTTTGCGTGTGCAGTGTGTGCGTGCGGATGGCGTGGAAAAGATGGGCGGTTCGGTCGGGTGGCGAGCTCTCGACTTACTTGACTGGTGCCGTGCGGGACAGAGGATGCATGCACGTAAGCGAGCTGTGCCTTTAGGGTGTGTTTGGTTGGTGAAATAGGGAGGAATAGGATGGGATGATTCCAGTTTTTTGGGTTGGGATGGAACGGGATGGTTCCGTCCATGTGTTTAGTTGGTAGTATGGGATGATTCCATTTTTTGTTTGGTTAGTGGGATGGAGAAGAATGGAACCGTTCCGTCTCTTGTTTGGTTGGTGGGATGGCCCTTCACTGGAGCTCCCTGGCCGCCGGCCGCGCCCGATCTCCCGCGCCGCCGCCGCCCACGTCGCCGACCTCGCGCGACGCCGACCGCCGCCCGATCTCCTGCGCTGCCGCCCGCGCCGGCCTCCCGCGCCCGACCACCCGCGACGCCGCCCGCCGCCGACCTCGCGCGACGCCGCCCGATCTCCTGCGCTACTGCCCGCGCCCGTCCTCCCGCGCCCGACCTCCCGCGATGCCGCCCGCCGCCGACCTCCCGCGACGCCGCCTGCCGCCCAGCCTCCGCGCCGCCGCTGGAGCGGGGAGGGGGAGAGAGAGGGGTGAGAGCACGAGAGGGATTTTTGTGGAATGGTATGATCCGGTATTTTTTGTGGAATGGTATGATCCGGAATTTTTGAGGAATATTCCTTTTGGAGGGACCATTTGCTTTTATTCCATTCTTCCCCATTCCACCAACCAAAACAGCTGCATGACCTCAAAATTGGAACGGGATCAGGGGCGAATCCATGGGGTAGGCTTCATCAGGCTGAAGCCTACCCTCCAATGGTTTGCCGAACCCCCACCCCCCGGGCTACTCCGGCGACCAGCGGACCAGCAGTAACTGCCTCACTGTCGACGATGCCGACGAAAGAACTGTCTGAGGAGAAGGCACAGCCAGGGGAGAAGAAACAAGGCCGAACCACCATACAGGCCCACCGGCCCACACATCCAGTACATGGTGCCCTGTTCAGCTTCATGCTCCCAAATTTCCCCCAAATCCAAACCCGAGCTCCAGTTCCCCCAAATCCCTAAATCCCCAAACCCCAATCAATTGCTCACCGCCCCACCAGTGCCGCGTGCCGACGCCGGTCGCCGGATCCGGAGGGGGCGCTGCCGGGGGAGGCGCCGAGGCTGGGAGCCGGGGAGGCGGGACGCGGCGGCGCAGGGCGGCAGAGGGGCGAACTCGCGTGCTGACGCCGGTCGCCGGATCCGGAGGGGGCTGCCGGGGGAGGCGCCAAGGCTGGGAGCCGGGGAGGCGCCGAGCCGGGGAGGCGGGAGGCAGGACGCGGCGGCGCAAGGCGGTAGAGGGGCGAATTGGCGAAGGATTGCGTCTTGGCTTCTTGCATGTTTTCGTCGCCGTCGTCGGTCGCGTGAGGTGAAGTACACGCAAGAAGCTTTGAGGCTTTGGAGCCTTGGCCCTTGTACATCGCCAAATTCGCAATCGACGCAAGGGCTTGGAGGCTTTGGAGCCTTGGCCCTTGGACTGCAATCGGTGCTGCCTGCTGGCTGCTGTTATTTGGTATTTTAGCTTGGAGTCTTAGCCCTTGGACGCTTGCCGTTTGCCGCTTGGTACTGGACTACAGACTGTTGCTTGCCTGCTTGGTACCGTACGGCCGAACTGAAGGGATTTGTATTTTGTAAGTCATGAAAAATCCTTCCAATGCATGAAAAATCGCAGAATGAATTTGCCTTGTGAAAGTCATGATTCAAGCTAGTGGTATGGTTCTTTTATTTTAAATGTTCAAGGTCATTTAAGTAATTAAATACAATTTGCTATTGTATCACTAATTTTTTTAATTTTGATGTATAGATTGTTACCTACCGGAACCATATTTACATGTTTTAGGGATTCACTTGCCATTAGCGAGGTACCTCCATTGTATCTCTCTTTTTACTTTGCTTTTATTCATGTATGAAACTATGAATTTTATTGTACAAGAATACAAAACTATGTTTCTTCCAAGCTAATTTAGTCAATCGAGATGTAAGGCCAATAATTTTAGGAAAAACTTATGATTTAGTAGAAGAATACATATTTTTTTAGCCCACCCTCACTTTTCGTTCTAGATTCGCCACTGAACGGGATCATTCCATCCCTGGGTCATCCTAGCATCCAAACACACCCTTACTAACTACATCCGTGCCAGGTATACCGTGTACAAGTGCGGCATGAATGTGTACGCACGCAGAAAATGAAAGCGGAAAACTCTCTAGAAACCAAAAAAAAAAGATGAAGGCGTCGAGGCATCCTGCAGTAACTTCAGCTAAACGCTGGATACACTCAAGTTTTTTTTTTTTGAGCTGAAGGAGTAAACAGATGGGTTTTTTTGGTCCTTTTGGCTTATGCTTTTCTAATTCTAGCTGTTCGTGGGAGATTATGAAGAAGGAGACAGTTGCGTACGATTTTGACCAGTACAGCTGAAGCCGGTTAGCACACTTTATCAAGGAAACAATGCCTATCTGTTTACAGATTATAGATGCACAAAGTCTACAATTCAAGCCACAAGCTCCCCAATTTCAAGGCATTGAAGCAACTTGTGTCAAATTTCACTGTCATTTGAGCTAATTTAAGAACATACAAATGACAAGGACAATGAAACCATTCAAATGATAAACATATCCTTTGCAATTTAATTCATGAGTACATCAATTCAACAGTGATATATGATGAAAATTGAAAATCAAGTCCCCTTTGTTCATCCATGCAAAGCTTAGCATCAAACATTGATATAAGAGACTGAATCATAGCAGTAGCTATCAATTTGTTCACCCATCCTTCCTCCAATTATTTCCAAATACCAAAGAAAAAACACAGATCTCAAATGGAGTTTTGGGATGAGGAATTACCTTGACGGTGGCGACGGCGTCTGGAATTGGCCAGTAGGCGGTGACGGTGATGCTGGGGACTGGCTAGAGGTGGCAAAGTTCGGACCTGGCAAGGAGGCGATGGTGGCAATGGTGCTTGACCAGAGGGAGGGGGAGGGACTTGGAAAGCGGCGGTGGTGCTCGACCGGAGGCGTTAGTGCTCAGGTATGGAGGGAGGCGAAGGAGAGGGCTAGGGTTAAGGGGGTCGATAGCGATTGGGGAGTTGGGAGGGGGATGTGAACGCCAGTGTTAGAGATATATGTATAGTTTGTTATTCCCCATTGTTATGAGGGGTTCTTTGCATATTTACCACCTGTACTTTGTGTATATATACCGGACCATTGGCCTCATATTGAATACAAGCGCTATTCATAACATGGTATCAGAGCCAAAACTAGGGTTTTGGCTTACCTAGGGTTCCGCGCGCCGTCGCCGACTCTGCACCACCGTCGCCGACTCCCGCGTGCCGCCTCTGCCTCCACTGTTGCCGTCGGCCGCCGTCGCCGACTCCCGCGTGCTGCCTCCGCCGCCGTCGCCGACTCCCGCGTGCCGCCTCCGCCGTTGCCGTCGGCCGCCTTCGTCGTCGTCTCCGCCCGAGGTCGCCGCTGAGAGGCGGGCCTCCGCCGCCTCCGCTCCGCCCGCTGGTGGCCGACGCCGCCTTCTCCAGGCCGCTACCGCCGCCTTCTCCGGGCCTCCCGTGCCGGGCCGCCGCCTCCCGCGCCGGGCCGCCGCCTCCCGCGCCGGGCCGCCGCCGCCCGCGCCGGGCCGCCGCCGCCTGCGCAGGGCCGCCTCCCACTCCTGTTCTAGGGTTTTTGCCCTGTTTCGGGGCTCGGTCGGCTCGGTCGGTTTGTAAACCGACTCGAAGAAAAAAAACGTCGTTCTAACCGCCGCGTCGTCCAGCGCCGCCTGTTAGACTTCGTTACCTTGGTCGCCGCGCCGTCCAGCGCCGCCTACCAATGGGCACCGTTTCCCTCCCTCGCTGCCCGGTGATTTTTGATGGTGTTAATTACACCGACTTCGTGTCTCACATGCGCATCCATATGCGTTGTCTTCGTCTCTGGGGCGTCCTCTCTGGCGATGTCACCTGCCCGCCTTGCCCTATTCCTCCGACGGAGCCTACGTCTGTTGCATTGCTCCCGACAGCCGATAAGACTGCTGCTAATGATGAAGCTGCCTCTGCCCACCAGGAGGCTCTGGATTCGTACAAGGATCGTCTCACCGTCTACACTCAGTGGTACGATGACGACGCTCGGGCTGCTGCTGTCTTCATCGCCAGTGTCCAACCTCAGTTTTCTTCTGAGGTTGTGGGACTCCCTTCGGCTTTGATGTGGACTCATCTTCGTCAGCGCTACGAGCCCTCTGGTGATGCCCTGTACCTGTCCGTGGTCCGCCAGGAGCACTCTCTTCAGCAGGGTGATGCTACTGTTGACGCTTTTTACGCTCAGAGTTCTGCTGTCTGGCGTCAGTTGGACTCACTTCGCACTGCTGGCTGTTGTACCTGTCCGTGTTGCCTGGATGTACGTGCTGACCTGGAGTTTCAGCGGGTTTACGAGTTCCTTACTCGCCTTCGTCCTGAGTTCGAGCAAAGGCGTGCCCAGCTCCTTGCACGCCACCCTCGTGTCACTCTCCTGGAGGCTCTTACCGAGATACGCGCGGAGGAGACTCGTCTGAGTGGTGCTGGTCTGATGCCACTCCCCTCTGTGCTCGCCGCTCGTCCGCCTGCTACACTGCCTCCTCCAGCGGCTACCACAGGTGGTGGTGGCCGTCCTCCGTCTGGAGATGGCCGTCCTCACTGTTCCTACTGCGACAAGGTCGGCCACATTGAGTCCCAGTGCTATAAGAAGAAGCGGCATCTTTCACGCCGTTCTTCTACTGGCACTAGTGCTTCTACGACGACGTCTGCATCGACTTCTTCAGCAGTTTCTCTCACCGAGCAGGAGATAGCCAGACTTCGACGCCTGCTTGCCGCTTCCGGTTCTCCCTCGACAGGTTTTGCAGGTTCTGCTACTGACTCTTCGGGCACTGAGAAACCACCCCCTACACAGTCAGGTACCTCCCCCGTGGATTCTTGATTCTGGAGCATCTTTTCACATGACTCCTGATCCTTCCACTCTGTCTTCTATTACACCTCTTGATTCTCCTGTCAGTGTTCTTACTGCTGATGGTACATCTCTTTCTGTCTCTGGTCGAGGATCTCTTAGCAACTCATCCTTTCATGTTTCTTCTGTTGCTCATGTTCCTCGCCTTACCATGCAGCTTCTTTCTGCTGGGTAGATTACTGACCTTGGTTATCGGGTCATTCTCGACTCTGACTCTTGTTGTGTTCAGGACCGCCACACGGGAGCTCTGGTTGGTTCTGGCCCTCGGCGCCGTGACTCACAGCGTCTCTGGGAGCTTGACTGGCTTCACCTTCCTTCCGCTGCCACCATCGCCGCCTGTTTCTCCGCTTCTGCCACTTCGTCTACCGGCTCTTTCCAGCAGTGGCATCACCGTCTTGGTCATCTGTGTGGATCTCGTCTGTCGTCCTTAGTTCGTCGTGGTCTTCTGGGGTCTGTCTCAGGAGACGTGTCTTTAGATTGTCAGGGCTGTAAGTTAGGTAAACAGAGATTACTTGGCTACGGTGGTTACTTGAGGATTTTGGTGTTTCTGTCACTACACCAACCCCTCTCTTGTCAGACAGTACAGGTGCTATCAGTATTGCTTGTGATCCTGTGAAGCATGAGCTCACCAAGCATATTGGTGTTGATGCTTCTTTCATGAGGTATTGTGTGCATGATCAGGTGATTACTCTTCAGTTGTGCCTTCGGAGCTTCAAATAGCGGATTTCTTCACGAAGGCCCAGACTCGAGCACAGCACAGCTTCTACCTCTCCAAACTCAGTGCTGTTGATCCACCATGAGTTTGAGGGGGGGTGTTAGAGATATATGTATAGTTTGTTATTCCCCATTGTTATGAGGGGTTCTTTGCATATTTACCACCTGTACTTTGTGTATATATACCGGCCCATTGGCCTCATATTGAATACAAGCGCTATTCATAACAGCCAGAACGAGAACTCACCTTGCAGAGGAGAGGAAGCCAGCGGATGCTTCGGTGCTCACCGTGGAGACGCTGACATTGCCAAGGAAGTCGACGAGTAAATGCCGGAGTCACCACCCAGTCGCGAGAGCTATTGCCTCCACCAAATGTTTCGGCCGAGGGGCTGAAGGGATATAACCAATGGCATTTACGGGTAATTTCACTCAACTTCCATGGGCTAGTTCATTTTATAGGTATTGGCTCCCCATAAGAATCCACCTCAACCTAGCTTCTCCTGGTTAGTTTATTTTGGAACCTACTACTCACGAGAAGCAGAATCAGTTAATTTTGATAATCTGGTTATTTGACACAGCGTAGATTCAACAGAGAAGTTGAGAGGAGGAGCTCAACCAAACAGGTGTGTATATATATATATATATATATATATATATGTGTGTATGTAATTATGTAAGTATATGTGTGAACACATATGTGCGTATGTATCTCTGTCTTCGCGGCCGCGCACTGCACCGCAGGCGCCTCCTGTGTCATTTGGCCTCTTCCTTTTACGTGCCCGTGTTACACTGCACGACTGAGCAGGCCAGCCAGCTCGATCGACCGGTAGAGTACTAGCAAGATAGCACTCCAGCTTTGCAGGGCTTCGCTTGTCGCCGTCAGGCTAGCTGATAGATACTGGCAGTGGCAGTGGCAGGCAGCACCACGGCGAGCCGAGCTAGCTGCTGACCTTCCTCCCTGTCGCTGATGGCGACCGTCTTGGTGGATAGGGACCTCCGCGTGCGGCCGGCCGATGAAAAATTTAGCAGGCCGCCTTCGCCTGCCTCCGCCTGCATTCTCCATCCTCTCCTCGGCGCGAGAAAAGCGGACGATAGACGGCCCACACTGCTGCGTCCGGCCGATGAAAAATCTCGCAGGCCGCCTTCGTAAAGCCTTCCTCTAGCCCCACCCTGGGCTTGGCTTGGTCTATATATACTATTAGCAAACCAACCATTCTGTCGACGACCAATTGATAAGGCATGCTGGTTGTCATTTGCCACATCCTTGTTTCGCTTTGCCAAGCAGAGACGACCGAAAATCAAAGCGTATGGTTGTGTATCGTTTTCCGAGAGACCCAACATGTGAGAGCGAAGGCAAATGAGTTATGAGACAGTAAACCAGGCTACGCATCGCCGACCTCGACGGTGCCACTGAGTCCATGCTGCCAGGATGGTCAGAGGACGAGGGTCTGATGAGAGGTCACAGGTCAGAGGTAGCTGCTGGCCTGCTGCTGCTGCTGCTGCTGCTAAAGTCGTCGCTCGTCAGTATCATATCCGTGTACACCTTCTGCTCAGCACAAGCGCAATGGCAGGAGAAGGCGAGAAGCTTTTCCCACGGTGCGTCGTGTCGTGTGTGTTGTGGATAGAGGATCATCTACCTGCATGCGCATTTCACCTGTAATACCTGACGCTATCACACTAGGCAGGCAGCGGGCTTAGCCTCTTTCTTGCACGATTCGCATGTAACGTACCACCCCGACCCATACCCACCGTAGGATAAATTAGTTGTTGTTTTATAATCCCCTGCTAATTTTAGTAGCGATACTAATGTATTAGAGCAGGATTCGGATTATTTAAAATATTTATAGGCTAGTTGCAGGTTCTAAATTATTGCTGATGGCCTCGAAGAATTCCTATTTGTGGAGAGGGTATGATGATCCGAGTTCCTCTCCGACCCTCCAGCTTGTCCTATTCGACCCATCAAGCATAGTGGGGTAGAAGCAAAAAGAAAATAAATAAATAAATAATAAACCCTAATATAGATATGGATTTAAATGGGGACCTCTCTATGCGGCGTTATACTTGTATAGTCTGCTAAGTCGAACTAGTTCTCCTTGTCCCAAGTCCTTACCATGATTGCATGAGCGATGACAATATGGGAGCAGAGAAGGATGAGGTTTAATGTATGAAGAAAAACTTCAAGGATTCAATGCATTCTTCCCCACCAACAATGTTAGCTATCGATGATAGAGTCATCAATATTACAAAATAAAATGAGAAAGATGACTAAAAACCTTAGGAGAGAATAATGATGCTATTTATTACTATTAACTGTTACATGGTGCCTTTTAATAAAATGTGAGACTAGCCCTAATTATATTAAATTGAATGAGAATGAATTTTCTGATCGAATAGTCTAGGATTACTTTCAGACCTATGTCCTCGTCTTCTGTCTTTTCTCATCCAGCCTTAAATACCGTTGAAGGGACGTCGATTATCTGCCAGGGAAGACGTCTTTTGGAACTAGTGTGTCTGGTCAGGGAGGCAGTTATTGTTAGAGAGAGAACGCCTGGTCGTCGGTTATTGTCAGTGGGAAACGAACGTGGACAACAACCACATGGCAGTTGTAGAGACTAAGGGCGGAAAACATCGTTGTGTTTGGAATGGATAAAGCACGTATTCTATTTATCGTACGGAAGGAATATCCTTGAATCAGGTCCAGGTATCAGTTCATAGAAATCTCCGAACAATCATTCGGTCGGGCAATACGTACAACGTTTGTTCGACTAGGTTATTAGAGGTTTACGACCACATGGTCCCTTGAGTTTAATTAAATATTAAAACTGCATTTAGAAATTTATTCAATACTCATCAACACTATTATACATACCCTAAAGTAGCTGGCACCGTCCATAAATCATCTTGTTAGACGCTCATAATTATGGCTATATTTGTGTCTCGAAACCCTCATGCATTCCTCCTAGTTAGCCGACGCTAATTTCCCATTTGTTGCCCCTTGTTAGTCATTACTACTTGCGATTGGCCTAACTATCCTTGCCATCTTATTTCTTCCTTCTTTTCTCTCTCTTGCCACCCCTTAATAACATCTGAAGCCTCGCTTGGCTATCATTTGCCACATGTCATCACTACGGTCCAGGGTTCTGTCCTGGCATTTATGCATGACAAAACAGGAACCCTGTAACGACAAAAAACTCTAATGACGCATCCATAATTGCAACTCAAACTTTTCAAAAAAAATATAAACACGTCCCCTTGGTCCTTAGCGTGTGTTTGGTTTGGAGACGTGGTGGGATGGGATGGACCCATTCCTGATTTCTAGGATGGAACCAACCCAGTTCTTGTTTGGTTGCTGGGATGGGATCGACCCTGTTTTCTGTTTGGTTGATGGGATAAAAGGGGATGGAATGATCCCAGTCACCAGTTTGGATAGAGGGATGGGGATAGGACAGAAGGTGTGGTGACCTTTTGGTAAGGTTACATCTATGCTACTCATCTTTTGTCGCATGAATCAAACATTTGCTAGAATGAATGAAGCTCATCTCCGATGTTTTTTTGCATAATCAAATTATGTCGAATAAATGAACCTTTTTGCATAATCAAATATTTTTTGGCTTATCTCCAAAGCGTACATAATACATCAAATTCAAATCACACAATATAGCAAGTTCAAGGCTTGTGACATTAGACAGTACATAAGTTATAGCATTCTTAATATTAGACCACAGTACATAGTTATATGTGGTTCCACCAAAAGAAACGTCCTACTCCTCCAAGGCGTACATAATACATCGAATTCAAGCCACACAATATAGCAAATTCAAGGCTTGTGACATTAGACAGTACATAAGTTATAGCATTCCTAATATTAGACCACAGTGCCTAATATTAGACCACAGTGCATAGTTATATGTGGTTCCACCAAAAGAAATGTCCTACTCCTCCAAATCACCTTCACTGTCCTGGAAACCTCTCACTAATGAACATTGCAACCCAGTCTAGCTTGTGCTCGAACGGCAGGAGGTAGAAAGCTGTCGGACCCGGATTTTTCAATCCAAATCCACTGTGATTTTACTGCACTATTCCCTGGATCAGTAGATAGTGCTCACAGTTACAGTTCTGAATATCAAAGTACATATCATGCGGAAGCGTAAATATAATAGTAAACTTACTCATAGGCCGATTAGGCCGAACTCAATAAATTGCAGCAGCGGAAGAACGAAGCACACAGGTGGGACCTTCAGGACATGCCTACGGGCAGCCAACTGGAGGTTCGCGACCTAGCCCTTGACATCTTTATCTTCTCTGCCAGCTTGTCCAACCTTGCTGTTGAGGCCAGGTGATTTGATTCCTGATTCTGAATTTTGTCGCAAAAGCGAGAGTGAGCACTCCAACCCCGCGCTCAGCAAGCCAACACACAGAATGCAAATATATAATATGCATGGCTTGTCAATGGAACATCATAGGGCTATTTTGTTTGCCAATGAGTGCTTTTGAATACAATTACTTAAAATTTCCTATGACCTAGCAGGTTCGCAATCACATTTTTAAACCATTAGTTGAAATAATCCATGTAAACATGTTGGTATCACACCAACTAACCTTATGGCATCGCACCATAAGTTACCTCTTGGCATCGCACCAAGGGCGGCATATGACATCGCACCATATGCATCGTTGGCATCACACCAACTAACCTTATGGCATCGCACCATAAGTTGCCTCTTGGCATCGCACCAAGGGTGGCATATGACATCGCACCATATGCTTATCGTTGGCATCACACCAACTAACCTTATGGCATCGCACCATAAGTTGCCTCTTGGCATCGCACCAAGGGCGGCATATGACATCGCACCATATGCTTATCGTTGGCATCGCACCATAAGTTGCCTCTTGGCATCGCACCATATGCTCATGGTTGGCATCGCACCAACCATCCTTATGGCATCGCACCATAAGTTAACCCTCGGCATCGCACCAAGGGTTGCGTATGACATCGCACCATACGCTAAGTGTCGGCATCGCACCAACACTACATACAGCATCGCACCATATGTGACTTATGGCATCACACCATAAGTTTTTAATCAAGTTCATAATAGTTTGAAAGGTTTTCCTTGGGGCATTAGTGTCACCCCAAGTATCTAGCATTCCTAAGCATGCCATATAAATAAGGACTTAATTTGTGAAATCATAAGTTAATTATTACTATGGCGACAAGGTTCACATTTCCAAGATTGGCAAGGAGAATAATATACACAACAGCATCAACAGGATTTAACTAACTTGCTGAAATCAACATAACATATTTCATGAAATAATAGCATGCAAGTTGCTCATTTAAAAAGGAAATAGCTTTGAAATGCTGGGTTCAATATGATCAAAGTGTTGACTCGCCTGGCGCGGTTTACCGCGATCTTGAGCTCACACGAAGTTGTTTCATACGATGATCTTTAATTCCTGGTCTTCATCAATCTCGGTCTCGCTTGATCCATAGAATCTTCTGGACTTCAATTTCTAATTACGTGCTAAGCAACTGAATTCAAATAAAGGCAAATAGCTCAAAAGATCCAAATAAATCCAATTGAACTCAGTTTTAGCTTTATTATGAGTTAATGGGTGATTCAGATGATTTGAGGCAAGGTCTGTGGTAGGGTACGATGACTTAATCTTGTTATTAACAATTTCTTTTATCCTTTTTATATTTATCAAGGAAATTCCATGAGTTGGGTTAATCCTATACATTGATGTATTTTGTCGAGTGGTAACATTCAGGGCATATGATATCTATATATAAGTGATGTTTGCAAATTTTGTCTTACCGAGTTAATCTTATAGCCCATGTTTTTAGCATTCTGCGGTATGATATTTTATGTACCTCCATGTATCACTATGCTAAGTTTAATTTGAATTAGGGTCTATTTATACTGGCCCTAACTTGTTATATAAATTTATGTTCAGTACCATTATTCATTTAAACTAACATTAAGATTTAACTAGTGTCACTTTTATTATCTTGCCGCACATATACATATGTGTGTGTGTGTTTATATACATATTTACATAGAAAGTCTCTATATTCTAATTGTTATTTATTTATCTAACAAAATTATATTCCAATATTTGATAGTTAGCAAAACCTACCACTAGAATTTATTTAGTGGCAGCATTTCAAATATTGGGCATAAATCTAAAATTTAATCATGGGTGGTCTCCATTAGATTTGGATACTTAATCAAGATCATAATACCATTAGCAATATCCCTAATTAATACTAAATCTTTTAGATAATTATTCAAACCATATAATTAATCATACATGAGCTAATCCAAATTTAAGTCTTAATTAATCTCATTTTTTCTAGTTAAATTTTATTAGCTTCTCTAAACTTTTCTCAAATTTTCCTTGGTTTTTATTAATCAAAATGGATTACAAAAATGGAATAAAAATGTAAGGAAAAATGGTGCAGCCGAAGGATTCGAACTCGGACCTGAGGGGCTTGGAAGTTCTTATGTGCGGTCGGGTAGCCAAATGGGCCGAAGGCCTGGGCTGACACGAGATGCGCAGGAATTAAAAAGAACCGTGGTAGGGGGAGGGCAGAACAGAGAAGGCGGCTGTCACCCGGTGCTGGCGTTGCCGGCGGCGGACGGCGGTCGGGAAGGGGGCGATGGCCGGCAAAATGGGTCCCCGGGGCGGCGAGGAATCTAGTGGAGGAGTTTGCGCGGCCTGAGACGGCGCTAGGAAAGGCCAGCGGCGCTGAGAGCGGTCGGCGGCGGGATGATCTCTGGGCGGCGGCGCCGGAGTGAAGGGGGAGGGAAATAAGGTTGCGCATGAGTACCTGGAGGGCACAGGGGTGCTCGCCGAGTGGCTAGCCGAGCCGGAGCAGGCTTGGAGTAGGCCGGCGGCGGCGACCATGGTGCGGCGCGGGGAGGTTCATGTCGCCGGCGGTCTATAGCGACGAGGAGAGCGGGGCAGCGCCTAGGAGAGCTTTGCGGCGGCCCTGAGATGCTCCTGCTCCGAGGGATTTTGGGGAAACTCTTCGAGGAGGGAGCGGCACTGGAGGCGGCGGTTTTGGCCGGAATCGGAAGGGATGGCGGCGCGGCGGCCCTGGGTGCACGAAAATCCAATTAAGCCGGAAGGGAGGAAGAAGGGGAGTAGGGGCGCGGTGTGACGCGGCCGGATTGGCTGGGGTTTCGCCGGAGGGCCGGGACGACGTGGAGGCGCCGGCGGGCGCGCTTGGGCAGAAACGGGAGAAGAGACAGGGAGTGCGCGCGGGGAGCTTCTTATGGTCACAGGGGGCTGCGGAGACGGTGGGCGGTACGGGGAAGCTGTGGGCGACAGTCGGGGAAACGGTGGGCGGGAGCTGGCGCATGGCTGCCACGCGGAGAAAAGAAACTGAGCGCGGCAGAGAGGAGTGGCGCGGGCGCACTGGGAAGAAGAGAAGAAAGAGAGGGAGGGGCGGTCCGCGCACAGGGAGAAGGGATCGGGGAGGAGAAGAAATGGGCCGGGCCGGGGGTGGTGGCCGGCCGGCTGCATTTTTTTTCCTTTTTTTTATGTGTGCCCATGGATGTATATATGTATATAATTTCAGTTATTTGTTATCTTGCTGGCTCATTTAAATTTTGCACATTTTTATTTCCTATTGCTAAACTCTTTCTTGCACAATTTGTATATACACACATATATATGTATGTATATGTGTTTGTATTCTATTCATTCACTTTTTATTGCTATTTATGCCTTTGTTTTCAATATGAGATTTTATGTTTTAATTCAAGTGTCTCCCTTTCTTTTATGGATCATCTTTCCAGATTCGAATTTATAATCTTGTGTTTTCATTATTTGCACATTTTCTTTTATGGCATTACTAATATCCGCCTTTGTCTTTTATGAGTTCTTAAATTTTGAAACCTCCACCAAATTCAGGAAAACACCATAAAATCCAAATTCAAATAGAATATATTGCAAAAATAATTTAAAAGCTTCACATTTTCTAATTTTAAATTTTCAGGGTGTTACAAAAGCCTTTCCAATGTGAGGGTTAGCCACCAAATAAGCAAAGTAGAAATATATGTGGGTCTTATCAAACCCAGGAAGGCTTTTCAATTGGTCAAATAAGTCTGCAGGCAATTCATTTTCAGGTTTAGCGGCCATCTTTATAGCATTGGCAATGTTCTCACCTACACTTTTGAAAGCACTAATCAGCCCATCGTCTTCAATCTCAGCTATCCTGGCCCTCTTGTTGGTCTTGCTTGCAGAAGATGTTGCCCCATGATTATCCAGAATAGTACTCCCATCACTCACATCGTGTGCAGGAACATCATCAGTTTCAGTTCCTCCATCTTCAGTACCTAGAGCTGCACTTGAGTCCTTGGCAAAGTTTCCTGTAGCCATGCTGTTGCCAAATATTGTTTGCATCTCAGCATAGTGGTCTAGAGGCTTGTTCAGATACTCAGCATCTGCCTTGTGATCCTAGGATATGAAAAAAAATAAATTTCAGCAAGCCCCAATTATGAGCAGACCAAGTATTGAAGTATACCTGCACATGGTTATTGTAGTGCTCAGCATCAAGTGTGATAATGAAGTTATCTTCATCCCAGCCAGCAGCACTCAGCTTCCTAAGTCTATTTATCTTTGCAAACTTCCTTGACCATGTTTTCAAATGGTCCTTGATTTGCTCACCAGTGCGCATAGTGCTGAACTTTTTATTGAGAGCCCTAGCACATGCATTGAGATGGACTTTCTTGAAGCCCTTTGATGTCTTAGCACCACCAGCCACCACATTGGCAAGGTGAGTCAGCATGAAAGCTGACTGAGCCGATGTCCATGTAGCATGGCCATTAGTGCCCCCAAGTCCTTCAACATGGTCATCCATTGTCTACCATGCCAACATAGAAAGTACACAAACAATTATGATTTTGTCAAACACTAATGATGCCTGGAATAATATTAACTTCAAGAAAGATGTTCATACAACTCAAATTCAGCAAGCAATAGGTCCTTACAACTCAAATTCCGCAAGCAATAGGTCCTTACAACTCAAATAAAGCAAGCAATAGGTCTTTACAACTCGAATTGAACAAATACAACTCATATTGAACAAATACACCTCAAATTCAGTTAACATTGTTGTTTTGACGGTCTGCCCACATCTGGTCTGCAATTTGTTGCCTAAAATTGACCATAGCTGCATGCTCACTTGCTTGACCAGTATACGTTGTAGAATGACTATAGTGTGGCCAATTAGAATCAGTAATAATAAAGTCATCGATCCCGTCTTGTATGACCCAATTGTGTATGATGCAACATGCAACAACAATGTCTACTTGAGTTCGGAAAGGGAAGAATGGAGTGGCATCATCAAGAATTTTGAATCTCCTTTTAAGTGATCCAAATGCACGCTCTATTGTGACACGAAGAGATGAATGTCTAAGATTGAACAACTCCTGCTCATTTTGCACTGGATTATTCCCCCATTCATTCAAGTGGTAGCGTACACCACGAAAAGGGGGTAAAAATCCCGGCTTGGCTCCATATCCAGCATCAACTAGGTAGAATTTGCCTAACATATGGTAAACAAGTTGGTCATGTTTCTACATTTCAACATTTTTATGGACAATTGAGGTAGTACTGAGGTAGTATTAATCTATTACCTTGTGGCACTCGAAGGCCATTCTCACGCTCTAGAGCATCTCTTAAAACTAGAGCATCATGTGCCGTCCCCTCCCAACCAGCCAAGATATAGGTGAACCGGAGATCAAAATCTACAACGGTCATTACATTTTGAGTCGCATAGGTCTTCCTACCACGAAAGGAGTGTTCTATTTCCTTAGGAACAGAGGCTCTTACATGTGTGCCATCAATAGCTCCAATACAATCCTATTATGTGTTCAATAAAATCATAAAAAGATTAGGGGTCAGATAAGATTATATTACTACAGAAACTACAAGGAAGTAGGGATGAGCCTCACACCTTAAAGTAAGGATCCCACCTTGGGTTCCCTGCTATTTTGCTTGGAGTGTCCAATGAAGGAGGCCTAATTAGTTCCTCTCGTAGCTCACCAATGGCACGAAGTAGTTTGTTAAAATAACGGCTAACCGTTTCTCCGGATCTATCAAAATTAGTTCCAACTAATCTATTCCTAAGGTTATGCCCCACTGTATTTAGAAACATAGCCACTTGTTGTTCAACACACATATGGATGGTATCTTCAAGCAAACCACGGTTCCTAAAAAGGTTACAAAACCGAAAGAACTTTGCTCTATTAAGTCTTAGCATGTTCATACAAGTTGTATCGTCTTTCCAAATTTTGGTGTCGAGGTACTCAAGTCTCATCCTGTCCCTTTCATCCATAGGTCCATATGTTATTCCTACTCTCCTTGCATCCCGTTTACGTTTTCTAGACTCAATAATCATGGCCATCATTGCTAAAACCATATATCCAGCAGCAGCAAAAATTAAAAGCTTTCTCCTTTTGTCTATCTACAATACATGAAGCAAACACAAAAAACATGTCTCCATATCATGATATTTGCCCACCTTGGTTGCAACAAGTTTAATAAAAAAACTAAGCATATGTCTTTATTTCAATCTCACAATCAATATCAATCACAAGCATAAAAAAACTGCACAATCAAGCAAGTTTACAGTGGAAATCTCAATCTCAATATCGATGTCTACTGCTCAATATCAATACTATTGCTCAATATCAATACTACTGCACAAAATCATCTCAATCTCAATATTGTTTACTGCACAAAATCATCTCAATCTCAATCTCAACATGTTTATACAATGCAGTCGAGACAGGGCAGTAGGGATCGGCGCTGCTGGAAGGAGAGTGGTAGGGTTTAGGGCGAGCGAACCCTAGCCGCGCCGCTTCGGGTGTGGGCGTGAGCCGTGAGTGATTGGAGGGGGGCAGAGAGGGAGGGGATAGGGTTTCCATACCTTGCAAGGCAGCCGAGATCTCGCCGGCCTGGCTTATCCTTGACGTTGAGGGAGAGTGCCGAGGTTGAGGGAGACCGTCGCCGATGTGAAAGATCAAGGACGGATCAAGCCAAACCCGCGGCCGCAAGAATCCCTGGATCCAAAACCAAGAAAAGAAACCTGAATCGCACAAATCCAAACCCAAGAAGGCAGAAAATCACCTAATGTTGATGCGCACACGCCCTCCCAAGAACCAGCGGCGGCGCGCGCACTAGGAGAGAGCGGCGGCGGCGGCGGAGCGGCGGGATGGAAGAGGAGCTGTGTGTGGCAACTTTACCCGTCCGAGCCGGTGATGCGCCGCCGCCTGGCTTTCCCTTGAGACGAGCGGCCGTCGCTGGACCTTTGCGGGCGCGGAGGCCGACCGCTGGCCTGAGATCGAGAAGGGGACGGGAGTATTTCTCAGACGGGGAGGAGAACAGGAATGACCGGGGAGGAGAAATGGGAGGAGCGGAGCCGCGAGGGGGTGACCGCACGGGGATTTTTACCCCACGCGCGAGGCACGTGACGCGTCGGGGGATGAGGGACGGCCCCCGTCCCACCGATTTCTTGGGCTGGCGCTGTCCCCCATTCTACTGTTTTGAAGCCATCCCATCCCATTTCATCCAAGTGACTCCGATCCAAACACTATGTTTTTGGTGATGGATCTGTCCCGTCCCCCATGATCCCAGGAACCAAACACACGCTTAGTGGCGGAGCCAACTCACGGGCAGGGCAGGCGGCTGCCCGCCATGGCAACCCCTTGATCCCTGTGGCCGCTGGAAGGGACAGACGTGGTGTCTGGCGAGCGAGACGAGTCGTGGGCTACCAAACCTTGGTTGCCTAGGCTCAAAGAATTCCGTGCGCTCGCCACTGGTCCATTATCGTCTATCACCCATTATCGTTAGTCCTTGGGTGATAGACGATGGACACTCCTAACTTTACCTATTAGGCACCAACCCCTCTTCTCCTATCTCTCCGTCCTTCCCTCCCTAGACGCATCGCGTCTCCTCGTAGTAAGCAGCAGCAACCAACGACGGATCCATATGCAGCTTAAGAGTGCACAAGATACTAGGTCCACCTTTGTTACCCTATCAAAACCCACGTATAGATTTCATTTAGGACTCTATTTATACTTTGAAATAGTTTTGCCCCCGTCTCGCTCTGAGGATAAGATAGTGGTCACGGGCGCATCACGTCGCCCACTCTGCTCGCTCCCGTCTTGCGCACACATCTCTCCCACACTTTTCCTACCGCTTGTGTCATCGTTTTTAAAGTCATTTCTTTCATCCACTGCTATTTATTTTCAGCTAAAAGCTCTCGACGGTAGCCATTCCGAACGCATTCTCAATTTATAGCTTATAACTTATTATTTTATGGCTTTCTCTGAATAAATAAATGAGATGGTTTCTTTGCCACCGTTTTGAAATGGTTTATTAGGATAAGACCTTTTGAAGCAGCTTATCGGCATTTGGTTTATTCACACAAACACTTGTGTTAGGGCCAAAAGCCATAAGTTGCGGTCGAAATGAACGAGCGCATGTGCGTGCACACACATATATACAAACATGGGTGTGCATACTATAGTTTAAACCCGATAAAGGATTGTTCGTATGGGCTGCAGCTAATGGCTTTAGGCTGAAGTTGATGATTTTTGATTGAAAAATAAATAGTAGTATTTGAAATAAGTGACTTTTAAAAAGAATGCGTGAGTGGTGGTGAAGTGAGGAGATGTGTGTGTGAGATACGAGCAAAAAAAAAACTAAGATATATGATGTGTTTATAATGCCTGACTTATGTTTAGAACATGACAAAAACAAAAGATGCGAAGGAGCCACTTTAGAAACCGAAGTTTATATTAAGTCCAGATTTTTTAAAGCAGAAGTCAAAAACGAAAGCAGTCACTCTCGCTTTGCTTGTGCCCGGATTCGAAAGTAACCATCCATCTCTATCCATTAACCCCGCGATTAGCAAGCAGCTCATCAATAATTCCACTCCAAAATTAATCGATCCCCAGCCAGCCGCAGCAGAACAACCACCAAACCAAACCATACCAACGCGAGCAGCCTAGGATGCACACCAATTTATTGCCTTCCCCACACATCCCTCTCCCTATACTAGCCCATTAGCCTCGCCTCGTTCCCCATCCCCATCGCCGCCGCCCCGATCCGCCGCTTCCCCCAGAAGCTTCCAGATCCGCTGCTCGGGCAATGGTGTAGCGCCCGGGGGCGAGATGGGTGGCTGCGTCGGTGGCGGCCTCCTGCTCCTACTCCTGCTCCGCGCGGCCGACGCGCTTGATGGTATGCTTCCTTGCTTTCGCTTTCTGCTGCTATTGCTGGGTTGGGCGGCGTTGGTGGCTTGCTTGCTTGCTCGACGGCTGTGCTTGTGCGCTTCGGGTTGGGTCCTCGGGGTGTGGGGATTGCGCTTCTGGTGCTGCATTTTGGCGGAAATCTTAGCTTGGTAGCCTCGCGGGGGATCTGGCAAGCTGCGATGTTGCTGTCACGGGCTCGGGTGCTTGGAATCGGGGTGCGATGCTGTCGTTTCGAGCGTGTGCTCGAGGTAGGGGGCGGTGTTTATTGTGGTGAGATGCGGAATTCTGCTGCCGGCGGCACGTTTTTTGGGGGAGATTTTAGATTGTGGCGTGATGGTTTTGCCTAGTGGAGGATCTACCACGGTGTCGGTGAGTTGGGCGTATGCGTCTGGAGACGCGCGTATGGTTTGGGATCCCACTTGCAAGTCTGCCTCGTGAGTATTTGGTGTGTGTCTTGTGTTGCGGCTGACACCCAGTCAGTATGCCCCGGGAGCAGGAGATGTATTTGCCCTGGCATTGTCTTCTCTAGGGTGTTCATGCTCGAAGCAGATGTGTACTGCTAGTTTCTTATGCTAAAGACCCAGGGTGCATGGGATTGATGGATGCAAAGGTTGCTATGAAGTGCTACTTGTTTAAGGAGGCAGTGATAACTAGTTTGAGCTTCTTTTTTCATGCATGGCTGCTGTAGTCCATTAGACTTTTTTTTTAAAAAAAATCGGGATACTCCACTAGACCTTGGAAATGACCTGTTGGCTGTCGCACTATGTTGCTCCTTCAAGGAAGTTTAGTTTGCATTCGTAGCACATGAAAACAGCGGGGACGAGACATCTGGCTGGCATAACCAGCTAAGAGAGTTGCATAAAATCTTAAAGTAGAACAGCGCTTAAGAAGTTCAAATCCAGCCTGTATTAGGTCCCAAGTACATTGCCCCTGAGCCTGCATGAAGTAACCATGTGAATGTACATATATTGTTAGTCAAATGATTGGTAGAAAATTTTCTCCCAACATCTTTTGCATCCCTCCCCCCCCTAAATGTAAACCTAATCCGTTGATTCTCCAGCAACCATACCGCATATTCGAGCACCGCATTCATCAAACTCCCCTGAAACAAGAGTGTTTGGGCCTCGGATTTCCCCGGCATTTTCTCCGAGGGCATTGCCTCCGCGATCTCCTGGTAAGTAACTGTGACAACCTCAGTGCTAATAGGTCCAGCTTTAAATTTTCCCCATCTGCTCTTTAATATCTGTTTATTATTACAGGCATTGCTGTTCGCCCTCATTCTCACAAGCACCATGGAGAATCACATCATGCCCCTTCGCCATCCTCATCTCTCCCTCCCCAAGGTTTGCAACTTACATTTGCAATTTTATGCTTTAATCTTGTCATGCATCCTTGTATTACTTCACCAAATCCTTGACATTGTTCATCCTTCTGTAGCCTATTCTTTTTAATGGTGCTGCTATAGAGATTTGGACTACTTTCAGAACTAAATATAAGCTTGTGTGTTTTCTTGTATTTTTTATTGAATAGTTCCTTGTATCTTCAGCTGTTCCTTGTACCTTCAGCAGGTTGCTCTAGCGTTTGCACTGAGCCAATGACTACAACACCGATTGGTTCCCCCTGTGGTTGTGTGCTGCCTCTTAGTGTTATTGTTGATCTTGACATAGCTCCGTATTTACTGTTCATGCGCATAGCAGAATTAGAAGTTGAAGTTGCAGCTGGGACATTTCTTAAACAAAGCCAGGTGAAGATTATGGCTGCAATTGCAAGTATCCGGGATGACCAGAAGACAAGGGTGACCATTTATTTGGTGCCACTAAGAGAACAGTTTGATAGCTATACTGCCTCCCTAATATCTGATAGGTTCTGGAATAAGAAGGTTCAGATAAATTCATCTGTTTTTGGAAAATATGAAGTTATAAATATTACCTATCCAGGTAAAAGCCTGTACATGGAATATTTGCTTCTTAGACTATTTAGTTGAATTCTTGTTTCACTTATGCAATGTTGTCACTGCAGGGCTGCAATCTGCGCCACCATCTATGCCCGAGTCATCTCATGGATTGGGTCCTACAGGATCCGGAGAAGATCCTATAACCGCAAACGTGCACCATCGGAAGAACAAGAAATTAGATAGTTGGATCATCGTGGTAGTTTCAGGGTCTTCTCTCACACTTATTGTGGCATGCATTGGGCTCATTATTTTAGTAGTAAAATGGACAAAACATAAACAGCTTCATGAGGGTGTGAGCCCTGCACTTACCCCGGCAGTTAACAAAAGATACGGTATGGTAATGGGGAAAATTTTGTTGTCGCTAGTCTGTTAGTATGCTGTTTATTACTATTATTACTTGCTGCTGTTTGTGTATGCTTCATCACGTTTCTCTCGTTTAAACCTGCTTGGCAATGTTGGAAACATTTCTGTTTGAATGTTCTTCCTTATTGCGCATATAAATGATATTTTAAGTATTTCCATGCCGGATCAATTTACTACTATGCTCATTACAAAAACTGTTGTTTCTTATTTCTGATTTTCCATGGTCTCCAAGCTACAAATGTGATCATTATTATTTTTACAATATACCAGTAAAAAAGATATAATATATGATACTATGTCAGTACTTTTGACAACAAATCTATTAATATCATTTTCATGCGGCCAATCTAGATTTCTGTGGTTAAACTTGAAAAACTTTGATTGCCTGTGTACCACAGAACCACTTTGTAATGGATGGCGTATCGTTCCCTGTTTCAGTGTGGTTGGGCAAAACAGAAATTGAAACTCTAAACTGTTGGATAGTATTTTCCACATCAAGCACTTAGGGATTGGAAATCAGAGTTACACTTTGTGCAAGTCTGCAAGAGCATGGCCAAAGTGCACAATTGGGCACTTAAATCGTTTTATTATGCCTCTAAAGGCCTGAATCCCTAATTTGGTAGAAAATATGCTAGTCTAGAGTTGTCATCATTAACTGCTCATATGCTATGTGCTGCATGTACGTCCACATGGAAAGAATTATTTAGTGATTTCACTTGGTATTTGTGCCGGCTAAAATTTTTAAAACTCTGACCATCAATACGATTACGAATATCTAGATTGAGCGCAAGAAAAGGGCATAGTCATAATCATCAAAAGCGGTGTTACTGGGACTCGCATGTCCAAAATTTTTTCGGCGTGTCGACATGCATCCGCGCGTCTGACACGGCAGGATGCGTCTCCGACACGGTGTGATGCGGGCTTGGCACAGCGGTTGGCCAGGCGGCACCGAGGCGGTGGAACCATTGGAATGCACGACATCGGCGGAGGTGAATGCACCGAGAAGCGCGGCGTTGGTGGAGGCGAATAATCCATCGAGAAGCATGGTGTCGGCGGAGGAGCAGAGGCTTGGCTGGAGCACCGGGCGGAGCACAAGGCCGGAATCGGGAGAGATGGGAGGAAGGAGGGACCGAGGGAGGCACATGCGTGCGGCGGAGAAGGCGGAGGACTGGAGGAGAGGATAAGGGGGAGAGAGAGGAGAAAGGAGTATGCACGTTGTGTGGTCAGAACGGAGAGAAGAGATAAGAGGGGAGAGAGAGAGAGGGGCAAATGGGCTGGTGGGCCGGCCACATGCATAAATGGGCCGAATTGTTTTTTTATTTCCAATCATTTTTATGATAAAATATATTTATATTAGGTGAATCCCAGAATCTTTTTTTCTAAAGTTTGCCAAATCGGACATCCGAATCTTAGTTGGACTCTGACATCCGTGTCCGAGTCCTGGTAACACTGATCAAAAGTACTTTCATAATGTCATAAATTTACAAATCTTTCTAGTTTCTACTTTCATAATGTCATAAATTTACAAACCTTTCTTAGTGTGTAACAATAAAACCCAGTCAAAAAAGGGCATTCCTTTTGGATTGGTGGTACTATTAGCTTGACTTTGAAGTACTAGTTTCATTCTCTTTTACTTGTCATTTTGGACATTGACACGGTATCCAATACAAACCTTTGATTGTTGCCTTTTCTAATTATATGTTAGCAAAATTTATTAAAAATTTTTAATTACTTATGTCATTTCCATGTAACACTTTTATGTATATTAGTGAGTTTTTAAAATTTCACTCCATGCGTCCTAGGATGATATTGGGTCTGTTCTTTGTGGTTGCGGCTTATGGCTTTTGGCTGAAAATTTTGAATCTTGGCTGTTCGTGACAAATATTACGGAGAGAGAAATACTCGTATACGATTTTGGCTGGTACAGATGATGAGCTTTCCATATATATTATAATTAACTTGTAGATCCCATCTTGAAAAAATACTCCGTTTAAAAGCTACGTACTGTAGCAAAAAGTCAAAAGCTAGTTTCAAAAGCCGGATAGAACACGCCCGATATCTATTTGAGAATGGACTATATAGAAGCTGCTTGTACTAGATATTGCGAAACAGAGTCTTCCCAGACCCTCTCCTATGTTTATGTGCCTTTTGCTTCACTTAAACATGGTCCTTTTTGCTTAGACACCAATAGAGCTCCGCGGAGTTCCAACCTTTCCAGTACACTAAATTGTCACTACTTAAATACTGCAGTTATGCTAACAACTTAATGCGTGATACAGGTGGCAGATCAACTTTGTCAACTAGCATGGTGAGCTCTGCATCGGCGTCAATGCTGTCAACAGTGGCTACTTGCACAACATCAGTAAAGGCATTTTCGCTAGCCCAGCTTGAAAAGGCCACCGATGGTTTCAATTCAAAAAGAGTTTTGGGTGAAGGTGGGTTTGGACGTGTCTATCACGGGACCATAGGTGATGGAAACGAGATAGCTGTTAAATTGCTTACAAGAGAGGACAGGAGTGGCGACCGTGAGTTCATTGCGGAGGTGGAAATGCTCAGCCGACTACACCATCGCAATCTTGTCAAACTGGTTGGCATTTGCATCGAACGGACCAAAAGGTGTCTTGTTTACGAGCTTATGCGCAATGGAAGTGTGGAATCCCATCTTCATGGTATGTTTGAAATATTAGTTACTGTAAGCTATGTTTGATAGTTATTGAAGCCATGCCAACAAATTCATATACATATATAGTGGATGGCAACAAAAAATTGAAAGATTTAACTGTGTTTCTCCTGATAAAATAACTAGATGTGGTTGGTCCGATGATTTCTTTTGTCCAAGCATGGACTGGCAGGATCAGCTGCCATTTTAATTAAAGGACTTCGAAATCTGTAATGATTTGGCTCAAGGGAAATGCATGGATGGACAGGGTCAACTGCCCTTCCAATCTAACAGCTGAAATTCCTCCAATGATGTGGCTCAAGGAAAGCACTGCACTGTGCTTTACAAGAAATAAACATATCCATACATACCTCTACCACATTTGAGCCTAGGTTTATGATGTTGTGCACTCAGCATGATTATTTGGGTTAATCTGAGTCTTTTTGGTGCCTAGGTGCTGACAAGGCTAAGGGCATGCTGAACTGGGATGTTAGGATGAAAATTGCTCTGGGTGCTGCTAGAGGCCTAGCATACCTTCATGAAGATTCGAATCCTCATGTTATACATCGCGACTTCAAGGCCAGCAATATATTGTTGGAGGAAGATTTCACTCCAAAGGTTACTGATTTTGGTTTAGCAAGGGAGGCAACCAATGGAATTCATCCCATTTCTACTAGGGTAATGGGTACTTTTGGGTAAGAAACACTTTGCTTATGTCTGTCCACTATGATGATGTCAATAACCATGATTTAAATACTAAATAAGAGTGAAATCATGATCGGATGGCTTTTGGTTCTCTTTGTGATTTATACTGATTTACCTTCCAGATGCTTTCCTCGATGTTGCAATTGGAAAAAAATAGTCTGCATAATTTCACTGATTAGTTCCTAGTATGGTTGTTAATACCATTTAATGTCAAACAATAATAACGCTTTGTGGAGTTCTTGACAAACCACACTTTTCAAGGCTAGACGAATTTGCGGTATCATAAATATGCTCCACTGTAGCTTGCTTTTACTTGATTCCATTTTAATTATCCTCTGTGATCACACAGGTACGTTGCTCCAGAATATGCCATGACAGGGCACCTTCTTGTCAAGAGTGACGTCTACAGTTATGGGGTTGTCTTGCTGGAGCTTTTATCAGGAAGGAAGCCTGTATGCATGTCTGATACCAAGGATCCTGAGAACCTTGTGACTTGGGCTCGTCCTCTGCTATGCCATAAGGAGGGCTTGGAGAGGTTGATTGACCCTTCCCTGAACGGCAATTTCAACTTTGACAATGTAGCTAAAGTGGCATCCATCGCTTCCATGTGTGTTCACAACGATCCGTCACAGAGGCCATTCATGGGTGAAGTCGTGCAGGCACTGAAGCTTATTTACAATGACACAGATGAGGCTTGCGATGATTCTTACAGCCACAGGGATTCATCATGTGACCCAGATGATGAGTACCAAGGAGGCCTGGCCCTTGACAGTGGTAGTGGTAGCTGGTGGAATAATGGGGCTTCTGGCTGGTGGAATAATGGGGCTTCTGGGTGTTCAGACTACCGGAATTCCTCACCATTTATGACCATGGAGTACAGTTCTGGCCGAATAGAAAGTCGTGAGCGTGACCCTCGCTCAGCTGTGTCAATGGGCGCTCAAGTACCATCACCAGCCCTGCAGAATAGATCGGGCCCCTTGCGGATGAAGAAGAAGCAGCTTGCCTCATTTTACTGGTTAAGAGGCAGCATAAGCGAGCATGGGCCGCTGCCTCGCCATTGATCAATAATCTAGTGTTAGGCTGTTAGCTTCAGTTGACTTGGGATTGAGGCTGGGGGGATGTCATTTACCTCTGGTTGATTCTTGCCTCTGGTTAGTGTACAGTTTTCCAACAATCCTGGTGACCCTCTGGTGTGGTGCCATCAGTATAGATATGTTTTCATTTGCCTTCTGCTTCCCCAGAAGCAATGAGGATGGGGTTGACAGATGCTCTCTAATTTTGCAAATTCTGGTTCATTCCTCATGCATCTGATGATTTGTGTAATCCGGGTAGGAAAATTTCTTACCAAAAATTCTGGGCATCATGTTGTCGTGCCTTGCTGATGTACTGGATATTAACAATTGAAGTGATCTTCCTCTCATTGGCGATGTAAAAGTATATGCCAGCTTCTCACATTGCTGCACTGCGTAGGGTGTGTGTGCGCGCGCGCGTGGCTTTGTGTTTGTGGTAGTTCGTGGCTTCGTGTCCATGCTTGCTGGCACCATGCCCAGGCATGGAGGAGTTGATTGCTTGTCTCTGCGTGCATCGATGCTTCTTTATGGTGCGCGTGCCAAAATCGTAGCAATAAACAAATCAAACCCCAAGCGTTGGGCTGAGTGGCCTGCGAGTTTTGTTAACCCACAAAGGTGAGTGAGAACTGAGAAAGGCAAAACCCTCATCCCCCGCTTCCCCTACCCCAAACACCAACGGCAGCCGCGGCAATGGAGCACGACGGCAGCGGCAAGGTGGTCACACCGGGGGAGCTCCTCGGAAGCTCGTCGTCCCTCGTAGCCGGACGCGGTGCCTACGCGGATGGCCGCTCCGTGCGCGCGTCGGTCACCGGCCGCCGCCGCCTCGTGCCTCCCCCTCCCGGCTCCTCCGACCAGGTAGGGTTAGCTAGGGTTTTGGAATTTTTGGTCCCTCGCTCTGGTGCTTCTGATGGTGTGTGTGACGGGCTGGTCTGATTCGGTTGCAGAGGTCCACGGTGGAGGTGGTTGGGCACAAGGCCCATGGAGCTGTGCCGCAGCCGGGAAGCGTCGTCATTGCCCGTGTAAGATCTCTCTCTCTCTCTCTCTCTCTCTCTCTCTCTCTCTCTCTCTCTCTCTCTCACAGCAGAGCGTTGATTGGAGACGAGAAATGTGCAGAAGATGCATTTTTTTTAATAAGAAAAGCTTGTTGCTGTTGTGTGGTTGTGTGTACTCATAAACGTCATGGTTGGATTAGTGGCTAGCTATTGTTCCTGTCTGTAGTCATGCGGCTTGTGGATATGGGTGGTGGGATTGGTGCATAGGTGGTTTACAGTTTACTTGGTTTTGCGGAAACACTCGCACACTCACTGGCATGCTTGTGTGTTGATGTTACACTTAGCCTAGTTCCGGTTGAAGGTTATCCATGTGTTTCGGGTCACACTAGGTTTAATATTCTCAAGTGTGTATAAATGTTGTGAAACTGTAACACCTTGTAGAGCAAGATTCAGGCAATGCATGTGAAGATTTAGCATGTGCTTTGCAGGTGTCGAACCTAGCAGTAAATAAGTTCAGGTAACAGCTGCTCTATTTTGGTAGTCCAGTTAAACATCATCCGGTAATGTGAATGTCTCATGGAATGGCCATGCTGGTTCATGCATGCGCCATCTATTTTGTTGGCATCTTTTGGAGATGACTTTACAAAATAAACGAGGGTAAAGATCTTAGATCAAACAAAAAGTGTACTATCTAAAATGATGTCTGTGGTATCTGTTGATCTTCTTTTTCCTATCACCAGTCTTGGCATGAGCAAATATGTTGTTCTGGTTAGTGGTATTGGTCAACTGTTTGTTGCTGTAGGTGTTTTAACGAAGATAGCTGTGTGCATCAACTTGTTTTTAATGGTGAAGTGCTGATTGCTGAAAGCTGTTACTGTTGCAGGTGACGAAGGTTATGGCTAGGATGGCTTCTGCAGATATAATGTGTGTTGACTCAAAGGCTGTCAAGGAAAAATTCACTGGCATGATAAGGTAGTAGGCCTTGTTCATGAACTTTTAGTGTGATGCTGCCATTTGTACTGTTCTTCATGGATTTCTTGCACTGCTTTTGCTTGAGTTAGTTGCAGAAGTGCATGTATGGTCGAATGCTTTCGTCCATCCTTTTCCTTTTAGATAGTTTGTCAGAGAAAAGTTCTTCATGCCATGCTCTTCTGTTTGTAGGCAACAAGATGTTCGTGCAACTGAAATCGACAAGGTGGATATGTACCAGTCTTATCAGCCCGGTGACATTGTTAGAGCTTTGGTTGTATCCTTCAGGGGAACATATGGTGCAATCTGCATTTCTGCTATTGTTATCTCTTTTGATTGCTCATTTGCTCTTGGTCATGTGTGTCTTCATGCTTGATGTTACCTCATTTTGTAGACATTTTTTTTCTCTTCAATTTGATTATATGGCTATGGACTTATAATCTTGTTAGAGTACTTGATATTTTTGACTGGCTTGCAATCCTTAAATTTTGTTCAAGCTCTCTCTTGGTGATGCAAGGGCATATTACCTTTCCACGGCAAAGAATGAACTTGGAGTTGTTTCTGCACAAAGTATATCTGGTATGCTTACTTCTGTACCAAATATTAATCAACCTTCATTCTCTGAGGCAATGAAAGGATGCGCCATGCAATTTATGTGTGAAGATAGTTAAATTGTTCCTCCAATTGCATGATCTGGTAGATGTTGTATTGATGTTGCTTCAGGTGGTACGTTGGTCCCGATCAGTTGGACTGAGATGCAGTGCGAATTGACTGGCCAAATTGAGCAAAGGAAAGTTGCAAAAGTGGAATAGATTTGTTAAATTTGCCAGCCAGAAAAGGTAAAGTTTTAAATTGCTGAGTTGTTTTTTCCTTAAACTATTTCAGTTATGTGCCCCCTATTTCTCACTGGAAGCTACTACCTGTATTCCTTGTACGCTGGCTATAATATGTTGAAATCCTGGCCATTTTCTACAATTTTGAATTTTCCTAGTATAGAATATAAGAATTCATATAAGTTGCTGTTTGTGATTTAAATAAGGAACCCCTGAACTATCATTGTTCGTCTAGTTTCCCCCCTGATCTATAAAACCAGGTATTGTACCCATGAACATATAAAATCGGAGTAAAGAACCCCATGAGGCAGTTTCGGAGGCGGTTTTGCCACCGTGGCGGATGACATGGCTACCGATGTGGTGATGACTCAGCAAAATTAAATAAACAATAATCCTTAACCCAATGGGCCCACATGTCATCCAAACACCCCCTCTTCTTCATCCTCTCTTATCCTCCCTCCCTCTCTTCAGCAAGCACCATATCCTCTGCATTTTCCCTCTGCTCCCCCATATGTCGCTGCCAGGAAACTCCGTCCATAGCCTCAGCGCTTGATGGCGGACTAACAGCGAGAGCAGGCATCAGCCATGGCGGGCAGACTGACAGCGGGAGGAAGAAGATATTGTGTGGCTAGTCCACCTGCGGCAGTTCAGCGGGATGGACCACCTTTGCAGCTGAAGTAAGACCACCTAGTAACAACCCACTGGCCACCATCAGCAGCGCATGGGACGGGCCATCTAGAATTCCAACTCCAACGAAAGAATAGGTGCATAGGCTAATCGATCTACTTGCCTTCAATCTTCATCGCCGGTCATCTTCTTGAGCAGTACTGTGGTGGCCCAAGCAGCGTGTCACGGAGTTAAGGCGGCAGTGCAAAGGCGGCAAGGCCGTTACACGCATGCGGGCGTGGTGATGCCAGATGCACTGGTTCCGCCACGCAGGCGCGACCAGGCCACAGGCATGGGCACGAGGGCCATGGCGCAGCGTCCAGAGAGGGCTTGGATAGGGCAATGCGAGGCTCCAGCAGGCAGGTCAAAATTTGCCCCAGGTCTCTCAAATTCCGTTCTGCCAGAGATCCTAAGGAGAGGACCTGCTGTCTTGGTTAGAGGATGGAGAGAGAGCAAGAAGAGACAGGAAGAAGGGTGTTTGGGTGACACATGGGCCTATTAGGTTAAGGATCTTTATTTATTTAATTTTGCTAAGTCATCACCACATCAGCAGCCCTGTCACCCGCTACAATGGCAAAACCGCCTCATGGGGTTATTTGCTCTGGTTTTATAAGTTCAAGGGTACAATACCTGTTTTTATAGTTAATAGGGTAAAGTAGAGGAACAAAGAGTCAAATAGACTTTTTCCTTTAAATAACTTTAATCATATGGGGCATACTCAATAAACCATTTATTTCCGTACTACCTCAATGTTGATGAGTTGTGGTGCAGATTTCGTAATCCAATAAATGTTTTTACTCTATCGGGAGCCCCCAACCCTCACCACGCGCACACAGGAACAACAGCAACAAATTGTGGTTCCTGGCTGTTCTAACAAGAATTTCCTTATTCTTCACAGGTTACTGATGGTGTGTACAATATGTTGATCAACGATGCTGTTGCTCGGTCGCGAACCACTAAATGAGCAATGTTCAAATTCTTTGGCACTGGATCGAGCGCATTAACTTTATACATGTGGCAGAATTTTGAGTAGGCAATGGCTCATCAGGATTCTTAAAGATGTGTTCATCAGGATTCTTAATGATGTAATGTGTAATACACCACCAATACAATTGCGCATCCCGCATGTATTTAGGGCATTTTAGGTTGGAGTATTCTTCTTGGCGGCGGAGTTTGTGACGTTACCGTTGTGCTGAGGCCCAGTTTCTTTCCCTTCTCGTTTATGAGAGATGCTGAGGCTATCCAAGGATGGATTTTTTTAGGCTGATAGCTTATGGATTAAATATTTAAATTCTAGTTGTTCGTGAGAGGCAGTACGTAGAGAGAAATAGTTGTATATGATTTTGATCGGTATAACTGAACTTAGCATATTTTTTACTATAAATTTTTTTAAAAAATATATCGTTTAAAAACTAATTATCATAGGCAGCGCAAGCATAAGTTAATTTTTGAACCCATCCGAATTTTTTGGCTCGCATTGGTGAGGAGCGTACTATTGGACGTGGGCTGTCTAGGCCGTGCGTGGTGGTGGTCTGTTGGGCTCTGGGCCTAATGGGATGGGCGCAGGCAGGGCCTAGTACTGGGCTGTATCTGTATGAGTAGCCCGTTGGGTGCTGATTACTTTCACGAGCTGATCCGATCCATGCTGCCACATCTTCAGTGTTTCTGCCGTCAAAATTGTCACGCGCGGTCGGTGTGACACAGCGATCAATGATTTCACGTTCGGTTATATATGACTTTTACAGTGGCGCGTACGTAACGTGTCATTTCCATCGACAAGATAAAATTGGACTTCTGGGCAAAAAACAAAAAAGATGTTAACGAAATGAATTATAAATGCGGGCAGCGATCCAATAGGACGAGGCATACACGCACCTCCGAAACCAAAAAAAAGGGTGAAGAAAAACAAACATACAGGTTTGTATCACGATCTCGCAAACAGCTGCGCGGCATCAAGACTGCACGGCGAAGCCGAATCCCTCAGGCAGCTGCAGAAGCCGTCTTCATCCGTAGGGAATGACGCCGGCAGCGGACGGTCCGGGATCACACCAACCTAGCAGGAATATCTACCACTTAGAACTAAAGCAGCAGCTAAAACCGATGGAGCGAGGCCACCGTGTTCAGTGTAAATCTGAGGGGAAATGCTTACCTTGTCAATGTCGGTGTGCGCAGGGGTTTCATAGCGTGCTACCGTCACGGCTAAGCCCGAGCCATCAGACAACGCGAACACCGACTGAATCTTCCTGAAAGTTGGCTGGTAAGTGGAGTGAGATACCAAGATGCGCGAAAGTATGTGCGGATCAGAACAGGGGAATGAGAAAGGGAGAGCCGTACCCTTTCCCGTATGTTGTCTCCCCATATACGACTGCCCTTTTATTGTCTTTCAGTGCTCCAGCAAGGATCTCGCTCGCGCTTGCAGTTCCTTTATTTACCTAGCAATGTTCAGAAAGTGGCATCCCATGATGTGTACAATATGGTATATACTATATACTCACCATTGATCAGGAACAACACAAAAAAACCTTCCTCTCTACAGAACCCAGGCTAACATCATGTTAAGAACAAGCGACTGACAGGACCATCATTCTCGGATAAATGAACTAAACACTATCTTTTATTGTCTATCTGAGCAATAATAGGCCATACCAGCACAACCAGAGGTTCTGATGCTGCAATCGTATTAGCTCCATCTGCCTCATAAATGTCACGAACACCTCGGCTATCACATATATATACAATAACACCCTTGTCCATCCTGACAAAGCACGAGCAACATATGTAACATTTAATCAATTTAGATACCAATTTAAGAAGGAAAAAAATGAAGCAAGAAATCTGTTCACACCTCATAAATCCTAAGCCTACATGAATTGCTAGATATTGTGAGAACTCACACAAGCCACATAAAGGCAACTGAAAGAACCTCCAGGTTTTTAGGAGGCCAACTAGTATTCATGAAAATTTTTAGGTGCACAGGAACAGCTACTAAGTAGACCACCAAGACATACGCACACAAATCCCATACCTCATGAATTAAAATATGATGTAAACAAGCTTACCAAATCTTTGCAATTTCAATTCCTTCAGGAAAAAGGCCACCACTGCATGAAATATAACCATGTTCAGATTTCAATAAAATAGGATGAAAATACAGTCCAGCTTCTGCACACCGAAAACCTGTTATTCCGCAGATCCAACACAAAGGACTTCACATTGTTGTCCCTTAATTTCTTAATGGCTTCCTTAACAGATCCTGGGAGAGGATAATCAATTAATATGATCAGCAGGACTTAACATCTGAAAAACATTATGATGCTGCAGAAAGACACTAGAACCATCTCAAAGTCGCAAACCTGCCGCATTCTGGTTAAAAGTTGTCAATTTGATGTAACCAATCTTTGAGCTATCTTTTGCACCTGGAATCTCACACATCCTCGACCTTACTGGATTTAAAGTGACTGTCTGTCTCCTGGGATAATTCAAACATGGTGGAATGAATAATGATTACTTTTCAGTAAACAAATTAGTTTCTTTGCTCTCAACATCTAAAAAGGGATCTTGCGCAGGAACTTACTTCAGAATAACATGCCTGGTATTGGCCCCACTGCGAATAGCCAAATCTACTGAGCTTCCTTCAGGGCCCCTAGTAAAGATCCAACGGAAAAACTTTAGCCTCTAAAATACTAAGTATGCAACACTCAAGTAGACAATGAAAATGAACAAACAAGGACGAAGCTAAGATAGACAGCTTCATCCTTTTTCTGTCACTGCATTTTAGCCACATATCATAAATAGTTAGTAATTGGTCGTACTGTAAGTGATCTGCTGCGTCGTATATATCCATGTCTTCTGTTCTTCTGTTGTCAATTGACAAAATTATGTCCCCAGGAAGAATACCAGCCTTTTCCGCAGGGCCTCCTGGTGTTGCTGACATGACAGCAAACCCTGTAGGTGATCCATTAAACGTCATTGGGTAGCCAATTGATAAACCTACACCCGTGAGTGCGCCTTGCGTGCCAGACTTCCTTCAGAAAAGATAATGGCATGCATCAGAAAGCAGTATATAAAATGTAGTTATGGTTTCAATGCATACCAAGGGCCGAGTTCCATACCCGCAAACTCTTGAATTTCTCAGGTTCCAAGAAACGAGTGAATGGGTCATCCAACGTTGAAAGCATTTTCTTTATTGCAGCATCTGGAATGCAGTCTTGGTTAAGTAAATTGATCATATGGCATCAAACTTTTTAACAATACGAAGAATTCTACATGTATTCATACTGTCTATCAACTTTCCAGTACTGAATTTTAGCTCTAACCAAATAGCCACCTTATAATATCTATCTGTGATACAATAATTTGGGGCATTATGCAAAGATGGTCCCATTTGAACAAGAACTCTTATATCCTCCTCCATAAACATATTTGAAATCATTATATAATGATTGTTCAACGCAGTTATACTTTCCAAACATAAAGTGGCCTATGACGTATCAAAGTACACTACAGCTTGACACGTGAAAGTAATTTCGTTACAGCGATATTATTGGAATTTTGACGGCAAGCAGACTTTTAATCAAGAAATAGAAAGGGCGACAATTGAAAATCATACATGTCTCTTCCCGTGTATTCATGGGTTCGTTGCGAAGAGCATTTTCACGGTATCTGAACCAACTTTGTCCGTTGAATGACTTGTCATAGTATGCGCGGTCAACTGCACGCCAAGCCTCCAGGAAAAGTAAATTTTCCTCTGTGAGCGCCGATGCTTAGATTTTTCAACAGTGAAATTTTAGACACAGGTGTCAGTAGTAGTAGTACATAAGAGCAAAGAAGGAAGCTGCAGTCTCTAACGATGTCGAGAGCTTACATGAATGTGTTGTATAGGTGGCTGCAGAGATAGACATGACGAGCACCATCCCTAAAACCGCACGGCCAAAGCCAATGGACATAAAGTGCTTGAATGCCCCGTCCTGCCGTACGGCACCCATAGCCTTATAGCTCCGGGCAAGATTACCATGCAAGTTGATAACCAGGGAAGCGTAGCTAGACAGCATTCTCTTTATTGCCCGCGGCAACGCGGAGACGCATGGTCCACTTTGTAAACCATCGCCGGATCTCCTCGCTGACTTACAGCAGTGCCTCATGTGAGCAAAGCAGCAAGCCGCAGCTCGCAGAGGACGACGAGGTTCCCATATGGAGACAACCGCTACCTGCCGTTGAAACAAAAATGGTGATCAGTCGTCAGGAGGAGAAACATATGGGGGAAAAACCGCGAGTTGATTGGGAATAGAAGCAGCAGCAGCACCATTGCATTCGCACCACAAGCAAAGCAAGCAACTTAGGAATTGCTGCACTGAATAATTTATGGACAACACATGCATCTATCTAGAATCATAGCTAGATAGCCTAATTTGGTCAGCAATTGCAGCATCGACACACGCTCATACTGGAAGCAAGCAATCGACGATAGCAGAAAGCCAGAAACAACAAACAAGCCGGTCGCTTCCCAGCTCGCATCCCGCCGACACAAGGACTGGCGTTCAATTGTTTAGAACAAGAGCGCCGGCGACCGTGGCGCGAGCTATAGAGATTTGATGGATGGGAACGAGAGCAAGTGATTACGTACGGTGTGAAGGCGGAGGAGAGGAGCGCTCCCCCGATGGCTCGCAGCCGGCGACGGCGAGGAGGCGGAGGCGGCGACGAAGAGAGGGCGAGAGCACGTCGCCATCGATCTCGCCCTTTTCGCTTTTTTTGGGCTTTCCCTTCCCGGCGATGGAAGTTGGAATGGAGAGGGCGTTCTCTCCCTAGACTGGAGGTGTTGGGAAAAGATTTCGTTTTCCTGGGGTGGGGGATTGGATAATGGCCACGGAATTTTCAAGGGAGGGGAGAGCACGAGCGACCCAGCCAGCCGGAGAAGACGGACGGGGACGAGTGGGATTGGGCTGATAAGTCTTGTCACTCCGCTCAATACTTAAAAGAGAGAATATAGTCATAATATTAAATATTTATATAAACATTATTTTTTCTAATATAAATATTTCTTCCGTGTGTTTAGATCCTATATTATCTATTAATTAGATATAATTATACATATAAACGTCTGCTAAATATAGATACTTATTTAAGTATCGATGTTTTAAAATAAACATCTTATATATCATATATGATAATAAAAATTAATTTTTCATTACTGAGTATATCTCCAAACGTGACATGCTCTAACGGCAACGCAACGCTTGACACCGAAAGTGACGCGCGGCTCGAGTGGATCATAGCAAAACTGCCGTGTGCAGTGTTGTGGGCGTGCGTCGCGGTTAGTTTGTTACGTTGCGGTTGAGCAGACGGACGCTTGGATTGGACTGGGTCCGCACGCGCGAGGGCGGAGAAAGGGGAGGGTACGGGCCGCCATTTTATCAGGCTCCCAGTTTGGGCTCGGCTGACCTCACTCACACGGCGACGCCTCGTGATTGCTACTTGCTATACTTGTCCTTGGCTAAACCCTCTTCCGTCTCGTCTCTCCCACTGGCCGCCACCATGGACGCCGGCGACCCCTCCACCTCCACCCCCTCGTCCTCTGCCCGCAAAGCCCCACGAAGAGAATGGCCAACCCTCCCAAGCACTTCGTCCACACCCCGATCCCACCCTCCATCCTCTCCGACCCCACCCTCTCCGCCGCCGCCAACTCCCTCCTCCCCGCCGCCTACAACTTCAAGCTCCGCAAGACAGCCCACCGCACTGCTCCTCCACCGCCCACAGCGCCACGCTCTAACTCCCCGAGGGCCTCCTCCTCTTCTCCCTCCCGCTCTCCCACCTCCTCACCCCCTTCCTCGCTCGGACCCCCTCCAACGACGTCCTCATCCTTGCAGACCCCACCTTTGGTCGGTCCATGCTGCCTCGTCGATCGCCTCACCAAGGCCCTTACCGCCGACATCCTCATCCACTACGGCCATTCCTGTCTTGTCCCCATCACCTCATCACTCCTCCCCGTGCTCTATGTCTTCGTTGAGATCCGCGTCGACGCTCAGCGCCTCGCCTCCGCCGTCCGCAACACATTCCCGAATACCTCGGCCACACCCCACCTAGCCATCATCGGCACCGTGCAGTTCATCTCTATGGTGCATGCCGCGCGCGAGATGCTCACGCGGGAGGGGTGCCGCGACATCATCGTGCCACAGGCAAAGCTGCTCTCCGCCGGATAGATCCTTGGTGCACCGCGCTTAAGCTGAACAAGTCAGAGGGGGTGGGCGTGGTGGAGTTCGTTGCAGATGGTAACTGTTGTATATACCAAGGGCAAAAAGGTAATTTCCCAATTGATAAAAGGAAAAAAAATTGAAGAAAGAGGGGTCCACCTGTCGGTGGGCCGGATGTGAAACAAAAGGAGGAGCAGAACTCCCCTTGACCAGAGCGGGCGGGCATTTGGGAAAAGGGGGCGATGGCGGCAGCGATCCAGGAGGCTCGCGCATCGGAGGCAAGCAGGATCGGCGGGCTCAGTGGGTCGGGTCGGCTCGACTCGGCGGGTCGGCTCGACAGGCGGCCCGTTCTCCCCTGCGGTCTTTCCTCCCGTGCAACTCGCATCCCCTTCATCCCGTGAGACTCGGTCCTCAGATCCGGTATGTGGGGTGGGAAGGAGCTGCGGTGGTGGCGCGTGAGACGTAGTCCCGGCCGTTGGTGGCGCCACCGAGTGCTCAACCCCTCCCCTCTCGTGGCTATAAATAGCGGCCGACCCCTTTTGGTTGGAATCATCCGAAGGACAGTGCCAGATAATATATAGAAAATTAACAAGCTAGCACAGCCCACAGAGATTGCATATAAAATTGACAGATTCACTCACAAGACCGGCGATATTCGAAATCACCAGAAGAACACGGGCTAGGCACGCTTGCGCGCTGTCCCAGAAAAACTATTGCCCTCACACCACCGTGAGAGAGGGCAGTAGGCACAGAGATACAAAGCCCACTCGCCGAAGTACTGCTCACGCCGGCGAGTCGAGGTAGAGGAATGCCGCACAAGCGCAGGAGAGGAGCCGACCAAGCACCTCGCCGGAGAGCACCAGGGAACCGAGGTTGTCACACACCACAGGCAAAAACTCAAAGAGAGAGAGGAGGAGCTCACTGTCCTTCGGATGATTCCAACCAAAAGGGGCCGGCCCCTATTTATAGCCAAGAGAGGGGAGGGGTTGAGCACTCGGCGGTGCCACCAACAGCCAGGACCAGGTCTCACGCGCCACCACCGCAGCTCCTTCCCACCCCACATACCGATCTGAGGACCGAGTCTCATGGGAAGAAGGGGATGCGAGTCGCACGGGAGGAAAGACCGCAGGGGAGAACGGGCCGCTAGTGGAGCCGACCCGCCAAGCCCGCCGATCCTGCCTGCGTCCGCTGCGCGGCCCTCCTGGATCGCCGCCGCCATTACCCCCTTTTCCCAAACGCCCGCTCGCTCTGGTCAAGAAGCCGATGCTGACAACATTCGAGTTTGATGTTGCATTGGGGTATGTTCCTGGGTGGTGGGAGACGGGAAACAGGGAATGTGGCAGTGGAGGTGGCGGTGGGTGTTGTTCAGGATCGGAAACTTGCGAAGATTGTGATTACAATAGTAGTGATTGTGGTGGAAAAGATTTTGGAGGGGAGTTCCCCATGGATTACTATTCACAGGTTGGAGGCGAGTGGAATATCTGCTACATGAAGAAGAAGCCCTCTACTGGCAAGAGAAAGCCACGAGTTCAGATTGGTAATTACTTAGAACATTCATACTAGTCATTTATATATAGCTTTCTTTTGCTCTTTCCTTACACGTTACAACATAGATCATGTGTATTAACATGTCTTTCATTTAGCGTTTGTATATGTTGCTAATTTGCCATACAAGATCCATTCCATGCTATAATACCCGCACACCCACAATTTTTGCATGGTGAGTTCGATGAATTTTCCTTTGCGAAAAGGTAGAAGTGACTAGACATTAGTGAATCACACAAGAAAGAGCATACCATAATGCACCAAAGTTATCTCTAGAATTTATTAGTTGTCACAGATGGTATAGAGGTAAATAGGACAATAAACTGAATAGCTTGAACTTCCTTTACTTGTATTGTTGCACAATTATATAGTTGTTTATGGTTTCATGTTTAAGCCTCAGCCCATAGAAATGTTTTAGGCATCTGAAATCAATGGCCGCAAGAAGAATGTTAGTTGTGCAAAAGATATCACGTGGGGCTAGCTAATGTGTACTGTCTTAGGGAGCTATAATAATGTTTGAGAAGTGTTTGTGAGCATCAACCATGAGTAGGTCTGGTGCAAACTACTCTTGTTGGTTTATTCATAAAGAAGCTCTTGCGTGGTAATGTGTTGTTGCTATTTTCTACTTTTTGGTATATTTGCTTAGCAATGATTTATTCTTGCAATTATAATTAGCATGCAGCAGTATTCAAGTTGAGAACCAATGAAATGAGACATTGTTGAAGTTCCGAAAGTGAACCGAGATACCAATAATAGCTTCATGGCATTCAGAATTTTTGACACCAGAGTTTAGTAGTCAGTCTGATCTTAGCATGGTGGATCTACATGCAACGCAAGTTGTTACAAGCGGCTGGAGGACTCGCCAATGCCAATTGCCTTTTTTAGCATCAAAATATTCTGTACTCTTTATCAAACAAGCCAAATTGCTAAGTGCTGTTGGTACTGTAGCTACATACTGAGATAGTGATGTATGTTACTCATTCCTTTGCCATATTGCAATTCTGCATTAACTGATTGAATCTTTCCCGAATGGTGAAATTCTAGCTTATTTGTAGCCTTGGTTATCCCCCAACTTTTATAGTTCACAATGATGTGACATCGAATTATGGAATTTCACCGCAGAAGTTTAAAAGCAACACACATTTGACAGCCAATAGAGATACAAGTCAGCAAGCAAAACATACTTGAGTTCTAGCAGTAAATATTCCCAACCATCCAACAGAACATATTATGATAGCAGTGGTTGCATTCAAAAGAGTTTGGCCATACTTGAGTTCTAGCAGTAAATATTCCCAACCATCCAACAGAACATATTATGATAGCAGTGGTTGCGTTCAAAAGAGTTTCTGGGCCAAATGGGGCAAAAGAGTTGTTCTAGTCCTACAGGCACGTAGATCTGTATTACAATTTAACATGATGCAAACTGCTTGGCTAAGGGCACTCCCAACCCTGAAACCATCATGGTTTCCATGGCATTAAATAGGATGCCACCTCAGCTTTTTTGCTGATGTGGAAGATGAGTTAAGATGGAGAGAGAGGAAATCGTTTCTCAGGTGAGAAATCGTTTCGGCTCAACGTCCAATGCGAGAGGAAATTGCTCTTTTCGCGTTGCGGACTCCAGCGTGGTTTCCATCGCATGCTGCTGGATCTCGTGTGGCGCCGCCGCCTCCCCCTCCGATCCCGCGCGCGTGCGCCTCCTCCGTTCCCGCGCGCCTGCGCGCTTCCTTCCGACGCGCCTCCCTCCGATCCCGCGCGAGGAGGAGGGCTCTACTGCCCGGAGGAGCACCTCGACCTGTTCCAAGAACCGGCCGAGGAGGAGGGCTGGCCGGAGCCGGAGCAGCGGCCGCCGGTGGTTCTTTGCGACGAGCTGCTGGTGCTGTTCGAGGCGCTCAGGGGGAAGGAGGAGGTGGTGCTGGCGGCGGAGGACGGGGACAGGTACGGTGGCGCCGCGGGGCGGGAGGCGGCGGTGGGGTGGGCGGCGCGCGCGGCCGCAAGGCTGGGCTTCTCCGCGCTCACGGCCGCGCTGGCGGCCGCGTACCTCGACCGGTGCTTCCTCAGCGGCGCGCTGCGGCTGGGGGGCCGGGCCTGGATGGCGCGGCTGGCCGCAGTGGCCTGCGTCGCGCTCGACGCCAAGGTGGAGGAGACGTGGGTGCCGCTGCTCCTCGACCTCCAGCTCTGCGCCGCCGAGGGCGGCGACGCCTATGTCTTCGAGGCCAAGACGGTGCGCCGCATGGAGCTCCTCGTGCTCTCCGCGCTTGGCTGGCGGATGCACCCCGTCACACCATTCTCCTACCTCCACCCCCTCCTCGGCGCCGGCGACGCCGCGCGGCTGCACCACTGCGAAACCGCCCTGCTCGCGGTAATGGCCGGTGGGTTCTTGGCTACGTGCTTGCTATTGGCCGGTGGATTTGTCTGCCCCATAAAGTTCATTTTGATGATTCCTGAATATATGTTAGCATTTTGATGCTATTGGCCAGAGCAGACTAGCTCATCTCCACTCCAAGAATGAAGCTCCTTTTCCAAACTGGCTTTGATGAGGCTGAACTTAGGAGCTATACATCAGTCATCCATGCTAATGTGTATCAGACAATTAAAGTATGCAATACTGGAAAGGGTGTGCCTATTTTTTGTCTCTTATTGCATAGTGGGGATTATGTAGGAATTTTTGAACGGGATTATGTAGGAATTTTGACTATGGAGTTGTATGCTCTTCGTATGAAAGTGTGTTTACACATCTTTTGCCTAAGCAATGAGTTAAATGTGCACAGATACTATATGATGGAGCTAAAGAACTAGTCCAAGTGGAATCTGATTCTTCAAAATACGTTATATCCCCTGATAATCAGGTTTGTACCTCCTCTTTTATTCAGTAATTAGAGTTACATCTGAGCATTAAAACATCCATATCTTGCAACATTATAACTGTAGTCTGTTACAGCTGAAGCAGCACTTCAGTTACACTACTATGCTATGATTGAACATGTTAAGACCTTGCAACTTTGTTAAGCTTTACTGCATTCTTATGTTTTGCATTCACTAATCATTGGTTGATCATGAGCAGTTCAATAGACTAGTGAAAGGATATCTATTGAACTGCTGATGATTCAACCATATGAAATAGGAAAAAATGATTTGTACCTTGTCCTTTATGTGTTGCTCCTTTGATTTCCAGAAACCAATTGTCTTTCGATAACTGGAAAATATGTACTCTACCTTGCTATTACATTTGACTGCTTCAAGAGAAGAAGACGTATTCTTGATATGCTCAAATAATAGTCATTTCAAATGTTGAGTGTTTAGATTCAAGCATTTTCAGGTCTTGTACAGGATGTGGGAAATTTTTTGAGTGACTTATTCTTGATTCAAGCATTTTCGATAACCATATTTTAGCAAAGAACTTGTACAGGATGTGGGAAAATTATGGCAAGATCCAGCCATTCAGGTGAAAAGAACTTTTTAAATGTATATACTGTTGCATAGCCAGCTTAATTATGGAAAATGCATCTGTAGGAAACTTACTCACGGGGAAGTATTCTGCAACTTCCTGACTGTGCACAGTACTTCATGGAAAATTTGGACCGATTAGCTGAAGCAGATTATGTACCAACAATGGTCTGCAATTATCCACAATCTAATTCTTGTTCGGAGACATATTTATTTACCAGGTTTTCTCTTTTCTAATGTCTGTGCTAACATCATCTATTTGAATTGAACTTTATTTATTCTGCTCTCAGACTATGGTACCTATTTTATTTATGGACTATCATATTTATGGACTGCATATACAGTGTACAGTGGAGCATGAGATGTGGTTACGTAGTGGCTTGCCACAATCAATCAAGGTCTCTCTTGTACTGTCATTAAATTTTTCTTTGTATGGAAATTACTATAGAAACTGTGGGTTGGGAGGGGTAGTTTCTACTGAACATTGATTGCACTCTCTCTCCTCTAGAAACTACCCATGAAAACTATGGGTTGGGAGTGCCCTTAGAAGCACTAGTAGTGTGCCCGTGCTAACGCTACGGTAACATACAAAACAAGATAAAATTTATAAAAAATAAAACGAACAATCAGATTCATTAATATTCACGTCTCATATATTGTATAACCAAATATTTTTGTCACATAACGAATGTCACATAACGACTGATCCTTTGAGGAGGCGACAACATCATTGGACTCACCCACCGACGACTTTCTCCATCCCCACATTGTTTAAACTTGAGGCTACAAAGAAAACAAATATTTTTGTCACATAAAGAAATATGAAACATAGTTAGGAAATAGGTGTTTGTGGACTATTTACTTACCACATCAACATGCTAGTACGTCTTTATACACAATATTTTTGGTGCTCTTCCCTGAGGCATCTACTTCTTTCTTTGGTTTGGCCAAAATTCTTGTCGTTTGTCTTGATACACCCCTTGATAGCGCGACATAAAGCTGTCCATGTGAGAAAACAGGCTCTGGAAGGTAGATGCCAACATTTGGGATAGTTTGGCCCTGCGCTTTGTTTATGGTCATTGCAAAACTCAGGCGGATAGGGAATTGTTTCCGCTTGAACTTGAAAGGAAGTGAGATATCGTCGGACGGGGACATAGGGATTCTAGGAATGAACACCCTCTTGCCTGCATGGTGGCCACCAACTATTTCTGCATCAATTGCATTATTTTGGAATGCTCTAACCATGAGTCTTGTTCCATTGCACATTCCATGGTTAGGATCTAGATTGCGGAGAAGGATCACAGGGCAGTGGATTTTCACTTTGAGCTCATGTGGAGGCAGACCATTTAGAGTGATGGAGTTTAGGAAGTCAATAGGGTAGTTATTTCTTGAATCGTCATCAACAGAGTCGAAGCTATGAAAAACCTTTTCCTCACCTGGAAACTTGTCAATCATCTTTGCATTTAGCTGATCTACATGTGCATTTTTGGTAGAAAGAATGGCACGTGTGCTCATATAAGCTGTTGATCTTGCATTTTCCTCAAGTGATGGAAAGATTTCCTGAATGAGTTTGTTTACTGAATCTTCGTCGTCTGTATATCCAATTACAATATCATCTGGTAGGCGTACATAATCACCTCCAATCGTCTCTTCGGTGCCATTTCCAATTTTGAGTAGGTAATCTGAAAACCATGGGTCAGATTGAGCTCTCATGTTACGTGACAATCGTGTCTTCCTTATATTGTCCCATAAATATGATCTTTGCAGCATAGCATCTGTTACCTATGCTCTTGTCCCACGTGTTACCACAGGAAGCACCTGCCTAAAATCTCCACCAAATACCACAACCTTTCCCCCAAATGGCAAAGAACAATCCATAATATCCTGTAGAGACCTATCAAGACACTCGACAGCTTGACGTTTTGTCATTGCAACCTCATCCCAAATAAGCAAAGATGCCGTACGCAGTAACTCAGCGGTGCCACTTTGCTTTGTGAAGTTGCATGTGCTATTGTCAGCAAGCTTAATTGGGATTTTGAACCTTGAGTGTGCTGTGCGTCCTCCAGGCAATATTGACGCTGCAATACCGAAAGTTGCCGTTGCAATTGCTATTAACCCCTTTGAGCGGACTCTAGCAAGAAGTGCCTTGTATAGGAATGTCTTTCCTGTTCCTCCTGGACCATCCACGAAAAACACCTGGCTCTTCTTATTCATGACATGATGTATGATTTCATCAAATCCTGCACGCTGCTCCTTGTTAAGGGATTTATATATATCCAAATGTTCTTGGTCGACACCCACAGAAAGTTCCTCCCTAACCTCTCTCATTATGTCGTTGTTAAATTCATCTGCATGATACAAAGCAAGACAATACCGGGAATATTTAATACACATGAATAATTATAGAATAATATATTTGATACCATGTAGTTTATCAAAAAAGAATTGTAAGTTTTCATGCAATAAGATATGCATCTGTGTCCATTCGCTTGAGTTTTATTAGGTGGGGGAGGGATTACCTGTATCATGGACCTCAGGAAGATCATAATTTCTGATATCCTTCCCCATTGACTGAATTAAATCTCGAATGTCTCTAAGCACCATTTGTTCTACTACTGCAGTGTTAGGATTGTCTCTGCTGTAATCTTCAGACAATGATGCCTTGTGTTTGTCCCACAGACCACGAATATTGGTGGCCTCACAAAATACAAGAATAGTCGCAAATAACCGTCGTAGAGCATAAGGCATCTGAAAATTTGTTGCCTCACTCAAGCAGTCATCTAGCGTCTCGTCCCTTTCTATGAGTCCTCTCTTCTCGCATGCTTCCCTGAAAGTAGAGGAAGTGATACCCGCTACTGTTTTTAGATCATCATAAGAGGTCGCACCTCTTACATGATTTAGAAGCACCCTCAGGAAATATCTCTCACCTTCAGCAGGGTTAGCATACACAATCCGCCCAATCTGTCCTTTTTTCTTTCTTCTTTGCCACAACTTGCTACCACTGATCCACCTGTAGTGTTCTGGAAGTTCTCTATACAAAAAATTCCTTGCATAAGTATCCACTCGATTCAAACTGAAGTATTCTGTGAGTGTTGTCATAGTTGCAGATGGCTCATTGACAACATCTTCTAGATTTTGAGTCTCATCGACAATAACAGATTGCATGTTAGGTAGATGACACTGGAGCTGCAAGACAGCGGGATACACACCAAAAAGATGGAATCCAAAGATCCTATGTACCGCTTCTGGTGGTGATATGTATCGAGCATCCCTGTACTGACGTATTTCATTGATAACTCCAGAGGGGTCGACTGAGAATGAGGCACAGTCATGGCCTTTGTACACATATTTGAATAGGTACTTAATAGCTTTGATGCTGGAGCAGGCTTCAACGTTGATGTGACAGTTATACCTCATCAATAGCCCAGGATTATACGGAACAACCCACCTATTGTCCAATTCAGCCCTTCTTATTTTCACACGTTGTCCATCATCCCTCCTTCTATACAAAGGATATGAATCACTACCTTGTTGTGTTGCTGCACAAAATCCATCGCCAACACACAGCGTAGGCAGCCACCTTCATGCAGAAGGTCGAACGCCTTGTTGATATCAGTCAGATTCATGCTGTGATTAATGTACACGTCCACCTTGATTTCCTGTGGTGATAGGGAAATTTTGTTGAGATGGAAAAACTCCTCCAGCATGCAATTTTTATCTGTGCAAGGTAGTATATGTAACAGCCCAGGTTTTTATAAAAAATAATAATAAATAAATAATTTAAAATAAAAATTAAGTATTTTGGTTACTTAAGTTTTAATTTTGTTTTGCCCTATTTCTGCTTTTTAAAAAGGTTGGATTTAAAGAGTAATATAAGTAAAAACCTAAAAATATTATTAATAAGAGGATATTTTGATTTTTGTAAAAATCCTATTTCAAATTAGTTATTTAGATTTATTTGGGATTTATCTGGTTTTTCTGGAGTTTAAAATCTATTTTGAAACTTAAAAGTATTGTAAGTATAAAAATATAATACCAACTTAAGTTGGAAATATTTTTAATAAGTCCAAAATATCTCCAGGAATTTCTGTGAATTTTATTGGAATTTTTGGATATTATTTGGTATTTTTCTGAGCTTTATTTGCTTTTCTTGGGTTTTATGAAAATCCAAAATCAAAAATAAAATTTAAAACTCCCTCTCTCCCTCCTGGGCCGACAAGTGGCCGGCCCAGATCTCCCCGCGCCCGCCACCTGGCCCATCTCCCGCCGTCCGCCTCTCTTTTCCCTCGCTCTGATGCCGACCGCCGGATCCCTCCTCGCATCCACGTGTTGCCCATAGGTCACACCTCCGCCCCTTCTTCCTCTCCTCTTTCTTCCCCGTGCGAGCACCACCATCCCCGCTGCCATTTGTGCCTCTACCTCGCCTGTCGGATTTCCTCGCTTCTCCCTCTCTCTTCTCCCTGAACGACCCACGTCGTCTCCTCCGCCATTCCCGCACCTGAATCCCTCTTCCCGCGCCTGATTCCCCAATCCCCCGCAATCACCGCCGCCGCCCCTGCTTCTCCGGTGAGCAATCCGCGCCGACTCTGCCCTTCGCCCCCTATAAAACCCCCACCCCAAGCACCCCCATTCCCCACCCCACCTCGCTCCGCCCTCTTCTCCCTCTCTCTGGCTTCGAGCCACACCCGCGCCGTGCTTCTCCTTATTCGCCGCCACCCCAAACTCCAGCGAGAAATAGCTGCCGCCTTGGACCTCCCCGAGCCTCCCCGTCGGCACCCTCGTCTTCCCCGAGCTATCGCTGTCCTCGGGCACCACTCCTTCGGGCTCGAACGACGCCGGAGCGCCGCCGCATCGGAGCCCCGAGCCACCTCCACTGCCTTCCTCGTCGCCGGCCGTCTCCGAGCACCGTCGAGCTCCCCGACGAGGTACAGAAGAATCGCTGCACGCTCCTCTCCCTTTTCCACCCCTCACCGGCTGCCATTGTGCCACCCTTCACCAGAGTCCCTCGGTCCCCGTGCGCTACCCGTCGCTGGCAAGGCCACGTCAGCAGCCGAGCTGACGTGGCAGGTGATATGGCGCCACGTCCCGGGCACCTCGGCTCTTCCCTGCCCCGTCAGCACCATGCAATCCCCATGCCACCTCAGCCTATCTGTGGTCCATAGACTCAGTCCACGGTAGACCTGGGCCCACCTGTCAGCCAAACCACCCCAGGGCTGATGTCATGCTGATGTCATATACCTTATTTTCCTTTATAAAAATAATTTAGACGAAAAATAAAAATCCCTACTGACATCATAATTCCAATTTCCTTTAGAAAGTAATTCTGAAAAATCCAGTTTATTATTTTTCTCTCTTTTCAAACTTTCGAGAGTCTGTTCTCCTTCGTCCTAACTCCGATTGAGGCCGTTCAAATTCCTAAACTCATCAAAAATTTCAATATATTCATTTATACCCTCATTTTTATTATTTGAAGTTTATTTGAATTTATTTGGATTTTATTTTAGTTTGGTGGGTATTTTCACGTGTAGACTCCGACGATTCTGAAGAATTCTTCGACGACGATTTGCACCCAACTGAAGAGCAAGACAAGTTACACACCATGATCATGTTGATCCCAGTTTGTGAAATAAAATTATGTCATTTTAAATTATTCTGCATGCATATTTTTATTCAATGTATTTCAATTTAGTTTTAAATTTAGTTATTACCTACTTGTTAAATCCTCCATTGACATTGAATTCCTCAACACCTTGTCACCCTATATTAAAACTCTAGTTTGTATACTAGTACTGGCTAGAGAGTTTTATATGAAATACTTAGATCTGCTTAGACATAACCTTTGTTTTGGGATAACTTTTTCATATAAAATGATGAGATTTTGAAATGTATTCTTGACTTCGGAGAATCAAAAATGATTATGAAATATTTTAAAATAAAATATAAAATCTAGTTTAGACTTAGGCTAATGATTAGGTGGTGGGTGCAGGCATGCAGTGTTGTTTGGTAACACAGTGTTGATTGTCGGGCACAGGGGGTATGTGGTTGAGCCTAAGTCAATTAATAACCGGTCTGTGAGCTATTGTTGCAAAGCCCTATCATACTACCACAAGATTGGTATAGGACAGTACTAGCTGATTAATTTGTTGGTCCCAACTTGAGTCTCGTCGTAGGTTGAAAGTGAGTGTGATGTAGGTTATGAGAAGTCTCACTCGGCTCAAGAGGGAGTCTCGGTCTGGTGGATTCCTTACTGGGGTGAAATCTTAGTGTTGGCTTGGCTAAATTGAAGGCTTTGTATCGTAAAGGCCTTGTCATGATCTCTCCGTCGTACACCTAACGAAGTGTGTTAATCGTGTGGCAATATGAGATGATCATGTTTTGTGGGTAAAGTTGTACAACCTCTACAGAGTGTATAATCTATCCTGGATAGCCGTGTCCACGGTCATGGGCATGCTGAGGAAAGTTTTTCACGGATTAGACTTTGTTTTTCAAAATAGTTCATGAAGAGATTATGGATGGATGGAATCCATGAGATTGAAAGCTTGTGGATGGATGGATGGAATTCATGAGAGATTAAAAGCGTGTGGATGGATGAAATCCATACGAAATCTTTTGGAAAAGATAGTCCAGGTGGGATGCCCGTGGTTAGGTTAGTGTTTGGTCGGAGCCTGCACTAACGGTATTAATTTCATTTACAGTTATTGTCTTTACTTATTATATTAAATTCAGCAATTTCAATCTATTTACTGTATTTCTTTAAATGCTATTTTATACACAAATAACCCTATATGCCCTTCTTTGTTGCCTTTATCATTATGTTGTATTTCTCCGTATGACTTGCGGAGTACAAGTTTGTACTTACCTTGCTATCTCCACACAGAGAAAGATGACTTCGACTACGATGAAAATCAGGACGAGTAGACCGTGTCTTACTGTCGTTTACCTATGGATAGGCTCAGTGGGCTTCTTTCGCCTCGGTTTTTTTTCTTCCGCTGCTTTTGTTTAAATTTGGCCTATTGTCCGTGGATGTAAACTTTGGCAATCATGTCCATATTTAGTTAATAAATGTCATTCTAGTTGATATATATCTTTGTTGTCTACTGTGTGCACTAACTAATCCTAGAGTGTGCAATTTACACAGAGGATCCAAGAGTTGTTTGCTCCGGTGCCCACCAGTATAATACCTTGTTCATGTACTTCTCAACAAGCCATGGAACCTGGGTTCGGCTCTTGAAACCACCGAAAGCTGTTCCCTTCCAGACACGGTCGATGACAAGCTAGAATGGTCGTGTGGAGATCTGCTAGCCAGACGCAGCTACACCAACGATGACACAGGTTCCCTAGCCCTACAGTTGTGCCCACAGAAATTAAACCAATGAAGGCAAGATATGTTACTTTGAGACATCTGAAAAACTGGAAACAATATAAGAGAGATGTGAATGAGAACTTGAAAACAGACACATCATATATCCCCTAAAATAATTTATTATGCACTATTTTTCAATAATAAAAAAAATTTAAGTTTGAGTTCGGCTCTAGCAAGCTCAATAACAGTCAAAATAATTCAAACATACATTAATTTTTAACAATAAAGAAAGTTCGAGCTCGAGTTCGGCTCAAGTAATCTTGGTAAAAGTTAATATATATCACTATTTAAGCTCGAATCAAGACTCGCGAACTATTCGTTCTCGGCTCGGTGAAGCTCGCGAGCTCAAGTTCGGCTCGGTGAAGTTCGCGAGCTCGAGTTCAGCTTCTCTCGACGTATGAATTCTCTTGAACAAATAAATAAAACATTTTTAGTTTTTTTTAAATAATCTTTCAAGACAATCATTTTAAAACAGCTTATCGACATTATGTTCGTACAAACACTCGTGTTAAAACCAAAAACTATAACCCATAGCTATAAACCATAAGTCCCATCTGAAAAAGTACTCAACCGATGAGACAGCAACTTCCAGCTAATGCCTATACAAACAGCTCCTCTAAGGATGTGTTTGGCTTGAGGGTTGGGGTGGGATGGAATGATTCCTTTGATCAAGTCTATCCATGTGTTTGGTTTGAGGGATAGGGGTGGGATGGAATAGTCCAAAGTGGGATGAGCCTGTGCAAATTTAGAGAATATTCTTCTTAGATGCTGGACCATGTGGTTCCATCTTTTTTGTGGAACCATCTCATCCTATTCCATCCCATCCCATTCCACTTTCATCACTCCAACCAAACACATCTAAACGACTTTATAAACCTAAAACCATCTCCACCGTCCAAAAAAGAATCAGCTAAAAACCAACCGCCGCAACCTAAAAGACCAAGCTTCTTGCACAATTCAACATTCAAAACTCAAGGATTAACATCCAGGATGTGATATGAAATAACATAAAACCAGACATCGTTTGCCTCTCTAAGACTTAGAAACATAGAATTTCAGTAAAAGCAACCAAAAACTCGTTCGATGACCCCAGGGCTCTCTGCTTAGCATGGCAAGTGAAGAGCACGCCTAGTTGGCACCAGCAGCAGCTCCCTTCTTCCTTGGTGCAGCCTCAGTTCCTGAAAAGCATTTGCGAGACAGCAGTTTAGCACAACAAAGTCAATAATCGGAGGTTCTCACGACATAATAACAGGAGAAAAAGAAAACAGAAGTATACCCTCTCTGAAGTTGCTCTTGAACCTCCGGGGCACATGGCGAAGGTACCTCATTCTCCCACTGCCGGTAGTCTTCCTCCTAATGGCCTTCATGCTCCAGTTGTCTGTTTTTCAGAGAAGAATTGAGGTGATCAGAAATACAAATAAGAGGAAGTAGGAACTAAGCACTGAAGTAGGATCCAAAGCACTATGACATTCAATCTAACTATCAATTCCTATTTAATCAACAAAGAGTGAGACTGGCTGCGAATATGTGTGCAAACCAATTAGGAATTTGGCGGCATACACCAACAGTTATCGGCTTCCATTTTGAGCAAAACTGCTTCAAGTCACATAGCATCCCATACAAGAATCAACAGTTAATCTAGCAAAAATTGAACTTAACAAGGACTAAAATGGAGGATACACTCACAACATCGAGTATACATACTGAGCGATACACATACAGAGGCATATGGCATAGAACAATCGAGTGTGATCCTGGATCCGGGAATGAAATTCATGTCGGGATTCGGCTTTCATTCCCGGATCCTGACATATCCACCCTATCAGATAGTTACTGTAACTCTGAGCAGGGTGCAACAGAGCATGGAAGATAACAGTTCAATTCTGTATCTCGTTCTCTCGAGAACTTCTAAACTCATTCAACATCTTGCTTATGGTTCGAACCTACTACGCATTACAGCAAACAGGAGCTAACCATGATGAAGGTTGAGATTAACATCATAACATAGCGTCGCAGATGATTCTATTCACAGATCAAGCCACACCCGGCTCATATCGAATCACAGAGTTAGCATGCGATTCAAAACAATAGCAGTACGACTATGAAGCTATGCATGCGTAATGTAGAGCATCACAAACATGCTCCATCAAATCTAAGGTAACACAGTCTCGCACAGGCAATACATAGCAGAATCAATCCTCCAATCTAGCCAAAAAAACAGCGAGTTGGGAGGAACGGAAGAGAGCAGATAAGAGTAAGCGTCTGGGGGATCTGGTCTTACACTTGCGAATGCGGGCGGCGGGGTAGCCGCAGGAGGAGCAGGTGCTCTTCTGCAGGTGGAAGCTGCGGCGGCCGCATCGCACGCACAGCGTGTGCGTCTTGTTCCGGCGCTTCCCGAAGCTCCCCGTGCCCTTGCCCTGCGCACCACCGCCAAAGCAGAATCATAAACCACAGGTCATGCCCTCGGATCTAGCCGAGAAGAACACGAGAGATTCATCAGAGTTGCCGCTAATTCTCTCACCATTTCGCCTTCGCCTTCGCTTGCCGCCGCAGCCGCCGCCGAGGAAGAGGAGAGGAGAGGAGAGAACGCACAACCGAAAACCTAGCGAACGATGAGGAGGTTTTATATAGCACACTCGAACTGCCCATGGTTAGTCAGGCCCGGCCCGCTCAATAGATGGGCCTTCCCTTCCTTCCCTGGGCTAGGTAGCCAAGGCCCAAAGTAGGCCCACATTGGCCTTACCCTAAAAAAGGCAGTGCGAATCTCCTGCTGCTACCGCACGCCCCTTGTCCGGCTTGCCGTCCTATCGCCGGCGGCGCCCCCGTAGCAGCATCCGGCATTCCGGCCCGCGACGCGGCCCAGCGCACCAACACCACGAATTAAGACTGACAAGAACTGAAGAGTTAAGTCAAAGTTCTGCGACGGTTGATTGCTCAACGGAGAGAATTTTGAGTTTCGTTTCAAGTTTCGGCTAGCATCAGAGGACGGCCATGGAGGAGGTGGACGTGCCTCTCCCCACGGAGAAGCTCTTCGTGGATCCGAACAGGTAGCAAAATCTTATCTTGGCTTGTTTCGATTGCTTGATGGACGAGGCTATTTCTTGATTTATCTCGATACGGTAGGGATGGAGCAAGGCGAGCCACTGTTGTGCTAGTGGCCACCGGGAGCTTCAATCCCCCTACCTACATGCACTTGCGCATGTTTGGTAAGCCTCAACATTTTGTTAATCGCTTATGCCTATCTAGTGATGTGTTACCCAAGAACAACCTGACAATGAGAGCAACAAATGTGGCTGTTCTTTCCCTACCTTTTGATATGTTTCATTTAGAGCTGGCAAAGGATGAATTGCAGCAGCGAGGGTATTCTGTGTTGGGTGGATACATGTCTCCGGTGAATGATGCGTATAAGAAGGAGGTATATTTTGACCTTCCGAAAAGCATTTGAAATTATATGGCTACTGCCCTCGTAACTGAATTCAGAATTTGGAGTTGATTAGGGCCTCTTACCGGCTGTTCACCGGATTCGCTTTTGTGAACTTGCGTGCAAAAGCTCATCTTTTCTGATGGTTGATCGATGGGAGGTAACTTGATTTTTCATAATCAGTAGATAAGTTCCATTGGATTTTGTCGCATTTCATGTGCGGAATGCTGTGTCCTTGATACAGGCAATGCAGAAAGGTTATCAACGCACCTTGTCTGTTCTCTCTAGAATTTGTAACTCTTTGTACAAGGATGGTTTAGCTGAACAAGGTAAATAATGACAAATGTTTGTCCAAGGTAGCTTGCCCTTTTTCACATACTGTTTGACCATGTAAGTGTAGTGACAACGAATTTTCTTTCAGGTAGTCTCAAGGTAATGCTTTTATGTGGTTCTGACCTGCTCGAGTCATTCAGCACTCCAGGAGTTTGGATTCCTGATCAGGTTTAAATCTTGAACTTTGGTATCTACATACAAAACTTATGCACCTTTTTTGCAAAATTGTGTCATCCTATTTAGTCGCTGTTTGATTTGTCCTTATCCAAGACTTAATTTGATGCATCTCCTTCTGTTTCCAGGTTAGAACCATATGCAAAGACTTCGGTGTTGTTTGTATACGTAGAGAAGGAAAAGATGTTGAAAAGTTAATATCCAACAGCGAGGTACTGCAAGAATGCAGGGTAAACCTTCTAACTTGAGGGGCTTGCTACTCTGATCGATTAGGTTTCTTTACTAGTATGTATGTATCTCCATTTTTTTCAGGATAACATCATTTCGGTTGATGAGATAGTGCCAAATCAGATCAGTTCATCCAGAGTAAGGTATCGTTTGATCTACGTTGGTTTCAGGATAATTAGATGATTTTATCGCCTCCTCATTGCCATTTATTGGATGCTTGGGTGTGATTCCTGTATTTATATTTGATCAAATTGCAGAGAATGTGTAAGAAGATGTCTCTCAATAAAATATCTTACTTGTGATGAAGTAATTGAGTACATTAGAGAGCACAAATTGTACATGGAAGCTGAAGGGAGTGATAGAAGATCATGACAATGGTAAGATCGTATCTAACCAGTGGTCTTTGGGGATTTTCAGTTTTTTCATATACATTTTTGTCTGTGAACATTTATTATGGACATTGCCTAGTGCCTGTTATAGTATATTGGCATATCTCTATATTTGATAGTTTAGGATTTGTAATCTCGTGATGCCTGCCTTATGTTTAGGAGAGGCTTCTTGCCCTCCAAGCCTTGTACTCTATATAAACCACCCACAAGGCTCAATACATCATATATCCATCTTTCTACATGATATCAGCGTGGTGCCGCTCTTGAGCCGCCGCCTCCACAGCTTCTGCCGTGCCACCCCTGGGAGATGATCTCGTCTCCATGATCTCTCCCTAGGGCTGCGCAACCCGTAGTTTAGGTCGTGTCGTCGATCATTCGATCAGCTACCAATTAGAGTTTTTCTCAGTCATCTTCAGATCAGGTTTTCTCTACTTTTTTCGATCATAGATCGGTTTGCGTCACCCTACCGATCTGTTGACGTTCCTCAGCTCCGGACTTCACCGCCTTGGCTTTGACCTCTCCGGTGCCTCCTCTCCTCCGATGACGTTGTGGCGTGGCGCAGCACGCTCGTTGACACGGCCCTTCCTCCGTGGCCTTCCAAGCGCCCTGTCTACCATTGTCATCATGCCGAATCATCATTGACGGCCTGTCGTTCGCGAGTACGAGCCGTCGCACCACCGAGAGCTCGTGGTCACCATTGCCATCGTCTTTGCCACCATCCTCATCTGCTTTCCTCGGTGTTCTTTCCATCCGGATCTAGAGCCGGCTCTCTACGCCACTCGCCTCCACGGCCCCAGATCCAGGCTCCCTGGCCGATGGTGCTGCTGCCTCCAGCTTGCCCTGGCCTTCTTCGGTGCTGTCGCTCCCAAATCTGGCCTCTTCCGCGCCAAAATCCGGTGGTGCCTCGCCCAGATCCGGCCTCCTCCTTGCCGGATCCGACTGGCCCCCTCTGATTTATCTTCGACCAAGGCCGACCTCCTCCCTGGATTCGGCCGGTCCCCTCTGCTTCATCTTCGACCACGACCGACCTCCTCTCCGGATCCGGTCAGTCCCCTCTGCTTCATCTGCGACCACGGCCGACCTCCTTTTCGGATTTGGCTGGCCTCCTCTGCTTCATCTTCAACTGCGTCTCCGACCGCGCCTGCCTCCGACTGCACCTTCCACCGCGCCTTCAACCATGCCTTTGATCACGCCTTCGACCACAGTGGCACACTATTGGAATCCATGGTTCTAAAACACCCTTTTATGATTACGCAGGTGGAAACCTTTTCTAGTGATCACCGAGCATGGGCTGTGGGCATCAATCTTTTGATAAAATCTGGAGTGTCTATGATGAGCTGCAATTATTGTTCCTACGAAATAAAAGGGGCTGGCTACTTAGCATCATGAATGGATGCAAATTTATGTCAAGTGCCAACATCTGTGCGGTATGCTATACACAATAAACAAATAGTTACAACGGACCAGTACTTTCTTTTCTTTTTACACAGCAGGAGGGAAGAAGGTTCTAGAATCTTCCTTGTATTGGTGCCAATTTGGCCACCAGCAGAAAATATTGCTGGAGCATTTGTATGACATGAAATTCTCACTTGCAATAATATTTTGCCATGTTTTACCGAGTTATTTAACAAGCAATTTGATGATCATACGGCACAATTTAACCACACAAAGGCTTATGATGATGCTCCAATAACTTGAGCCTCAAACAACAGGCTTCAGTACAACCAGGCCATCTGGTGTAATGAGATTATTTACACTCCATAACATACTTGTTTGACAAACAGGATGGGCCTTACACAAATTAGTTGTTCTACAGATTTACATGGCCACGAACAGATGCCGTTTACACTAGGAATTCGCAGGTACATTGAAATTTACAGTTGAAGAACTGCCGAGAACCATATAGGCCTTTTTTTTGCTTTTCAGTATTTTTGGCTTTTATTCTCTCTCAGCAATCAATATTCATTATACTAGTAAGCCATAGCCTAAAATAATAGGCTTATAGTGATATAGAAAGTTGCTGTCGACCCATTTCTATCTTCAACATATCAGTGCATTGAGCAGGAACAACACTGCAGTATACATGATGTCTCCAATCTCCAATGCTATCTGTTGTGGCTATAGGTCAAACAGTAAACTAGGAGAGTAGTGAAGTAGTTGTGATAGATGAGCTATCCTTGCCGGAGTCGGAGTCGGAGAGCAGTCGAAGACTCCAGACTCAGTCACCGTCGTGAGTCGAGCTGCGCAGTGAACCGGTCGTAGCAGTCGCAGTCATGAGTCGATCTGAGTAGTGGTCGTAGTTACAGTGAATCGGTCGTAGTATAGTGAATCGGTTGTAACTACAGTGGAATGGTCGGTAGTTAGAGGTACAATAACCGATCAGTGCTCGGAAGACCTGCGTGGTCATAAGACCGATAATACCGGATCAGTGTGAGCGGTACTACCAGAGTTGCGATGAAGAAGTTGTGGTCGAAGATCCATGGGAAAAACTCAAAAGGACTCAAAGTTGATCAGGTTTATGTATGGTCATAGATTTGGTCAAGTAGCGGTGTGTCTGTACTAGTTATATCTACTAGCTATGTTAGTTGGTTAGTGCAACGGGTCTTTCGGTTAGTGCATGGTGTGCGTCGAGTCATAGGGATCGTGGCCGACAAAACTGGATTACGGGGAGTCGTGTGGTTATAGTGCATAAGTGGCCTATATGTATGGGCATATTTAAGTCATGTAATCTATGGGCAATTTGAGAAAACTGAGTGAATATCAGATGAAGGAAGAAAATACATGTATTGCCACAGAAAGTCTCTTCTATGTTTACTCGTTATTCACTCATATACGTTTCTACCCGGGCGGCTAGGCCAACAGTGCACCGCAAGAGCGAGTTGTAGACGAGGTCGAACCGTATCAGCGTCGTGAACAGGCAGACGTCGGCCAGCGTGAGCCTTTCGCCGCACAGGTACCGGGAACCGGACAAGTGATCCGCTAGCCTGTCCAGCGTTGCGAACAGCGCGTTTGCAGCAGCGTCGTACGCCTCCTGACTCTGCGCAAATCCGCACCTGCACCGTCAAATTTTTGTTCCTTTCTGCAGTTGTTACTTGCAAAAAATGGCACTACCAGGATTAGAAATCCAATTGTTGCAGTTGATCGGAGCAATGCTTGCTGCATTAGAAAGAAAAGGGGGGGAAATCCAATTTTCGCTGTACCTGTAGACGCTGGGGTAGATGAGGCCGTACCAGCGATGGATGTCCTGGCGCAGCTCCAGCGGCCACAGGTCGAGGCCTCCGGTCCCGCCGCCGTCCTCGCCAGCAAGGCCGCAAAGGAACTTGGCGATCTCGATGCTCTCGTTGCAGATAACCTCGCGACGCTCGGTGTCCGACAACATCATCACCGACGTCCTGCCCTTGAACCCGCCACTCCGGACGGCGTACACCTCCCAGAGCTTGCGTTTGCCGTAGAGCTCGTTGGGGCTATCTGGCGTGAAGGACCAGGCGCCGTCCTCGCCAGAAACGGCGACGGAGAGCGGCAGGTGGGGCTCGAGGCCGAGGAGCGCGCGGATGAGGAGGGTTCAATGAGCTTAGGGGTAGGAGAGGCCCACATAGAGGCAGAGACGCACACGGGGGCTCCCATGACAACGGGGAAGCGGGACGGGGTGCGGGTGAAGGCATTGGTGGTGGGGTCGGGCGAGGCGAGCTAGTGCATGAGGAAGCACCATATGGGGGTCCAGCCGTGGCGGGCGGCGAGGACGAGCTGGGAGGGGGATAGAGCGCAACCCCATAGGAGGTGGGAGAGGGTGGTGAGGGGTCCTGAGAGGCGGCGATTGGGTTGAGGCAACTGCGTCGGGGGCAGCTACGGGGAAAGGGAGGAGGCGGTGGTGGTGGTCGCTGGAGCTGGAGGTGGTGGGGACCACATGTTGGCCGCTGGTCGGAGAGCTGTCTACCCGGAATCGAAGAGGAGTGGAGTGGAGTGGAGTGGAGTGGAGTCAGCGTAGAGTAGCCCCTGCCCAAATGGGCCTGTCAGTACTAGCTTGCGTAGGCACGACCCGGCTGGCCCGACCCGGCTGGCCCGACTAACTAAACGAGTCAAGCCATGTCGCCCTACAGGGAGAGTCTTAGACCCAAGCATGGCACGAGGTCACGGGGTGCCGTGCCAGCCCAAGCACGTTAAGTCTGATGGGCCACGATTGGCCCGTCTAACCCGTCTTCCCTCCCTCCCTCCTCCTCCCCATCTGCTTTGTCTCCACCTTCTCAGCCTTCTCTCTCAAGCGCCACCCTGTCCTCGCACGCTCTGCCTCTCTCCACCTCCCCACATCACTCGCCGCCCAACCCTTCCCTCCCCAACGACAACGACGACCATGTCCTTCCCACGCAGTTTCGTCTTCGCCTTGTCAGTGGCAGAGAGGATGTGGTGGAGGCGACGCGAGGCGTAGAGAGCGCGAGGATGTCATAGGGGTAGAGATCAGGCTCGCCCCCTATCAATGGCAAGATCCAGTAGGATGGGCCCTACGCGCTCCAAATCCACTCCAGCGGCGCGCGTGCTAAAGGGGCAAGGGAGCGGGGGAGTTGAGGTGGAGAACGAGCAGAAGCAGGCAAAGCAGAAAGGAGGGGAGGGACTGAGGGAGACAAAGGGGATGAGCTTAAGCGGCAGTGGTGACAGCTATGGCAGCTGCAATGGAGGAGGTGAGAGGAAGACGAGAGAGGAGAAGAAAAGAGGGCCTAACATGTCATGCCTTGGGCCATGTCTGGTACTATTCATTCCGGTTTGGATCAGTCCACCGTGTCGAGGTGTTGGCCCAAATATTGCACGGCTGATCACCCCGAGTAGAACAACCCATTTAGCCATAAGTCGTGTTGTATCTGGATCGTACCATCAGTGTCATGCTTTGAACCGCACATAGTTGGCTCGACCGTTTGGACAGCTTCGGTGTGGAAGAAGGTGGGAGACTTGCAAGTCCGAAATGGATATGGAGCGCCCAAGTAATACCCAGGCAGGCCCAACCAAATTCCATGGGCTCATTATTTTCTGAATGTGATCCACAGGGTAGTCCAGTAAATCACGGGCTGCATTTTCGCCCAAACCTTTCGGCATCTCGTTATGTAAGCCGAAAACGAATCCTTTCCAAAAAGGAAAGAGATAAAAATCATCCACGAGTAATTGATCTTTTAAATCTAATTGATCGGATTTAAGGTTTGATCCAACAGAGACAGATAGTGTGCGCCGGTTTTACACAGCTTATATCAGCTATGGAAACTAAAACAAATCTATCCATTGCTGAAGGTAAAAAGAGGTAGCAAAACCGACCGGAGACATCAACAGCGTATGCTAGCGAAAACACACCCAAGAAATGCTCCGACGACGAAAACTAAGCTCCCAGCAAGCTTACAAAATACTTGAAAGATAAACGCTCCTGTATAGCTCAGTTACCATAACAGCCAGGCAATAATTTTTTATTTACGAAAAATGGCACGCAGTACCGAAATTCCGAAACAAAGCTTCGAATTTTAAACTCTGCCAAATATCAGACTAAGCAACAGGACCATATCATATTGTGCATTTGTGCGAATATATTAAAAGCTAACTGCCCATAATCCAGTGGCATAAACATCACCCAGGGGAAACTTCTTAAGGGCCTTACAAAACTTGCTCAGAGCTCTTTTAATAGAGGAAAACGCTATTAAACTTCAACTAGCTGCTTCGATTAGACGATCGCGTTTGCTGCGCTAGCAATCCTGGGCCACAGATCAGCGCACTCCTTTCCGATAGGTCCGGTGATGGCAGAACCTGCATCATGGAAGCACATATTATTCAGGATGTTCCCCAGCTATGGGGGTGCGAGAGTTCTATAGAAATAGCTGGTCAAGCTACATGTATCAAGAGCAACAAAATCTGGCTCAGACCGCTTTAATTAGCAGCACACTAAATATAAACTAGATCATATAAATTCAGTGACGATTTTCAGATATTCCTTCTACAGATTAGATGCAACGTGTATAAACTTCCAGGATGATACCTTTCATCTCGCCCTTTGGGTTCACAATGACTCCAGCATTGTCTGCAAATATGACATCAACAAAACATTAGAATTGAATCATAACTAAGGCAGTCATTGTGGTTTAGAAGAACTTCTACAGACAAAGCATCAACAAAGTTCCAGAAATACAAAGACTTAACAATTCACACACATAGATTCATAAAAATGTTAAAAGTTTATAAGCTCCTTCTTAACACTAAAAGGGGAGAGCTTATAACATGTACCAGGAGACAGGTCACATAGTGTGAGAGAAGAATGCAGTGCACTATACTGTTTAATACTGGTCAATTTGCATCTATGCTTCCTTCTGACAAATGACCAGACTGGAAGGTCACTCCTTTACATGTCATGAAGCGTTACACTATCAAATATAAGAGTGCAATGGCAGGGAAAAATCAAGCTTCTGAAACATCTTAATCTTATCATAACTGAACTACTTGGAATAAGGCAGTGCAGAATGTAGTTTTGCAGAAATTCAATAAGATTTATTAATCCAGGGGTTACTCAAAATTGAAGTGAGAATAAAACAGAATATTAGCTCAGCAGAAAGCAAACTCTAAAGAAACAAACCAACTTACAATGAATCGCATATTTGAGAGAACAGTGGTTACATAAATTGTCATAAACGGAGGCCTTCCTTATGACCAAGCAATGTCAGCATATGATAGAACAATATATCAACACACAGCAATTGTAGAAGCATAAAATTGCCTGAATGATAAATCATAAAATATTAGAACCCAGTCATAGTAAGAAAAAGTACCTTCAAAGTACATGTAGACACCATCCTTTCGGCGCCATGGCTTGCGCTGCCTCACAATGACAGCTGGCATGACCTTCTTCCTCAGGTCAGGCTTCCCTTTCTTCACAGTGGCCATAACCATGTCCCCAACACAAGCAGAAGGAAGCCTGTTAAGGCGCCCCTTGATTCCCTTCACAGAAATGATGTACAGGTTCTTGGCTCCAGTGTTATCAGCACAGTTCACAGTGGCTGCCACTGGAAGACCCAGTGACATCCGAAACTTGTTTCCAGCAGAACCTCCACGCCCTGCAGTTTAAGAAAGAGCACCAGAAAGAACATATTTAGATAAGGGAAGTCCAAAACAACTAAGACCGTAAGATTGATATCAATGGCAGCCACATCTAGAGCAGAGCCCAGGTGTAATGAATTATACATTATCCTCAAGGGAACTTACAGAAGCATATCTATTTATCAAGTCAAGAAAGCAACATAAGCAAATGAGAAAATCTACAATCACCTAGCATGAGAGTGAGAAATATGACTACCCGGATGCTTCATTTAAGATCCAATGTAATGACTCTTCAGACCACAAAACAGCAGGAAAGCACCATGCACAAAAGCTTATATACTCACAGCCTCACAGGAAATTGAACAAAATAAAAAAATCAGGACACTTTTAATCACATCCTGTATGGTCTCTTAATGTTTCTCACTGGAGGATTAATAGCATCTAAACTAATAAACATCTAACAAGTATGCATGCCATTTTCGACGAAGTGAAGCTACTGTCACGTAAATCTTAAAAGAAGGCAAGCATAAATTTCAAACATGTTAATTTTCCAGGTCCTTAAGTTGGATCTAAACACTAATAAGGAAGTGATAGATTTCAAACATCAGTGCAGCAAGCAAGTACACGGATCTAACAACCCTAAACCAACAAACAGCTAAAAAAAAGTTCCATTTCCTAAATATCTACACATATCTAACTATTGACGATCCATCAGCTAACAACAATTCGTCCCAGCATGAAAAATAGCAAGTCGAAAATATATAGGAGGCACCCCCAACCCTATACTATAGCGACGAGCCGACTCAGATCAGATCAGATTACCTACTCACTTGCGACACGATCCAAGAACCACAACAACTGACGCATCAAAACGTCATTAAAAATCGTAATTACTAGCAAGAGAACATGTTGTGCGTCTAAATCGAAACATCTCACCGCGTAATTTAACTAGAATACGAGACTACAACTGAGGAACATGTAGGAGACTACAACTGAGTAACATGTAGGAGAGGATCTAATTAGAAAAGGAGAAGGAAGTTTACCTCGCTTCGACATCTTGGAAGCAAGTGGTGATGCGCGGCGGCGGCGATGATGTCGGCTTCTCTGGTTTATATAGCGGCAGGTTCTAGGGCTTCGCTGCTATTACTCGCTTTGATCCTTAGGATATATTGGTAATATTGCGCACATCCTCAGGCTAGTATGATTTATGAACATGAGGGAGTGTGAAAGACAAATGAACAATGGAATAAACACAGGGCCCTATCTGAAAATTAGCCTGTAAGAAGTGGGCTCCTTTGGAGTTTGGAGTGTTCATTAGTCCCTGTGGAAGTTGGAATTGTGAGGAAGAGACTTGGAAATGGTGTGGGCGTACGGAGAGGTGGCCATGGAGGAGATGCTCGGCCTGGTGCGGGGCTTCGTGGACGTCCTCGTCCTCGCCGGAGGCCGCATCTCCTCTGGCGGCACCGCCACCTGGCGCTCCGGCGACGTCAAGAAGGCCCTCCGGTGGGCGCTCTTCTTCGAGGAGGTACGACCTCTCTTGCTCAACTGCTCTGTGCTCTAGGTTTGCCTACTGCCCCTCGCATAATTTGGATTCCCGCCTTCAATGGCGATTACGCAGGGTGGTTTTCCGGCTTCAGCCGGCTGCTTCATTTCAAGCCCCCTACAGTACTACAGCGGCCACCTGCAGAATTTGTGTGTTGTATTGTATACAAATACAATGCGAAGTAGTAGGACCAATTAGTAGGGGTTACGAGTTGCTCACTTGTTCCTGCATTGTGTTCAGGTTTTCAAGAATCTGCGTGACTCTGGTCGGTACGAGGATTCTGCAAGAGAGCTCGATGCAACACTCCTTGAGCTCACTTCAAGCCCGGATTTCCCCAAGGTGCTATTGTAAAACTGTTTCTTGTATGTGTTCATTCTGATTTTGCAAGTACTGATGTTCTACTCTGCGTCATGCATGGTCTTGCCAATATGCGGTCGGAAACACTGGCAACATCAAGGGAGTAAGGTTTGAAACATTTCCTCAAAGCAAAAACAACGAGTGTGGAGAATTTTGGTGCTATTCTTGAAGCAGTTGTTGAGAGTCAATATTTGATATGGATTCATCTAGTTTGATGCGGACCAAGAATGCCTGTGATGTTGGCGTTCCCACTAGTTCTGATGAACTGTATTCAGCATCCTTGTTTATGGGTCATTCACGTATTCTGGTTAAAGAACTTCTGAAGGGGCTAGATTTAGCATCCTGTATTTCTTTGGGTGAGAGACGACTGGGCACACTTTTGAACAGCGTGAAAAAGAACAGCTTTGATGGTGCAGGGAGCACGTCATGCGCCCTGGGAATTCCTAAGTACATAACCCTTAAAGACGCACCTTCTATACATTGCTACCATTTTTAATCCATGTATCTGTGTCCTTTGTTTTACATGATAGCATGCTCCAGTTTGAACTCACCCAAAACTGTTACAACACAGAAATTCACAAATGATCAAGAAGTTTCTCCTGTGGAAGCAATGGAGAGGGAAGTGTTTGTCATACTTGCTTAATGAACACACCATTCGGATTATGTCTGGAGCTAATTTGATTTTTAGCGCTTCCAAGGAGCAGTGGATGAGAGTTTTTGAACTGTTAAAAGTTTCTGCAGATTCTTGTCAAAGTGGTCTCGTTGAAATCATGGCTGGCCTTGGCTCATAGTCAGTATTTATACATTCATTATCTGCATTGTCAAATCAATATATATGTATTGCATTTATAGGAGCTATGCTTGCTGGGTTTGGTTTCAAGGCGATGGAATCCATTGATAGAGAGCTTCATGTCACATACTTTTACTTTCTTTCCTGTATCCAAGCAGTATGCTGATCTGCACCAGTTGCTTCAGGGGACTTCTCAGGATGAATGCCAAAACAAGCTTCTTGACTTCAAGGTTGTGTTAGAGATATATGTATAGTTTGTTATTCCCCATTGTTATGAGGGGTTCTTTGCATATTTACCACCTGTACCTTGTGTATATATACTGGCCCATTGGCCTCATATGAATACAAGCGCTATTCATAACATGGTATCAGAGCCAAAACTAGGGTTTTGGCTTACCTAGGGTTCCGCGCCCGTACCGCCTCCACCTCCGCTGTTGCCGTCGGCCGCCGTCGCTGACTCCCGGCCTCCGCCGCCGTCGCCGACTCCCGGCCTCCGCCGTCGCTGGCCTCGGCGCCTCCCCCGCCCGGCCTCGGCGACCCGACGCCCGCCCGACTCCGCCCCGGTCTCTGCTGCTGGTGCCCGCCGCCCGATCGGGTCTCTTTTCATCGGCTGCTGTTGCCGGTTCTTCTGCCCGAGACCGCTGGCCTTCTTCCCACCCGAGACCGCCGGCCGCCGATCTACGCCTGCGTGCCCAGATCTATCTCAGATCTACCCCAGGCCGACCTCACTGCGCCGTCGCCGGCCCATCGCCGACTCGACTGCGCTCTGTCGCCGTCGCCAACCCCGTGGTTGCCGTCGTCGACGCTGACGCCGTTGCGGTCGCCTCCGCCGTTTCCGCCTCGCCGGCCTTCGTCCGCCGGCCGTCGTCCCGTCGGCTTCCGCGCCGCCGGCCTCCGCCCGCCGGCCGTCGTCTCGTCGGCCTCCGCCCCGCCGGCTTCCGCCCGGCCATCCCGCCGGCCTCCGCTCCCGAGACCGTCTGAGGCCCGAGTGATTCGGTAGTGGCTCGGTCGGTTTAAACCGACCGGAAGCAAAAAAAAAAGCAAAAAAAAAACGTCGATCTAACCGCCGCGCCGTCCAGCGCCGCCTGTTAGACTTCGTTACCTTGGTCGCCGCGCCGTCCAGCGCCGCCTACCAATGGGCACCGTTTCCCTCCCTCGCTGTCCGGTGATTTTTGATGGTGTTAATTACACCGACTTTGTGTCTCACATGCGCATTCACATGCGTGGTCTTCGTCTCTGGAGCGTCCTCTCTGGCGATGTCACCTGCCCGCCTTGCCCTATTCCTCCGACGGAGCCTACGCTTGTTGCATTGCCCCCGACAGCTGATAAGGCTGCTGCTGAGGCCGCTGATGATAAAGCTGCCTCTGCCTACCAGGAGGCTCTGGATTCCTACAAGGACTGTCTGACCGTCTACACTCAGTGGTACGATGACGACGCTCGGGCTGCTGCTGTCCTCATCGCCAGTGTCCAGCCTCAGTTCTCTTCTGAGGTTGTGGGACTCTCTTCGGCTTTCCAGATGTGGACTCATCTTCGTCAGCGCTACGAGCCCTCTGGTGATGCCCTGTACCTGTCCGTGGTCCGCCAGGAGCACTCTCTTAAGCAGGGTGATGCTACTGTTGACGCTTTCTACGCTCAGAGTTCTGCTGTCTGGCGTCAGTTGGACTCACTTCGCACTGCCGGCTGCCGTACCTGTCCGTGCTGCCTGGATATCCGTGCTGACCTGGAGTTTCAGCGGGTTTACGAGTTCCTTACTCGCCTTCGTCCTGAGTTCGAGCAAAGGCGTGCCCAGCTCCTTGCACGCCACCCTCGTGTCACTCTCCTGGAGGCTCTTACCGAGATACGCGCGGAGGAGACTCGTCTGAGTGGTGCTGGTCTGATGCCACTCCCCTCTGTGCTCGCCGCTCGTCCGCCTGCTACACTGCCTCCTCCAGCGGCTACCACAGGTGGTGGTGGCCGTCCTCCGTCTGGAGGTGGCCGTCCTCACTGTTCCTACTGCGACAAGGATGGTCACACTGAGTCTCAGTGCTACAAGAAGAAGCGGCATCTTTCACGCCGTTCTTCTACTGGCACTAGTGCTTCTACGACGACGTCTGCCTCGATTTCTTCAGCAGCTTCTCTCACCGAGCAGGAGATAGCCAGACTTCGACGCCTACTTGCCACTTCAGGTTCTCCCTCGACAGGTTCTGCAGGTTCTGCTACTGACTCTTCGGGCACTGAGAGACCACCTCCTACACAGTCAGGTACCTTCCCGTGGATTCTTGATTCTGGAGCATCCTTTCACATGACTCCTGATCCTTCCACTCTGTCTTCTATTACACCTCTTGATTCTCCTGTCAGTGTTCTTACTGCTGATGGTACATCTCTTTCTGTCTCTGGTCGAGGATCTCTTAGCAACTCCTCTTTTCATGTTCCTTCTGTTGCTCATGTTCCTCGCCTTACCTTGCAGCTTCTTTCTGCTGGGCAGATTACTGACCTTGGTTATCGGGTTATTCTCGACTCTGACTCTTGTTGTGTTCAGGATTGCCACACGGGAGCTCTGGTTGGTTCTGGCCCTTGGCGCCGTGACTCACAGCGTCTCTGGGAGCTTGACTGGCTTCACCTTCCTTCCGCTGCCACCATCGGCGCCAGTCTCTCTGCTTCTGCCACTTCGTCTACCGGCTCTTTCCAGCAGTGGCATCACCGTCTTGGCCATCTGTGTGGATCCCGTCTGTCGTCCTTAGTTCGTCGTGGTCTTCTGGGGTCTGTCTCAGGAGACGTGTCTTTAGATTGTCAGGGCTGTAAGTTAGGTAAACAGATTCAGCTTCCTTATCCTCATAGTGAGACTGTGTCTCAGCGTCCTTTTGATCTTGTTCATTCAGATGTTTGGGGTCCGGCTCCCTTCGTTTCGAAAGGGGGTCATCGTTATTATATTTTTTTTATAGATGATTTCTTTCGCCACACTTGGATATATTTCATGTCTTCTCGTAGTGAGGTCTTACCTATCTATAAACAATTTGCCACTATGATACACACACAGTTCTCCACTCCTATTCGTGTCTTTAGAGCTGATTCTGCTGGCGAGTACCTCTCTCGTCACCTGCGCAGCTTCCTTACTGAGCAGGGCACTCTCGCTCAGTTCTCTTATCCTGGTGCTCATGCTCAGAATGGTGTCGCTGAGCGCAAGCATCGTCACCTCCTTGAGACGGCTTGTGCTCTGATGATCGCCGCCTCTATTCCACCTCACTTTTGGGCCGAGGCTGTTTCCACTGCCACCTATCTCGTCAACATACAGCCCTCTTCTGCTCTTAAGGGTGCGATCCCTGTTGAGCGTCTCTGTGGTCTTCTTCCTGACTACTCTGCCCTTCATCTGTTTGGCTGCGTTTGCTACGTTCTCCTTGCCCCTCGAGAACGCACCAAACTGACCGCTCAGTCTGTTGAGTGTGTTTTTCTGGGATATAGCGCCGAGCACAAGGGCTATCGGTGCTGGGATCCTGTTGGTCGACGGATGCGGGTTTCTCGGGATGTGACTTTCGACAAGTCTCGTCCATTCTACCCACGTCCTGCCTCTCCTTCGGCTTCCTCTGTGGAGCCTCTGTCTTTCTTGACTTTTCCAGATACACCTATATCTGTTTTGCCCTCGTCCACCTGTTCCACTGAGTCTCCACATATTCCCCCTGTGGCCTCTTCACCGTTGTCGCCGCCTGTGTCGTCTCCTACGACTCCGCAGGTTCCTCCCACTACAGTTCCTTCTCCCCTTATCGTCTACACTCGTCGACCTCGTATTGAGGACCTTCCAGATGAGCCTTCTTCTTCTGATGTTCCATCTTCTTCTGATGCTCCATTGTCCCCTGATGGGTCATCTTCTCCTCGCTACGCTCTCCGCGATCGCCAGTCGATTCGGCCTCCTGCCCGTTTTTCCTTTGCTGGCGCAGCTACTCGTGAGCCTGTCTCCTACCGGGATGCTGTTACTCACCCTGAGTGGCAGCTTGCCATGGCCGAGGAGATTGCTGCCCTCGAGCGTACTGGTACTTGGGATCTTGTTCCTTTGCCATCTCATTCTCATCCCATCACATGTAAGTGGGTCTATAAGATTAAGACTCGCTCTGATGGCTCTCTTGAGCGCTATAAGGCGCGTCTTGTTGCTCGTGGCTTCCAGCAGGAGCATGGTGTTGACTATGATGAGACTTTTGCTCCTGTGGCCCACATGACCACTGTTCGCACTCTTCTTTCGGTGGCGTCTGCTCGCCACTGGTCTGTTTCTCAGCTTGATGTCAAGAATGTCTTTCTTAATGGCGAGTTGCGTGAGGAGGTCTACATGCATCCGCCACCTGGGTATTCTGTTCCTGAGGGCATGGTTTGTCGCCTTCGCCGCTCTCTCTATGGCCTTAAACAAGCCCCTCGTGCTTGGTTTGAGCGCTTCTCCTCTGTGGTCACTGCTGCTGGTTTTTCAGCTAGTGATCATGATCCTGCGCTCTTTGTCCACACTTCGTCTCGTGGTCGGACTCTTCTTCTCCTGTATGTTGATGATATGATCATTACGGGAGATGATTCTGAGTACATTGCCTTTGTCAAGGCTCGTCTTAGTGAGCAGTTCCTTATGTCGGATCTTGGTCCTATTCATTACTTCCTTGGGATTGAGGTTACTTCCACTCCAGATGGTTTCTTTATGTCCCAAGAGAAATATATTCAGGATCTTCTTGATCGCGCCTCTCTCACTGATCAGCGTACTGTTGAGACTCCCATGGAGCTCAATGCTCACCTCCGACCCTCTGATGGCGAGCCTCTTTCTGATCCGACTCGCTATCGTCATCTTGTTGGGAGTCTTGTCTACCTTGCTGTTACTCGTCTGGATATCACTTATCCAGTTCATATTCTGAGTCAGTTTGTTTCAACTCCCACTCAGGTTCACTACAGCCACCTTCTTCGAGTTCTGCGATACCTTCGTGGGACTATCTCTCGCCGTCTCTTCTTTCCACGTTCCAGCTCGTTACAGCTTCAGGCCTATTCGGATGCTACTTGGGCCAGCGATCCCTCTGATCGCCGGTCTATCTCTGCTTACTGTGTTTTTCTTGGTGGTTCTCTTATTGCCTGGAAGTCGAAGAAACAGACTGCAGTGTCCCGTTCGAGTGCAGAGGCTGAGTTGCGAGCTATGGCTCTCTTGACAGCAGAGATTACTTGGCTACGGTGGTTACTTGAGGATTTTGGTGTTTCTGTCACTACACCGACCCCTCTTTTGTCAGACAGTACAGGTGCTATCAGTATTGCTCGTGATCCTGTGAAGCATAAGCTCACCAAGCACATTGGTGTTGATGCTTCTTTCATGAGGACTTGTGTGCATGATCAGATGATTACTCTTCAGTATGTGCCTTCGGAGCTTCAAATAGCGGATTTCTTCACGAAGGCCCAGACTCGAGCACAGCACAGCTTCTACCTCTCCAAACTCAGTGTTGTTGATCCACCATGAGTTTGAGGGGGGGTGTTAGAGATATATGTATAGTTTGTTATTCCCCATTGTTATGAGGGGTTCTTTGCATATTTACCACCTGTACCTTGTGTATATATACTGGCCCATTGGCCTCATATGAATACAAGCGCTATTCATAACACTTTCTATCTTTATCTTATGTATTGTTGATAGCTTTTGTCAAGTATTCTGTCTGCTGGGAACATCAATGTTAGTGAAAACTTTTTGGGATGAAGGGATCATACCCCTGTAAACCAACTGGATAGTTGCACAAGTTTAGAAAGAACTTCGAAAAGGTACACCTGAACAGTCAGTACTGTCAAGTGCCGTTGTGTCAACTATCAAAGGCACTTGTCTGAATCCTCACCGTGCTGCTGTACTAAAAATCTTAGAAAGGAACAGTTATTAGTAGATAAAAGCAAATCTACAATACAGTTATTGAAACCGTGCTTTCACAATTGACAGGAAGCATACATGTAACCATTCATTGATGAGAGCTGCCAATGATCAGTCCTTAGGTAGTCAACAATGGTGAAAACCATTGTGAAAACTAGTGCTGTTTATATTACTATTGCCGTGGTTTGATGTACAGGTGATGTTTGATCTAAACATTGCCCAAGTCAGTGAATTAATCCTCAAACTTTATATGCTAATATTACTTTCTGATATCATACTCTTCATCTTCATTTTGACTAATCTACTTCCTTTATTTGGTTAATGATATATCCTACCTGTGTTTTTTCTTGATTAATCCCTAACATGAATTATTGTCAGCTTTTGCAACACTTGATTGGCTTATCCAAAATATATCACAATAATGTAGGAAACTTCTTTAGAATTGAGCAATAGGCTGCCTCATGGTTTTATTGGTTATAATTAGCATGCCTTTCAAAGATTTCTCAGGAAATAAAATATGTAACTGGGGCGTAATGTTAGCAAGATCTAGTCTTTTCCTCTGTTGTCAACTTGTCATTATCACCTTCCTTTTGCAGCAGACATGAATTGTTAAAGTTTGTATCTACAGCTTTTCATTTTATCGAAGCTGTTAGTGTTTTATCTTTAAAGAATGTAATATCTTCTACCAAACCTTTGAACTTGAACAGGAAAAGCACATTCTTGGGTATGCAAGGCAGTCATTAGAAAGTAAACCGTACATATTATGGCTTCTACCTCCAGTTCTTACCGCCACAGCAACTCTGCCATGGTGAACTGTTTGCTCTTTACCTTATGGGATGGCCATGTAAATTGATTCGTGTGATCAGTTTAATGTTTGCAATGGATCCTATCGGACAACCTTGTTTGAGATATACCTTGCTGAAATAGATAAGGAATTTGATGAAGCTACTTCCTCAAATCGGTATATTACCAACAGCCAAGTTTTTATAAGCTATTAACTGTAAGTAATTTCATAGTTGTAACTAGTCCCTTTCTCAAATTTCAAATCGAAAAAGAATTCAAATGCTCCAAACTCTTTGAATAAAACTTGTTTTCCTTCATTCTAGGTGAGATTGCTGAAAGGATTCAATGTCTACACACATTCCATGTTCAACAACCTCATCTAACGGTCCAGTAATGGCAGTAACCGTAGTTCAAGACAATGCAGGAGATTTGCAATATGCACTTCAATTCTGAGTAATTGACTTTTTTTTTCAAGCTGACTGCAACTAATTATTTTGCATGCGTGATGATGGCAATTTGATGAACACCAAACAGCAGAATATCAATACAATACACCTTTTTGCATGATGAAAACAGTTTATGCAGAAGAGAGATTGATCGACAGTAACCGCATGTAGATTTGTAAATCTGAAGGTTGAATAGGTTATATTTCCTCCTTTTTTACCTTTCAAGTTGACAAGCTATGATGAATACGCCCATCAGATTGCTTCTTGTTCAGCCCATTTTGACTTTGGGTTACTAGTTTGCATTGTGTTTGTTCTTCTCTTTTGTTTGTTTTTTCTGGACAATGAAACTAAGTCTTTGAGGGTGATCTGTGGTTTGACTGATAATAAGTTTGTAGTATGATTTTTTCTCTTTATTTGGGTTTCAATCCAATCTCATCTCTTTAACCTAGCCCCCATCAGGAAAAAAGCATCAACCAAAGTACATTTTTCCCCTTGGATAAAGTTACTGAATATAACTGCTTTTCATTCTGCAATCCAAGCAATGCTTGGTTGACTTTTTTTGTCAATTATTTTGCCCCTTAGTGCTTCTAGATTTTACCTGCACCAGATCAGAACTCCAAAACAGGATTAATAAGTTCTGTGTGAAGTGTGACTTCCAGTTTTGTATTCCTGCTGTTCCTTTGTTTGAAAAATGAGAAGATGCATGGTTCTGGATAATGTAAAGGAGAAAAGTAATTTACAAAGAGACATTGTCAGGCACTCAGGCGAGCTTTTCAATGAAAGCTTATGTTACATGCCAAATTGGTGTTTGTCAACTCCAAAGCACCTAGTAGCCAAAAAAATAGTCCTAGACTGCAAGCTCATTGTTTGGATTCTTTTATGGACTATTGCTTCATCCACACAGTTAGCTCACCAGGCATAAAAGCTTCGGCGAGGTAGCTGTACCATGTTCTGATACTGCTTGTAAAAAGGTCATTGGGTTGGATTTTTTTTTTTACAACTCCATAACTGACCAATGTAATAGTTTGATTCACAACATACACGTTTTGGTTGGACAAACCAGGAGTGGTTGAACATATCTGAAGCCACAGGTCCCTGAACTGTACTAGCAATCTAGCATATATATCTACGTTCAGACTTGTAAAGGTTTTAAAAGTTGAAGGAATTCAACGTTGGGTGCTTCTGGGGGGTGGTTGGTGCATGCAATAGCTTGTAGGTTTTAAATCTTCCATTACAGGGGAAGTAATTCCATGTGGTCCCCATTTTAAAAATAAAAAGGAGAAAATTTTAAAGTTGTAATAGACTATTAGTTTGGTGATTTTAAAATTTAGATAAATTTAGCAGATCCAGGGCCCCCTCTAGAACCATAGCCCCACCCACCACATACACAGCAAATTGAACTTCTTGTAGCTACTGAGATGATCTTAGTCTCACATCTTTTCTTTAAAGTTTAGCCCATTTATTTTTTGATTCCATTCACAGAAGAAACAAGTAAGTAGTAACACAGAATTCAACTAACTCTTTAGCAATGTAGAATCCAAATCAAGTTCCTTATTTGCAGCTTTTTTTTCTGATTTCTATCCAAGATTTGGTTTTTTGTTGCCCTACTTCCATTTATTCTTCATTATGTTTCTTTTGGAAACTGCTGTAATAGTGGGACTCATTCTATTCAATTCATGAATACTTCTTTCCTCTCTTTCTCTCTCTTCTGTTTAAGAAGGGGTTAACTCTGCAGATCATGTTGCACGTGTGTCACTATCCTTTGCAGTTTGTTCTTTGTTACTTCTCTTGAGTTTCATCGCAGTCCCAAGAAGTATATTTGGTAATTAGCAATGTCCAACTACTATTTTTCTTTACTAAGATGCATAATCTGCTTGATATTCACAATTCTAAGTGCTTTATACTGATTCACTATTTAGGGGTTTACGAAAATAAATATCCATTGGCTTGCAAATTCTTAGAAGACAAATTCTCTCTAGTAGGTGACCTTAGAAAATAAGGCACTTTCATTATCTGAACAAGACCAGGAAAATTATTTCTTCAGTAATTTTCTTTTCAAGTTTGATGCAATAGGCCCTTAAACTTGGCCGATGATATGACCAAAGCTCCACTTTAACAGATTGAAGTGGATCATCTTAGGGGTACTGCATACGGTCATACATCAACCATGAATCAGCTTCGCAATGGAAAAGTTCCTCAATATCTTTCATCAGCTATAACTGTAGTACCAGCACTCTCTGAAGTGACATTTCCTATCTTTCCAGAGTATAGACCATCTTATATTGAAAGGGAGCTATGTGTTAGTCCTATCACCTCATTTGATACTTTTTTGGCTGCAAGTGATGCCCTCCAGACAACATGTGTGTCAGCTTCCAACTTTACCTCAGATCTTATCAGCAATGAAGCACCTTATGGGAAGCTTTCTTCTGGATCATATGTTATTGGAACATCTGGTTGCGATACTTCATTGCCATCAATACATTCATCATATAAGGGTAATCCAAGCTCTTTAAGGATGGTCTATCCCAAGGTATCTGAACAGATTAGTTGGAGTCAAGAACCACTCCCAGGAGTATTTGATTTTCCAGCAAGTGCTGATGTTTCTGATCAACAAAACGTGACAACTGTTAGCCAACAAATCCAAGACAGCATTACAATGGATCATAATACCCACCTTGCAAAGAGAAAACAATGGTTCTCATCTGGGAGTTCAGGGCAGTTTCTGGAAAATTCAGGTTGTGCTGGATCTGTGCTGAAGGTATCTGATTTGACTGATTGTTGGCTCATGATATGCTCTATTATTTCAGGAGTTCTTCATCTGCTTTCTTTTCTTTTGGCTTTGCTGCCTCCAAAACAACATGATTACCAGCTCTTCATCACTGAACTTAATTCTTCAGCTAACACTGTAGGATTTTATCCCACATTCTTAATGCAGTTATAACTTCTCATTTGCAGGCAGTTGATGGAAGAAGTATAACACTTCAAATTATTCATATTGCTATACACAGAACAGTGTATCAAATACTTTCAACTTTGATGAACTTTGCAGTGACAATTTCTTTTCTTTAAACACTGCTCCAACCAAGTCAAGGATGCGCTGGACACCTGAGCTCCATGAGCGGTTTGTTGATGCTGTTAACAAGCTTGGTGGAAGTGAAAGTAGGGCCACTGATGTTTTTTCTTATGTACTGTTTTCCGCCAATCATACTTTACTTGCCGATGATATTTGTATGAAACAATGTTATTTTGACAACAGGAAATAAGTATAAGTTTTTATTTGTACAGTCATGTTGCCAGTTGTCTTACTCTTTTCACTAGATCTATTTTCATTTCCCTTTACTATTTTCCTGCAGAAGCAACTCCAAAAGCTGTCCAGAAAGTTATGAGGGTCGAAGGGTTAACTATATACCATGTAAAAAGCCATCTACAGGTCTACATTTGTTGCTTCTGAGTTTTCAATGATTTTTGTGTGGCTCTTCTCATTTTTCCTGATGGCCATGGGTTATTCTTATGCAGAAGTATCGTACACTTCGTCATCGATCTGAATCATCTGATGGTTGGTGTGTCCCTCTATGTTGCAACGTTGTTTTAATGTCATCATTGGAAGATATATGATGCCTATCATATTGTAGTGAACTGGGCTATTGTAGTAAACTTATTATTTTGCCATATTATTATATCTAAATTATGTTATTTATGTAATAAATGTAATCATGTGTTGTCCCTAGTCAAATTTGAAGAAAATTGCTGAAATGTAGAATTTTATGCTTATTTTATTTCCCATTTCTAGCAGGCGCGTCAACAAAGAGAAGCAGCCAAATGGATGAAGTTTCCTCTCAACACTTGAAGTGAGATGATCTTTACCTGTTATATCCATGTCTTTTCTTGTAAAGACTATGTCTGACCAAAATATAGTTTGTAGATACGAGTAGTCGAGCATAAGATTCCACCTATGCACAAACCTGGAGGGATTTGTATGCTTTCAGTAACCTATTTTAGGTTCAAATATATTTTTAAAATCCAATATATTAGCATAATGCACCAGTTGACAGTAAAGTTTTGTGTGTGTGTGTGTGTGTGTGTGTGGGAGTTTCGGATTTTTTTTTATTCTTAATTTTATGCCTTCTGCAGAGGCATGGAGACCGGTGAAGGATTAAGCGCACAGATTGGCTTGCAGAAGCAACTTCATGAACAGCTTGAGGTAAGTACATTCTTTCAAAAACAAGATGCTTGATTTGTGTTTGGAACTGCTAAGAGAAGACATGCCATATTTCATCTATTTTGTTAACGTGGGTTCTCTTAAATTTCCCTCTCCACAGATCCAAAAAAAGCTGCAATTGCAAGTAGAAGAACACAGCAGGTACCTTGAGATGATAATCGCAAAGCAGAGTGAGAGCCTAAAACAGCTCGGAGCATTACCAAGATTTCCAGATTCATCCACGCAGGTTTTGGATAGTAACAAAGCATGTGAAGAACCAACAGTAGGCACTGATTCAGCAGAAGAGAGCTATTGAGAAAATGGATGGTCACAGATCAATTATAGGGAATTATAAAACAAAAGGACTGTATACTGGCTCACTGGCTCCTTAAAGTGAGAATCAGGGCCCGCCCAATTTCATTCAGACAAGAGTTGCTCATTGGCTGCAGAAAGTGAGAATCAGATACCAATCTTATTCAGATGAGTTACAGCCTTGTTGGCTTATGGATTTCTTGCTGAGGTAACCTTTTTGAGGCACTATGTTACTGTGAGTTGACTTTGCTATAGAGATTCTGAACTTGGAAGATACAAGGCGTTCTTTTTTAATGTGACAAATTTTGATTATGTTGTAAACTTGTAGTCAGTATCAGACTGTAGTTTATGATTCATCAGTGTCAATGCCATCCATGGTTGGCTTGTAGATAAGCCTTGTGCTTACTTTTATGCATCTGCCCCCTCATTTTTCTCTAAACGCTGCAAGGGAAACATTCCCCACCTTATGTTCTCGGTCCCTTTTTATTGTCACAATAGGTTGCTATGAGCAACACAACATAGGACTACATAGTGATGGAATTTATGAGTGCTTAATTTGCAATGCTACTGGATCCAATCCAACACAAGTGCAATATGATTTTTACATATGAGCCGACAGCTTCCAGGAGAAACAGGTAAACAGCAGCATGGCATGTCACCGGAGTTGGGTCGATCAGGCGGCCTGGAAAGTCCTCATGTAGGGCTGAAGAAACTGCAGCCAGACGGGGCTGGGCAGCACCATCTTCTTCAGTTCTTGGCACACGGCAGCGCCGTCGGCGAGCATCCCGGGCGCCGCGATCGCGCCGCCGGCGGAGTACAGATTGTGGTGCAGCCCTTCCTGGATCTTTTCCCCCGACAAACAAAGTAAAAAAAACATAGTATACCATCTTAGCAAAGCCGGAAAGGATAGAGTTATAATGACGAGACAGGCCTATGTTAAGGAGGTGTTCCTTACTTTTGCGATGTGGGTAAGATCCAGCTGGTGCGCGCCGCCGTGGAGGGGCCTCGCCGCCGGCTGCGCCTCCTCCGCGACGACGATCTCGGCCGCCTTAGCTTCCACCAGCCCGTCATGCGCCGCCTCTCTGAGGCTCGCGTAGGGAAGCATGGAGTGGCACGCCGCGCAGTCGCTCTGCATGAAGACCTGCCCGCGCTGGGCTCTGCTCAGAAATCAAAAGAGCACAAAATTTCAAGGGAAACGGTCAGAAATCTCCGTGACAAAGTGCTCGAAGCCAAGCGTCGTTGGTACGAACCCATCGTGCGGCCACGGGTACGCCGGGCAGGCGTCGACGGCCGCCGCGAGCCCCGTCGGTGCAGCCATTGCCCACACAAACTCGATCGGACAAGCTGCCTCCAATGGCAGGTCACTGGCGTGGCCGACGCTGCTGCTCTGCAGATAAGAGGAGGGCGTGAGATATGGACTGCATTGCGTTTGGATTCTGTGGATTGGGTGGCGTGGACGCTGGCTGCTCGCTCGTCTGCTCCACGGGCCACGGCTAGCTAAACGACGAGGCGATGCAGAGGCGCCTTCAGTTGATCAAGCCGTTTTCTCCTTCTCAAGGCGGTTTTCGGGTGCATTGCCAAAAATACTCGAGAACAGTTGTACATCTATGGACGGGCATTTCCCTTTTTTTACCGCGAAAGAAGAAGTGTCGTCACATGCGTGGTTTCTCAATTCCTATTCACACGCCAGCTAAATCATGGAGTACAGCAATGTCGGTCCCTCATTTAGGTGGTCCTCCAACTAGTTATAATTTAAGTTTATCGCTATTGCTTTTGGTTTATAGCTGAAATTACACTATAACAGTAGTTAGTTTTTTTCCTGAGAAAAAATATGAAAAAAATCGCTATATCGTCACAAACAATGCAAAAGAATAAAGAGGGGAAAAAAAGCAAAATAACTAAAATAAGAGCCGATGTGTTTTGAGATAGTACAAGTTACAAACCATCTGAGCTCTTATTATTACAATAACAAGAAAGAGGCTAAATTAAATCAAGAGATCTGCAGAACTTGAAAAGGCGCGCTCTCTCTCTCTCTCGCACGCGCGATTAAAAAAACTTATTGATGGGCACAACTCCTGCTTAGGGCATCTCCAATGGTTATAGCTAGCAACTAACTATAAGACTTCCACATCATCTATATAGTACACACTAAAGCTAGCATTCTAAAGAACTATCTATAAGGATAGCTATTTGATGCTTACATGCACACACAGAATTTATTGAGGCTGCCTCGTTTAGCGTTATAGACTAGTGCTTAAGGAAGAGCTGGCTCGATTTTTTTTGCATACTCTCTTTCCTCCACATAAGATATATGCTGATGTGTACATGCATATAGATAGCTGACTCAGACTATTGGAGATGCTCTTACTTTTGTTTCTTTTCGTCTGGTGGTTTATAGTTGGGACTAATAACTTTTGCGTTTAACATGAGTGTTTGTATGAACAAAGTGACTGTCGATAAACTACTTTGAAAAGACTATCTCGATAAGTTGCTACAAAAATAGTAAAGAAATTGTTCTATTTATTTAAGGGAAGTTATCTCTACTATTATATAAAGAGGAATTGGTGGTCGTCGGTGCGTTCTCCTCTCCCCTCTCTACAGCCATCCGATTTGATCTGGATCATTCATCTCTCTCCTCCTCTCTCTCAGGATACAACCACCCACCCCCTCCACTTTCCCCATCTCCTCGCGCATTTTTGCCACCTTTCTATCTCTGTCGCTTACTCGCCAATGTTTGATGTGGGAAGTTAGCCAGATAGTAAGTTATATCTCACTATTTTTATGACTCTGTTGTAACGCACATATCTCTAACTAGTAAACCATAAATTATAAACTAAAATATGTTGAGCAGTCCACAAAAGGATGGCATGGAAAGAGGCCTATTATGGTCTACCATAAGGGCCATCTTGGCGAGATAATGGGTCTTATGATTCTGGGCTCAGCATATTCCCGATCCCTAAGGTGATGTTAATTTGCGTGTTAACAGAGTAGGTTGTGACGATGTTTCTGTGTCCCAGCCTCGAGTATGGATAATCAGGTTCGTCATTAGGCTCGTAACATAACTACGCTGCTTCTGTAGCCAAATACTCTACGTACTGTACATCTATCGCAACGTCTTTGTGTACGTTCACGCAGAGCGCACAAGACATTGGGTAGTGCTTATTTTAGCTTTTAGCTTTTTAATATTGTTTGTAGCTGCTGTGAGTTTTTTTTACGTAATTAAATTTAGAAAAAGGAAGAAAAAAGTTACGTCATTATAGACAATATAAAAGAATAATAGAAAAAAGTCAAAAAAAATTAGAAAAAGATGAAATTAAAAAACTAGATGCTCAAAACTGAAGCTGGTGTTCATCCTGATCTGCAATAATAAATAAATGTCGTAAAGATCCCGTGTGGACAGGATAGTCTGGGGGCTTGTTCTTTTTGACTGAAGCTTATGGATTTTGACTGCGGTTTATGGCTTTTGGGTTGTTCGTGCGAGATATTACAGAGTAACAGAAACTCACGTGTAGTTTTTGCCGATATAAATGAAGTCAATACAATATGTACTATAATTAACTAGTAGACTATATCTTAAAAAAATACTCTGTTTAAAAGTTAATTATAATAAAAAAACTAAAGTTAGTTTTTAGAAATTGAAAAGAACAGGCCCTAGGCCGGGGCTGAGCATGAAGCGGGGCTGCGGCTATACGTTGAGATTTGCGTTGACCGTACAATGGGCGCCGCCGCGCGATCATGCATGCACCCACAGACAAGCAAGCCACGCCGGCGCGCTCATTGTTCTACGGCACCCACCACCCGACCGGACGAGTCCATGGCCACCACCCATGTCGATGGAGTCAACGACAAGTTGCCCTGCATGGCATCTGCCACCACGCTACGTACGTACCGCAAGTCTGGCTACAGCCTAGCTAGGCTTCGAAGCTTTTGCAGTACCGAGTCGTCTCACGACGACTCAGAGATGTAGAGTCAGGCGGTGGGTCCCTCCGCCTCAATTGGACCTGCCGGTGGGCCCAGCCGCAGACGACAAGGCCAATGAGCACGAGCTATTCATCCCTAGCCCTCAAGTGGCTGGCAATTCAATACCCTTCTCTAGGGTTTCCCTTCAGTCTTGCCAGCGTGCCAGCGCGGGTCCGGGACCGTCCGTCCGTCGCGTCCGGGTGCTGGTTCGATCGATCCTAGCTTAATTGGACTTTCAGCTAATTATGCCAGACGACCATGATACATCATCATCTGAATATATCCATGCATTGCCGAGGATTCATGATCCATCGATTGTGGGAAAAATTAGTCAAATTAATTGGTGAAATCCCAGTGTGGGGCCCACCTGTAAGAGATATGAGGGTGGAGGATGTGATCGGTTAACCGATCAGCCAACAGAAGGAGTTAAATCGTGCTCTCCTCTTCTTACGCTGGACTTGGTCCGGTGGTTGGTGCGGCGCCGTTTCCCCTCTCCTCTTATTTTGGATCTTCCTCATCTTCTCTTTAAAATCGAGCCATGGGAAAGCTTTTGAGGGACATCAATAGAGAGCAATCAAGAGAACATACCAAGATCTAAGAGCAAGTGGTGGTGGTCTTTTCCTTATCCCTTGTGCGGTTTGCTCCGGCGAACTCACTAGGGTCTTAGTGATTTCTATGCCAACGAGGTTCTGCTGATTCTCTGTGGTGTAGCCGGCCTTAGTTGTTGGTCGTTCAACTGCAGACATCCAGCTGAGGTTGTCCAACCATAGTCGTCCAGCTGTGGTCATTCCACCGCGGTCGTCCAGCTATGCTTGATCTACTGCAGTCGACTTGCCATAGTCGATCAGCCATGATCGACCTGCAGTGATCGATTTACCATGGTCGAGTTGCTTCATCCGATTGAAGATTGCACTGGCTTTATACGGCAACACTAGCATCTTGGCTTCACGATTTGGTGAGTACTTAGCAACACTAGCATTGTATCTCCGCTAACCTCTCCAACAATATCTGGCCATATGCCGATGATTGGTTTTCTGGGTCATCGTCCTTGCGACGAGCCTTGTTCTTACTATTGTCTCGATAACTTAGATTGCCACCGCCCAGTAAGATATTATTTACATTCTTAATTCCTATTATGCATATGTTTGCCGTGCTAGTGTGACATCTTTGTTTAATTATCTATGAAATATGTGATAATTACTAGCAATGGGAGTACTTTCCATAATAGATTGTGGGCTTTTGAGATTGCTCGATGAGGAAACTAGTCATATTTGAGATCATAGTGACAGTTTAGAGAGATTCTGCTAGTTTGATTTGTTGATTATACTTTGAGTTAGTGCATATTATTTGTTCTGTTTTGGTCTTAGCCTGAAGTTTATTGATTCAGCTAAAGTACATTTTGTCTCTATTTCATTTCTGCTATATGTTTTGATTAGAACATGAAATTGATTCAGTCACTACTGTGAAGTAATGTTTAGATTGACAAAGTAACAGAATATTAAAGGATTGTCACTTAAATTGTTGATATATTGACTAGAGTTGAGAATGCCAAGTTGAGAACTTGAGTAGAGCAAATTCACACTAAATAACATGTGTGCTTTGCAGACTTTAATTGCCCACTATATTGATCAATTAAGCATATTATTTTGTTTAAATGATTTGAATACTATATCAGTCTCAAGAGATATTTTCTTTATATCATTTATTTCTTGTTGGCCATATGCTTTACTGCTATTGCTTATATCTTAAATTAATTTTAAAATAATACTAAAACTGCTTAATCTTCCATACTTTTAACTACTAATATTTATTTTCAGTCAAAAAAAATTAACCGGAGTACGTAGAATCATAATAGGCGTCGTTACTGACGGGAAGGGGAGTAGGTAAAGGCATTACTGCTACTTCTTGTGTGCCAAGGTGGGTGTCAGAAATTAAGGGCCGTGGAAGAACAGTATGCTAGTAGGAGTACTAAAAGAGAGGTTGGCTCTCTAGCTAGTAGTGGCCACTGGTGTCCCCTTGCCTTGTCAGTGAGAATCGTCAGTTTATCTGAGCTGAAACTGCATGCTGTAACATTTCAGTTCAGCTTTTAGTGAAAGCAAGATCGAACTACTCCTAAGTACGAACTACTCCTAAGTACGTACTATATGCTCACTGATGTTATAATTCACTCGATCTATTAACATGCAAAGCCAAATGAAGTAGTAGCACCGATCAGCAGCACCGCGCTTATTATCTAGCAAGATCTCGTCGCCTTCTGTTTTGAATTCCCCCCGTGATGTGATGACCAGTGAGGCACCGTGCAGCGTCGCTTAATTTGCTAAATGGAGATAGACTGGTTCTGATCAATATGGCTTCAGCTTTATTTTTGCATTATTCATAAATTTCGTCTTTTTCTGAACTTTTGGCTTTTTTTTTTAGTTTTTTTACCGGTTCTTTTTTTCCTCGTATTTGTTTACATTATACGTGATGGGCTAATATGTTTTTTCTATTTTTAAATTTTTTTAAATTTAATTATGGTAAATAAGCCTCTGTCAGCTACAGTGCTTTTTTCAGCCAGCTACAGTGTTTTCAGCCATAAGCTATGAGGCTTTCAGCCGAACCGATCACCACTAGAAACAATGAACAAGGAATTGGAATCTGCAAAGAGATCGATGCGTGTACGTACAGTAGAACACGTCATGCAGATCAGCAGATGCATCTGCATATATATATGGCCCTGTTTAGATCCCATAGTGTAAAGTTTAGTTGTGTCCAAAACTTTAGTTGGCTAAACTTTAGCCACTAAACTTTAGTTGAAGGTCCTGTTTGGATCCTGTACTAATGGATAGGACTAAAGTTTCAAAAAGACCATACTACCTCTCCTCGTTTCGTACGTCATCCATTAAATGGAAGGTAAGAGACCAACATGCATGGGTAAACACGTCTTTGTACCTAAGAACCTAAAACTTTAGACCACTTTAGTTCACTTTGGTGGACTAATGGTCTAAAGTATTTTTTAGGGGTTAGCTAAAGTTTAAATCTAATTTTAGACCACCTATTTGGAGACTTTAGATCTACAATGCATGCATGGTTGTTGTCTGATAAGTTTCATTAACTTTCTCATGGTTAACAGATGATTGGATGCTTATTCCTTCCGCCTATAGCTTTCAATGCATGCGTGGTTGTTGTCTGATAAGTTGGTGAACCACCTCATGGTTAACAGATGTTCAGATGCTTATTCCTTCCGCCTATAGCTTTCAATGCATGCCTACTATTAAGATATTTACCCACAGATATATTCATGGATAAAGAAAATATTATATATCCGACTTCATTAAAATATTTACCCGCGGATATACAAATAAATGGGTATAATTACCATCCCTACACACATTCATTGTATCCGACCTATAGCTAGCTATAGCACGTAAAAATATGCATTTCACTCTCTTACACGTGGGGCTAAATAGTTATTGTAATAGCTATCTTATTGTATGAACTATTTTTTTGAAAGCTATAGATAAAATGGACAAGTGTTATAGTCACTAATTGACTATACTACTGTACTTGCTCTGAGGCGGGTTACAAATATCTAGCGGCTGCTAGCTAGCATTACTACGACCACGTTGGAGGTAGAAACAATAAATGGGTAATGGGAAAGACGGTCTCTACCCGGCAGGCCAAACCAGGGTCACATCGATCGGATATGGAGTAATGGTCCTAGGCAGCAATCAAGTCTGAGGCAGCAGAGCGTCAACCTGATCCTACATGCATGGTACTTGAATGCGCCCAAGAAACAACGGAGTAATTCAGCTGCGTGTAAATAGGTTCATACGCCCAACTGCCATCAACCCAGGCCAGTATAAACATGCATGAAGTTTAGGGCTCACACTACAGACATGGAAACGGCTTCCTGTTTAGGGCTCCAAAAAACCATGAAGTTTACGGAAAACAGTTCGATTCCCGTGTTACGAACTGGCCTTAGGGTATTTGTAGTGTATATAACTCAAAGAGTCTTAAGGTGGATCTCATCTAAACCTTAAGGCTGACTCCATAGTGTATATAACCCAAGGGGTCTTAAGACGGTCCCCACTTGGCAGATAAAGAAAAATTGTATTTTAATGCTTGTGGCCAGGTGTTTAGCTTGAGGACCAGCCTTAAGCCTTTTTTGCTTATAGCCTGCTTAAGGTCACCCCTGTAATGTATAAGGTTGACTTTAAGGTGGCTTAAGATCCTCTATTTTCATACACTACAGATGCCCTTAGCAGTATCGCAGGGTGTTGCTCCTAGCCAGCTAGCTACATGCCCTTGCAAGCTATAATAACAAATTTCTGCCGTTGGAAAAATTTCTGATAGAAGATGCTTTCTAACAGTATATGCGATGTACCAGTCAATTTTCAGTAAATTGGTAAAGGCAACGAAAGGTAAATTTGAACGATAACCGATCTTGGACGAAGCGTCAATGCGATGCAATAACAAAGGGGATGAATCTCGAAATAAAAGATAGGTGTAACTCATAGATTAATCAACACATTCACGCGAATCAATATTGATCAAATTTGAATTTCGAAGGACATATTCTACTAGTTATGGCCTACTCCTAAGTTACAGGAAAAGTATATGCAAAAACATAGTAAAGATTAGTGTGTGTGCGTTTTCTGTTAACTGGTATAAGTTATTTATAGTCTAAAATAGCCAACTCAATATTACATTGTGCTTCAAGTTTCCCTTTTCATGTCGGCTTAACCTTTTCTTTTCTTGAATATAATCTTTGTCTGTCTTTGAATCTTCTTGTCTTCAATCTCCTGTTGATAATTTTTTTCTTTGTGTATACTTTTCCTTAGTCGGCATCCTCTAAAGGTTTCTTAGCGTGATCGATGCTTAATCTTGGTTTATGTTAAACTTTGATCTTTCCTTATAATTATGTGAAATTCCAAAAATACTTGTGCCGATTATTTTACTTTCTAAAATCTGGCGGCAACAAGAATCAAAGTGGATGATTAGGTAATCGATCTCACATATATTCCAAAATCTGGCGGCAACAAGAATCAAAGTGGATGGCTGGTTTATCGATCCGGATCGAAAATAAAGCTGGCGCCCGTGGCGTATACGCATGCAGTGCGGGCAATGCTTGCCCGGCCGGCCGGCCCTTCCATCGACTGGCCGGGAAGAAGAAGAATGCAGATCTGTTATCCGGGTGACTGGCAGGTGGGCCACGTCATACCAACCGGGCCGCCGTGACGACGCAATGCAGGGGCCACATGACAGCCGGCCAGCCTGAGTTCATCGGTACTTTGCTGATTAGAGTCTAAAATTGTACTGTGCAGTTGGTAATTTTTTTTCTAAATTATTTAATTAAAGAAAAAAGAAAAATATAGCAGCTGTTAATTTTTTTAAATTATTTAATTAAATAAAATAAGAAAAAATAAAAACATTGTTATATCTTCACGAACAATACAAAGAAAAATAAGATAACAAGCAAAAGCAAAAAAGCTGAAAAAACTAGAATTAAAAAGCCCACGAAGTCACCTCGAGCGGGGCCGATCTGTCGTTGCAGTGTAGGCACTGTATAGGCACTGCTGTGTTTGCATGCATGCTGCATTCACGTCTTGCTCTGCGAATAAGAAGGTGGCAGCTAGCTAGCTGGTACTTAACAGTGTTGCTACGTACGTACGTACGAGCATGATACTGTGCATGCATGGTACGATGGTAAGGTTTATTACGACTTTTTTACAATCAAGCAACGTAATCTCTGATTCACTGACTCCCGTTTGGTTTGCAAAACTGAGCATCGAAATTAGATCTTTAGAATACGTGTTGTTTGAATACACCTTTGGGATTGGATTATTGGAATTGTTGTTTGGATACTTTGGGGATTGGAATTGGAGCCAATTTCCATCTGAGTTGGAGCGTAGCTAAAATAGACCTCTCAGAGCAACTCCAAGAGATTAGCCAAAAGAAGTATCTAAATTTAGTGATTTAGCTATTCTCTAAAATGAATCTCACCCAAAAAAATAAAACTACTCCAACAGGCTATCTAAACTAGAGGGCGCGCGGTGGGTCGCGTACGCGCGGGAATGGGGCGCAGCGTGCGGGAAGGAAACGCCGACCGTGCCAAGAGGCTGGATGGTGAGCGAGGTAGGCTATCCAAAAATAGAGAGCGAAGGAGGAGGGATGGAGAGCTACTAAATTTGGAGAGTCATTTACAGAGTCTATTGGAGACGTTTTTTCTCCAATAATAGCCAAATTTACCTTTAGAAAATGATTTAGCTCTTCTCTTGGAGTTGCTCTCATAATTCAGAGCTTGTTGCCTCTGAATGGGGTGAAATTGAAGGCCGAAGTCTTCGTCTCCACGGCAGCCGACTCCCGGTTCCTCCCAACCATCGCTGCTGTCGGAGACCATCGCCGATGACGACGACCACTGCCGGTCGACAAGCCCCGACCTCGCCGACGACCGCCACCACCACCATCGACTCCATCCGGCTCCATCGGCGACCACCACCGCATTTTGGGGGGACCCTGGTGACATTCACGACAATTGATTGCTCTAAAATCTGAAGTCCTCAGTAAATTTAAGTGCTTCAAGGGCAATTGGGAATTGTCGTCGCTGGCTGCTCGATCGCATACTTGGACAATCCAAAATAGCAGGATCTTCAAGGGTGTTCCAGGCTTGCTAACAACCTGGAAGAATAATTCGATGAATGATTTGCAAAAAAAATGTGTATTGATCACGTTTAAAAGAGAAAAAAAGGAAAAAAATGTTGCCATCTGTTGATGTTTTAATAACAATCTTATATATAATTTGTTTAGATTCGAGAAAACTCTAGAAGACTTAGACTATGAACGTGCGGAATAGAGACATGTGAATTGTTATACAGATTCGGGCATTCTCTTGGAAGAATAATAATCCTACGCCATACGGGGCTATTACTCAGAGAGGTGATTACAATTGAGAGAGTAATATGTAAATGCCTAGCACTATCTTCTGATTTGTTATCGTTTCCATCCATTTCCCTCTGGTGTTAACTTTTATATAGTTGACGAAGCGACAACCGTTGTCCTGCGCCAAAAGACGTCTCAATGCTTTGGATGATAACCGTCTGGCGGAAGTTATTGTTAGAGAGATGTGGTGGTCTGTTCGTCATACGGCGGATGTTGGTAGAGAGAGATCATATGCAGTTTTTAGGAATAAGCGTACGTTCTAACTGCCTTGTCAGACAAACCCACTATGTAGTAGGTTGTTGTAGACAAGTCAATTGGAGATAAACTAATCGCAGGAAGACTCACGACCATAAGGTGGTCATAGGACGACTCACAACTACGTGGTCGTAGAAGAACTTACAACTACGGAAGGTTGTAGAAGGACTTACGACTAAAAAGTGGTTGTAGAACGACTACCTTGTAAAATCCCTCTCTTATCGATAAAGGGCATACTCAGAGAATATAATGACATAATAATTAAAAAAATTATTATATCATCGTTACCACCCAAATTTAATAAATTTAATGTGACAGATAGGACCCCAAGTTGTACGATTGGAAGCGTGAGCTGCGCCCGAGGTTGACAAAGATTATGCGAAGCTTCCATCTCTTTACGGGTGCTACGGTGCAAAGGGATAGCAGCCGAATCTTGCAAAAGAATGAAGGAAATCAACCGAAGATACAAGCTGTTTGGATGATGGATTCTCTATCACGTGGATTGCCAATATTACAGCCCGCTTATTTTGGTTAAAAAAATGTTTATGGTTGAAATTATATTATAGCTGGTTGAAATTATACTATGGCTGATGATGACTTATTTGGCGTAATTAAATTTAAAAAATTAAAATAGAAAAATAGGTTAGCCAATCACAGATAATGCAAATAAATACGGGAAAAAAGAGCCAGCAAAAAAGTTTAAAAAACTAAAAAGTTAGAAAAAAATGAAATTTAAAAATAATAAATTAGAAATCAAAAGCTCAAACTAAAATAAGAGGTTAAGCTATCATGCAAGATTTACCTAAAAAGGAAAAAGAGCCAATGACGTACAAGTTTTCTACATGCAAGACTTGGTTGGAGTTTCTCTGTGCTGATGGGCCCACGCAAGAAAGAATCAGAGATCAAGCCATCGAGGGAAACAAGTCCGATCTGTAGTTCTGTACGTGGATGCGAATCCTATTGAGGCTCAGGTCGCCTGCTTCCAAACTCTCGTACGCAGCTCCGGTACCAAAGACTACTGGCAGAATACGGTAGTATTTAATCTAGCCTGTAGATCTAATCAACCATATTTAATTTGATATTGATCATATTTCTTTTCATCGACGAGTTGATCTTTATCGGTTTACGTTTATCTAAGAGTTGCTTCTATTCAATATCACTTCGTATCAATATGTCATTTAGAATCAATTTTTTGTCCAAACTATCTTGCTATCGGTGATCACCACTGGTTCGCATCTATTTGTCAATTTGATCAAATCAGCTGATACATCTTGATTCATTGTGTATTTGATCTTTACACTCTATAGGATACGGTGCTGCTATTCGAAAATCTCCCGCCGGCAACAATCGGTTAACTGCCTAACTACAGGCAGGGGTTACTCAAGGTCACAATCTCAGTTTGCTAGCTGCCCACTTACAGGAAAATACTACTATTAACACCTCGAACCTGACTACGTGCGTCACTTAATTTTCGTTTGTAAGCTTATTTACGGTGTTATTTTATGTGATTTGTTTTTATTTTCGCATGGGTGAGCTCATTTCCACGACTTTGAACGGCATGGATATAAAATCTGCGAGAAATATACTCTTGCTGTAGACTGCGCTACCCGCACATGGAGGTGCGTAAATTACATGTGGGGTAAAATGTAAATAGCCGGTGCATGTACCGTCTCGGTCGCTTGGCTGCTGGGAGACGACGCGCGCGCGCTAGCTAGCATTCCGGCCGCGCGTAGGGACCACAGCAGCAAAAGCCTTACTATTGCTATGGTCCATGGAGCTCCTCTTTTAAGCTTCTAAAACTGTTTTTCAATTTTTCTACAGTAACTAGATTTTAAATAGAGTATCTTTTCAAGATAGAGTCTACTAATTAATTATAGTACATAATGTACCGACTTCATTTATATTGGAACAAACCGCACGTGAGTTTCTGTTACTCTGCAATCTCTCGTATGAACATCCCAAAAACCACAGGCCGCAGCCATAAGCTTTAGGCCCTGTTCTTTACGGCTTCTAAAAGTGACTTTTGGCTTTTGCTACAATACCTAACTTTCAAACGAAGTATTTTCTCAAGACAGAGTCTACAAGTTAATTGTAGTACACATTAAAAGCCCAACATCTGTATTAACCAAAATCGTAAGTGAATATCTCTCTCTGTAATCTCTATTGCAAACAGCTAAAATTCAAAAATTTCAGCCAAAAATCATAAACCACAACCATATCAAACAGGCCTGGCCAAATAATCGGTCGCCTTCTTTGGCGCTCTCCTTTGTATGTATATAAAGCCAAGCAAGTACACTCCCATGGCCATATCCCTATAGCAAGTGCTAACATAAGCTCACATCGATCCCTCACAGCTAGCCAGCTCCATCTGTGTAAAAGGAAGGCAACTAGCTAGGGAAATTTGACAGCAGGATGGCCTCAAGGCCAGGCCCCCTCACTCGCTGGCCATGGCAAGACCTTGGCACCTACAAGGTAATGAAATCCGTACGTGCATGCTCACATTTTTCTCATCGGATCATAGACCACATCGATCGTGCTTCATGCAAGAACTTATATACTTGGATTGCTGCGTGCGTGCTTTGCGGGGATTGAAGTACGCGTTGGTAGCTCCATGGGCGGCGCACAGCACGTACAAGTTCGTGACGGCGAGCAGGCCCGAGGAGCGAGACATGCTCAGCTTCTTCGTGCTGCCGACCCTGCTCCTGAGGCTGCTCTACAGCCAGATCTGGATCACCGTCTCCCGCTACCAGACGGCCAGGAGCAAGCACCGGATAGTCAACAAGAGCCTCGACTTCGACCAGGTCGACAGGGAGAGGAACTGGTAATTCATCCATTCATAATACTTTCAGATCAGATCGAGGCAGTACTGTATATTCAGATCAAACTAAAATTCTCTCTGCAGTCAGCTGGCTTGTCTTTTTCATGGTCATTGTCGAAGTAGATATAGGATGCCTTAGCCATCTATGTTCTTGGGGGTTACTAGCTAGCTAATGTGTTGCATTCATGTGCAGGGACGACCAGATCATCCTGACGGCGCTGCTGTTCTACATCGTCAACGCGGTGGTTCCGAGGGCGCAAGGGATGCCGTGGTGGAACTCCAAGGGGCTTGTCGTCGCCATCCTCCTGCACGTTGGCCCGGTGGAGTTCCTCTACTACTGGTTCCACCGGGCGCTGCACCACCACTACCTCTACTCCCGCTACCACTCCCACCACCACGCCTCCATTGTCACCGAGCCCATAACCTGTAAGCCTTACTTGCATATATCAGCTGCTTTACAAAATGTAACCATCAGTTGCTTGATCGATCAATTTTGTTGTTTCCTTCTCGATTTAACTGTTTGCAGCTGTGATCCATCCGTTTGCGGAGGAGCTGGTGTACTTCATCCTGTTCGCCATCCCGCTGCTGACCATGGTGGGAACCAACACCGGGTCCGTGGCCATGTCCAATGGCTACCTCATCTACATCGACTTCATGAACTACCTCGGCCACTGCAACTTCGAGCTCGTCCCCAAGTGGCTCTTCGACGTCTTCCCCCCGCTCAAGTACCTCATGTACACCCCATCGTAAGTGCCCTGCACTGCGCTGAAGCCATCAGTCTATTGGCTTTTGTTTGTGATTTCTACTTAGAAAAAATAAAAACCGTCTTGCTCAATGAATGATTTTTGTTTGAAACGGTTTCTTCACTTCTCTCGTTACCGTTTCACTCGGTTATAATGCAGAAGATCACGGATGCATCGCTCATCCCACTCCTCTCTCTCCCGACATACGCACGCATCTCTCCCTTATTTTTTACATTTTTTACACCGCACTCTCCTCTTTTTAAAAACCACTTTTTTCAACCACTATTATTTATTTTTAACCAAAAATCATAAGTTATAATTAAAAGTCATAAGTAAAATGCAAAAAGAATGTCCCCTAATATTACATTGCTTCTACCCCTGTGCCTGCCTGGCTGCATGTGTATTACTACTACTTTTACTCCTGTGCCTTCTGCGTGCTCACGTGAGTCATTTTAATGTAGTACCCACTACCCAGGACGTCATTTAAATAGGGAAACTAAAGAAACCCAAATTAATCTATGACTCGCTAATCAAACTGAAAGTATGGTTTACAGGTGAAGACTGATCGATTCATGCAGAAACTAACTGCAATTTCGTAATTTCCCCTGATGAATGAATGGATTCGGTCAGGTTCCACTCTCTGCACCACACGCAGTTCCGCACCAACTACTCGCTGTTCATGCCGTTCTATGACTACCTGTACGGCACGCTGGACAAGTCGAGCGACGACCTGTACGAGCGCACCCTGCACGGGAGGGAGGAGGTGCCCGACGTCGTCCACCTCACGCACCTCACCACGCCGGAGTCCATCTTCCACCTCCGCCTCGGCTTCGCCTCCGTCGCGTCGGCCCCGCTCGCCTCCAAGCTCTACCTCAGGGCTGTGTCCGCGCTCACGTACCCACTGGTCGCTCTCACCTCGCTCTTCGGCAGGACTTTCAGATCGGAGACCAACCGGCTGGAGAAGCTCAACATCGAAACATGGGTCATTCCAAGATACACCTCCCAGGTAAACAACAGCACAAGCTTTTCAAACGTGCTGTTTAACTCTGATCAATACTAACTGAAAGAAAAGAAAAAAAAACTCACTCCCATGCAAGAATTAATGTATTTTCTGAAGTGCAAGCAGAAGACTGAATACTCTCGTTGGGGTTTATGCCTGCAGTACACGTCGAAGGTAGATGGCTATGCGGTCAGCCGCTTGACTGAGAAGGCAGTGGCAGATGCAGAAGCAAGTGGCGCGAGAGTGCTAACACTCGGTCTCCTGAACCAGGTAGGCAGATCCACCTTCAATGCATTGCCACTGTTCGCCACCAGCTTTAATGTGAGCGTACAGACAGTAGGTATAAGGGTACGAGCACTGGGGCCCGGCTATGGATAGATCATCTAGCAAGTTTTGATTTACCACGTTGGCAGTTAGTAGTAGTATGCTGCCTTGCATCGTAAATTATGGTAGCGTTGGACAGTTTGCAAATTGCAACTAATCATTATCGCAGTTTCAGTTTGGCATGATAGAGAAAGCAGTGTTTACTTCGTAAACCCGATTCATTCTGCAGGGCAGCAGTACCATGGATGGAGTAATTGAAAGTGGTAGTGTTCGGGTCAGCTGATGCTATGTTTCTAACATCAACTTGTATGCGCAGGGATATGAATTGAACAGAAACGGAGAGCTATACATCATCAGAAAGCCCAGCCTGAAGACAAAGATCGTCGATGGGACCAGCTTGGCCGTTGCTGCCGTTCTCCATATGATCCCCCAAGGCATGAAAGATGTGCTCCTCCTGGGAAAAGCAAACAAGATTGAATTCGTGCTAACTTTGGCCTTGTGCAAACGGGAAATCCAGGTATTAACCATTCTTCAGAAGAAAATCCGACAAGAAGAATTTTACTGATGATTCATTGGGTGAACAGGTCCGGATGGTAGACAAGGATTTGTACGACTTTCTGAAACCACAGCTGCGACCAGAAATGCAGAAATACCTGGTTTTGTCTTGCAGTTACAGCAGCAAGGTAAATTTGCCGCTTTGCAGCTTGCATCTCTCGTTTTTACTAGTTTACAGCTCCAGTTCCTGTATGCTTATATATCAACCTGATCGAAATCCAGGTATGGCTCGTCGGCGACGGGCTGACGGATCAAGAGCAGGAAAAAGCCCAGAAAGGAGTCAATTTCGTGCCGTACTCACAGTTCCCTCCCAACAAGACCCGCAAAGACTGCATCTACCACAGCACCCCGGCACTCGTAGTCCCAGAGTCATATGAGAATCTTCATGTCTGCGAGGTAAATACATACCATACATCACGCATGTGATGCAGATCAAAGTGCGCATCAGGTTTGATAAGATTGTTCATTTCCATGGGGTACATGTGTGTGACCTGCATGCAGAACTGGCTGCCGAGGAGGGTGATGAGCGCGTGGCGAGCGGCGGGCGTCGTGCACGCGCTGGAGAAGTGGGACGCGCACGAATGCGGCGGCAGGGTCACCGGCGTGGACAAGGCGTGGCGTGCCGCCCTAGCCCACGGCTTCCGACCATACGACCACAATGCTGCTGCCAAGGAAGAATGAACCAGGCAGGCAATTCAGATACGAATTGGAGCGCGTCGATCGATCGGTTCCCTATAGATCATGCAGTAGAAGTACTACTAGTATAAAACGCGTGGCTTGCTTGTTATCTCGGTGATATTGTTCTCCTCTCCGTGTTCTCTGCTGGGCCAAATATCCAGCGATTAAAGTACCTCGCAGTGTAATCCTCTTGCATTACATGATGGCTTGTTCGTTTCTGCTTCAGTCAGTTTTGCCTTTAGTTTCTTTCGGCAATCACTATTTATCTATTTATTACTACAAGTCAAAAATAAGTCTTTTAGAATTGCTGAAAAAAGAAATATACTAGAAATTCTCACAAAAAAGTAAAACATCTAGCACTTAATTTGGTAGACCTAAGTTATAATGGTTCAAATTAAAAGAAAGTTCATATCAAGTACAATCCAAACTAAAAAAATTAGAATTTTAAATAAATAAAAAATAGCAATTTGATTTTCATACGAGACTTCCAAAGTAACATGTATCGATCAATGGAAGTTCGTCTAGCTTCCAATGTTGTACGTCAAGATCATCAGTCACACACACGTTTCCATACATGTAAGCAGGACGTGATCGCCGCCGAAGCAAGAATGGTGGTGGTTCTGGAGATGATACCGCTCGGTTGTGAACCGCGGTTGCTAGCCCTCTCTCAGGGCTGTGATGCTGGCAAGTACGACCCGGAGTCCGGCTGCATCACGTGGTTGAACGACCTCACCGAGCTGCACAGCCGTGCGCTAAACTACATGCTCCAAGAGCTCCAACATACCTGTTGGGAGGAAACCAGATCAACACATCCAAATCAAACGAAAAATACACTGTCATTGAACGACGAATAGCTGAATGACAGTGAGCAAGGAGGAACAGAGTTGCGGAGCTCAAGTGGAGAGAGTGTTTGAGGGGCAATTTTTCGTGTTCCCTTTGTTTTTGCACAACTACGACTTACAACACGACTCAATTTATAGACACTTTACATGCTCAACAAATTGAGGTTGTATACTCCAGGCTCAACTACCCTGCAACCTGTCCATACCGGGCAGTTAGTCGACCAAGGTATAGCCTGCGTCATCCACGACAACCCGTGCTGGCGCCTGCCACAGTTATCACCAACTTGCTGGCGCTTGCTACAGTTACCACCAACTACGTTGACTACTCCAGAGACTGGTCACACGACCATGACCACTGAGCTCGACCACGATTTGTCTTCAACCGCTGCACTGTAGCTATGACCACTGCAGACACAGGCACCAAGACCCTGGTGCTTACGACTACGACCATGTCCCCTTATTATTGTACTACTAAACCAAATAAAATTCTACTAAGAACGATGTTCGTGCAAGTACATGGGCCACCATACTAGTTAGACTAATAAACCACAATAAAAAACTATAAGTCACAGCTCAAAGTAACACCCCTGATACTCTCGTATCTGATGAGTCTAAATTGAAGGACACGATACGATACCTCTCTCTTTTTCGTGTTTGTACGTTGCTGCTGCTTCACCAGCTAAGTGATGGAGTTCAACTAGCCAGGGATCAGCGGGGATTCCACAAGATTATTGTTGAGCCTGACTCACATGATGGCGGGGCTTCACATACATGACTCATGGGTACAACTGTACCCAAAAAAAATAAACTTCCTGCAAAAAAAAAAAACCCGGCTGTATACTAGTATAAATACACGAACAATTCATTGCTAAAAACCTTAATTTGCATCCCCAGCCCACATTATAGGGCCGAAAAGTAATTAAGGGCCCATCCCACTCCACCAACCTCCCGGTCCAGCCCACAAACTCCTACGCAGCCCGCTAGCCCTCTCTCTAAATTGCGGATGTTGTTTGTAGCACAAACAATGTGCAATTTGTTTTATTGGAACCTTGTAGTGTATAATGCGAAATTTTCAGTGGTTGGTACTGTAAATTGGCAAAGTTACTTGTTAGTTTTCAAATAAATCTGGGTACTACCTTTTTGTCTAAAAATATGGTTGAACGTGTCGCTTAAGTTTGTACTATGTATATCATGAAGGTGCCATGAGAATCACACAAGTAATCTGAATTAACGGTCTAAAAAAGTACTCTCGGCTGTCAAATAACCATCATGAACCCTACCTGATTAGCTTGTCCCTTCAAGACCAAATGTTTACTGCTCAGCAGCAGTCAAGACCAAATGTTTACTGCTCAGCAGCAAGGACAAGCAATTCATGGATGCTATGCACGCGCGCATGATTCATTTCCAAGACGGAGGTTGCTAGATATCCAAGCCCCTATACTAGCTATATTAAACCGGGGATTCCCGGCCTCCCCAAGCGCCACATCACCGATATTGCAAAAAAAAAAATCCTCTGTTTTATTGAATATTCTTCTTTAGTCTGCCCTGTGTCGGTCGTTCGATCGGGCAGATTATGTGATGCATGACCTTTAAGTGAGCTCCGTGCGTTCTCGCAAATGTTCGCGTCGCTTTCGTCGTGGCGCATCGCAACTGTCTTTTTTGTAGCTACACCGTGTCCTCCGCTCTACTACTCTCGCTTGCTATTCTCTACTTGCTCCTCGATTACTTGCTCTCGCTTCCTCTTCTTCACCCGGGGTGCGCCCGCCACTCCTTTTTCCTCTTTGCTCACGCCGCCCTCTTCCCCACCACCTTCGTTCAAACCACCCTCCTCGATCACATCCGTTTGACTATGGCTTCATGGTCGAAGTGACGCGCCCGCCCCTCCTTTTCCCTCTTCACTCACACTGCCCTCTTCCTTTTTGGCTGCACCGACCCCACCGCCTTCGTCTGCGCCGCCCTCCTCGATCACATCCATTCGACTACGGCTTCATGGTTGAAGCACTGTGGTCAAAGCAATCATCGCGGCCGATTACTATAGCGCTTTGAGTGCGGCGCTTCGACAACGTCCTCTTTGGCTGCACGCCCCCATCGTCGCTCCTGTTCTCTTATGGTCTTGAGGTGCTATCTTTATTGAATTTTATGCTATCTTTATTGAATTTTACAGGATTTACTGTTTATACGTTTATCGATTTTTCTTCACATGTATATGAGGTGCTAGGTGCTATCTTTAACGAATTTTGTGTTATCTTTACCAAATTTGCTCTGTTCTCTTATAGACCTGAGGTGCTATCTTTATCGAATTTTATGTAACCTTTGTCGGTTTTACAGGCGCTTTGATCACATCCATTCGACTACAGCTTCGGGGTCAACCACAGCGTCGACGTCGACCACGGCCTCGACCTAAACCATGGCTTCAACCTTGACCACAACGCCCTTCAACCACAACCTCGACCTCAACCACAACGCTTTTTAACTACAGCCTCGACTTCAACCATGGCGTTGACCTCGAACACGGCTTTGACCTTGACCACAGCCCCCTTCGACTACACCCTCGATCTCGACCACGACCCCCTTTGCTTGTTCCCCTACCTCTGGTTAGCTAGCTAGCCACAAGTAGCTGTGGCCTAGCTGTGTATGGATGCAGCTGCATCAAACTTAATTGTCCGACGTCTCGCATTGGTTGTGAAGGTATTGGGTATTTGGGTGTTTAGGTAAATACTTCTTTGTTCTTTTATTTTTTATTTTTAATTTCATAGGATCCGTCTTAGCAAACTTTCATTGTTCATTAATAGATTTAAAACTATATAAATTATCTATATTAAAATTTTATCATTAAATTTATCATTAAAAATATTTTATAATATTATAATTTTATTAGTATACCTTAATGCAAAGTTATAAAAAAGTAATAGTCAAAGTCGCATATTAAAGACCGTAAAAAATAAAAAAAAAGTCAAGTAAAAAGGAACGGAGTGAATAGTGCCGACGCATTATTCTTTCACCTCCAAGCGTTTGATAAAGATCAACACTCAAGATCAAGTGCTACAAATTTTTAGTATAGGATCGAATCTGTAGTGATGATATACGTGATAGGATGAGGGTAGCATCAATTGATGAGAATGTTATCTAACATCACTTGAGGTGATTTACCTTCTCATCAATTGATGCTACTCTCACTCTATCACATATATCATCACTACAGATTCGATCGTATACTGCATCAAGTGATGTTTATGGCTAACTCCACCAATGGGCGTGCGTGTCATCCTCCGGACTAATTCCGAGATCGCAACGATCAAGCTTACCGTACGTCATCGAAGATGATCTCTATTACGAAAGAGCTTACGTACCAAACTTCACTACCAGCATGCCTGCGTGCCAGTGATGGCTAACCCCACCAGGTGGTCGTGCGCGTGTCCATCTTCTAATCAGTGCCTCTTTAATTCGCGGATTCCAAAAATACACGAATGAAAAGGTAGGTTTGTAATGTCATGAACTCTTGGTCCTATATATAGGATTGAAAACTATTAGAATTTGCAACAAAGCGGGTTTGATTACACCAAAGAAAAAAATGTAGGATTTTTAGATTAAATGTTAATTGATTAGAGAGAATGGCATTGGAAATCCCAAAGGAATTCCTCAAAGGATTTGTAGGAAGTTTTCCTATCCTATGAAATTTTTTCAAAGTAATCCTACAAACCAAACATCTCTCATAGGAATTTTTTCATTTGGATCGAATTTCATCATTTTTCCTTTGAAATTCCTCTGAATCACAGAGCCCTTAACAGTGATGACATATGCATCAGATTGCACTACATGCGATGCGATGGATGCATGCTGCGTTGCATGCTTGCAGCTGATGAGAAGGAATTGCTTGCTTGCTTCTTTGTACTGCATGCATGCACGTTGCTACGATGTAAGCCTGGTTTATTTTGTTTATCCGATTGTTTCAGCTAGCTGTTAATTCTGATGGAGCGATCATTCATTGGACAAGGCACGTTAATTTCTATTCTGCTGTACAATTTGGTTCGCGCTTTACTGATCGATCCGTGTGTTTTTGGAATCTTTTTTTCCCCTTAGAACAGTGTTTCTGGATCCTTTGGTTTGGTGACCAAGTTTTAAGGGTCCCTGTGGGGTGAACAGTGTTCTTTTAGGTGCTTGTTCCAGATATGTCGAATTTTTAGGCTGCTACTACTCATACAAGGCTACGCCCACTCCCTGCACCTGTTACAACAACGGAAGGAACAGTTCCAACAAGTTGGCCTCTTCTCTTCCCTAGCTTGTTCACTATACGTTATTATTTTCAGAAAAAAAAACTTTAGCCAGGGGCAAATATGAACACATTGCTTTTTGAAGTGACTTCTTCACTTCTCTTGCTCCCACTCACTCTTAGGATAAGATAGAAGATCACGGGTGCATTACGCACCTCTCGCTCCGATCTCACGTATGTATCTCTCCTTTATTTTCCTACCGCTCGTCTCCTCTTTCTAAAGTAATTTCTTTCATTCATTACTATTCATTTTTAGCCAAAATTTATCAATTAAAGTCAAAATCTATCAGTAACTGTTAACACGAACACCTCCTATATATATATATCCTATATATATATATATATATATATATATATATATATATATATATATATATATATATATATATATATATATATATATATATATATATATATATATATATCCTTTGCCAAGCACATATATTTTTCAAGAGAGGGTTTAAAGAACTTTTTTAAGACGAATGATGATATATTGTTCTAAAAAAACCACTACTACATGTATATGGGATCCAATTCACCTACTCCCTATCTAACAAGAAAGATATAATAATATTGCTGGTTAAACCGTCCAAACATGGGGGCGTCGTATAGCCTAATAAGTAGGAGGTGACTAGCACCTAGACGTACATGGAATCATTTCCATCCTACGCTCCTTCCACTATTAGATCTTAGTTGGATTAATTTTAGGTTATTCAACTTGGTATAGCAAAAATTCATAAGAAACTCATTTCTGATGGTTATCTCTGGCCGTCACGGGCTCACTGGAGCTCCAGCTTTTCGAATGAGGAGGAGGCTGTGGCGGATGGCCTCCCTCGAGCACAAGTGGTGGTGACCTCGTACCAACGGCTGGTGTTGGAACTTGGGATGCCAGTTGCTGAACGGGGCTTATGACGTCGATAGTTGCTACCTGCTTTCATGAAGAAGATGCAAGGAGAGAGAGAGAGAGGAGCTCGTCTCTGGTGACGATCTCTAGCCGGTGCTGGCTTGTCGAAGCTCTAACTTGCCACAAGTAGAGGAAGGATGGAAGAGGAGGAACCAATTGGTTGTATTCTTGATTTGGTGCAACAAAGATTCGTAAGTCGCAACAATCAATACTCGATAGAATGCTTGCAAAAAAAAATTCAGTAAGATGCAACATGGATTCGATGAACATATAATAATTTTTCTCATGTTGCAACAACCAATTGCAAATAAAAATGGTACAATAAACTAACAACCAACTGTAACAAAAAGAACATCATGCTGCAACATATAAGAACTCCGATGCAACATCAACAAATTTCTAGATAGCTGCAACAAAATAGTAAATCTGGTTGTAACAATCATTTTAAAGGAGACATGTAAATTTGCAACATTCAAACAAAACATCTATAATAACTTGATTTAGCTATTGCAACAAGCCAATAACTGACATAAGTATAGAGGAGGAAACGACAGTCCACCACACCACCGTCTCGTCACAGCCATGGACTCATCGCCGTCCACGTTTGTTGGCTCTCATGAGGGGCAGCACCAGTAAATGTAGCCTCCGATAGAGTTGCAATATGGTCAGCAAAACCATGTCTAGTCGATGCCAGCAAATCTCGATCAATTGGCCTCGATGGTACTGTGGAAGTCACGCCTGATGTTTGGACTTGGCTCGGGCCAATGCTCTTGTGGAGGCCATGTCGGCAGCGCCTACTCCTCAACAACATTAGAGCTCTGTCGTGCGTAGAGAGAGAGAGGGGGGAGGAAGGAGCTTGTGTGCTTTGCGCGTGGTAGAGAGAGGCATTTAATCATAGCTTGCCAAAGAGCTCGATGGAGGCGGCTTGGGTGGAGCAGCCGAGAGAGACTTATGGGTGGAAGAGTGAGAAATAAATCGATTGTAACGCCCCCGTTTCCAGGGGCGCGTACGGACACGGCATTCCGCAACTATTCACACATGAACAGTTATGGAGTGTCGCGCAAGAGTATACCATTGCATGCTTACAACAAAATCCAGCATATAATTTACATAAGGATTAGCATCCATTTTCAAAAGCGGGGCGTGCAAGCCCAAAGTATAAATACATTACAGAAGCTCCAAGATCCGCTTGAGCGCGGCCAAGACCTAAAGCCACGGGTCCTCGCCGAAGAAGAGACCTTCCGGGACTTCCTCAACGGGGAGACAAACACCTTCGTCTGGATCCTCTAAAGAAAGGCAAAAGCAAGCCGTGAGCCAAACAACCGGCTCAGCAAGTCCCAAAGGGACCCTAACTTATTACATGCACGGAACATCAAAGGAAGAGAGTATATTTGGTTTATTAACTTTGAGTGGATGCAGTTTTATTTGCAAACATTTTTAGAAGACGGACCCAAAACTACTCCTCAAGAACTCAGGGGTTTTTCATGAAATTTCAATTAACCAACTAATCAAGTTAAAGCATGTACAAAACTACTTAGCTTCGCTGCTGGAATCACCCAAGTGACACAGCTCCATTAACCGGGAGCACGGCGTATTCGAATACCATTTATTTGACTCTGCAGAGTTTGCTCAGCTTTACCCACACGATTTCTTAACTCCCGCGTCCGGGTTAAGAAAGCCAGGTCGTTTCACTGCTCAACTCTTTATATAGGCTCTACCCGGTAGAATCCACTCGGGTCTGGCTCACACACACACACACACACAAGAAAAGACGGTGTCCGCTTCGAGTGAACTCTACCGTTGTTAGGCACCCGCAGCACGGCCTGCCTAACCTTTGTTACCCAAACACCTACTCCACAACACCTGTAGAGTTTCAATCGAGTTGAGCAGCTACTAAACCAGTGTTGACAAGTCAACTCCTGTGGTTGAGCGATCACCATGTCATTTGCTCAGCGTAAGGGTCTGGTCCTTATATTTTTCCCTAGGGGCCCGCAACCCCTACCAGGTCCGCGACCTGCAACCTAGGGTAAGAGGCGGGCGAAAACCGTCTTGCGGCGCACCACAGCCCCCCTTACCCTATCCTGCGCATGCCGACAATCTCCGCCCTAGGGCACGGTGTCCCATACCACCCTGCCCTAGAGCCGGGTTTTCCAAATTCTATTGGTCCGCAACCACAACCTTATTAGTATAAGACTTTGCACGATAATAACAACTTACAATTATCTAGAATAACAGATAATTAATTCTAGGGTTACAAAGGTATGGCTACGAGTTTAACATGGCAATTGTCGGTGGTAGGATTAACTATATAACATGTCATTCTAAACATTTTATTTTAATTTGAACTAACATTTCATAACTAGCTTAATGCAAATAGCATAATAACATAATTAAACATCATGGGTTGCAATATGATCAAAGAATTTGAGACTTGCCGATAATTTGGACGATCTCGGCTAGCTCGAACTTAGAAACTCCTGGGTCCTGAGACTGCACTTGAACCTTCGAGATCTCCGGAACTAGCGTAAACACATAAAACAATTAAATCCAGCTTGAGACTAATCAAGCGAGGAAAAATAAACTATTTAAACAGGAGTAAAAAGCATAAATCCTCAAATTGGAATTTTAGAAATTTATCTGGGATGAATCTGGAGGAATGGAGGTCAAAAATGGGTTCAGGATATTAACTGGAGCAAAGTGGTGAAATTTGGAAATTTTTGGGATTTTCTGTGATTTTCTAGAATTTATTTGGATTTTTCTGGAATTTAGAAATTAATAAACTCGGGAAATTCGATGTGAATAGTGTTGGGCTGGCCTCTGGCTACAGTGCGGCCCAGCCCAGCTTTCAAATGCGCGACCGGCGGCCCACGCGCGCGCGCGTACGCGCGGAGAGGCGAGGCAGGCCGAGACCGCGGCCCACGCTCGCGAGCGCCCACCTCGCTCGGATGGCCGACGCGTTGCGCTGCAGACGGCGGAGATGGCGAGAGAGGGAGCGGCCAGGATTCGCGCGGGGTAGCGATCGGGCGGCAGCGAAGCAAGGGAGGCGGCGAAGCGGTACGGGGCGAGATCCAACGGAGGCGAGGCGGTGTGATTATGAAGATCGGACGGCTGCGGTGAAACTTCATCCGATGGCCGACGCTAAACGGCAACAGGAGGAACGGGCGGATGCGATGGGGCCACGTCTTCGTCTTCCTCCTCTCGCCGTGCTCGCGCGCCAGAGGGACGGAGAGGGCGGCGCCTCCGCTCTCCGGCGAGGGCAACGGCCTCTGGGGTCGGGAAAGGTTCCATCGGATAGAGTGCAGCAAGGAGATCTCGTTTTTGGGGTTGGTGAGGTGAGAGGGTCATCGGGGAGGGCAGGAGACTGAAGGGGAGGGGATGGTTCCCCGACGGTGGAGGGGATCACCGGAGCCGAAAGAGGTCGAATCGGGGGCGGTTTCACGATAAGGGGGACCAGAGGCTCACATTAGCGGTGGCGGCGTGAGCTGGGGAGTTTCGAAGTGAGCTGGCCACGGGAGAGCTGTCGAGGTCGGCGGGGTCGTCGGCGACAGAGCTCCTCAGCAGTTCTCCTGGCCAAGGGAGTTCACCAAAAGGATTAGCAAACGGTAGAGATGCTCAGGGGTAAAGTAATTGGCAAATGGGGGAGGGAAGAAGGGGATTGCTTTTCGGGGCTGCCGGCGCAGGGGGGAGGAATGGCGGCGCTCGGGGTGGTGAAATTCCAATCGGTCGCACGGGGAGGTGCACAGGAGTGGTGGGAGGAGAATGGAAACGGTGGGGAAGGCTTGGGAGCAAAGGAGCGCGAGGGGAGCAGGGTGGGGGTTTTATGCCCCGGGCGGAGAGAGGGGATCCGAGGGGAGGAAAGAGTGGGCATGGCTTGCGGGTCAAGGAGGAGGGACGGGAGCGGTTGAGGCGTCTCCCCCGCGCAGAGATGACGCAGGCTTCTGCACAACGTGATGGCGACGCGACGGAAGCAGGGAGCAGGTGAGCTCCGGGCAGGGTGATGGCGTCTGCGCGCGGGAGGGAGAGAGAGCGGCCACTGGCAGGTGGGGTCGGGGCAGAAAGGCGGTGACGCGTGGCGCGCGGGCTCTGCTGGCTTCGGACAGGGGAAACGGCGGGGGGGGGGGGGGGCGGCGGTCCGAACCCGAGGCGCTGGGAGGCGGTGCGGAGGCGGCGCGAGCGCAGCTCGGGCGCGGGCGCAGCGAGAGGGAGAAGGCGGGGAGGAGGCTGGGCGCCAGCGGGGAGAAGCGGAGGGAGGCGCCGAAGAGAGGAGGGAGGCGGGAAGAGATGGGGGCGCCAAGGAGAGAAGGGTGGCGTCCCGGCCAAAAGAAGAAAGCGGGAACCGGGAAAACTTTCCCAAAAGGGAAAGTTTTGAAATTTCACCCAAAATTCAGCCGAAAAACAAACAAAAATCTGGTTTGAAATTTTGGGGTTTTTCATCGATGATTAATGGATATCTTCTCTCGTCTAGTGCAGCTCAGTTGTTAACAAGCACGTAGAGAGTTAAAAGAGACGAAAAGACTCGGGCAGGATAAGGACTGCACACAAGTGGTAAGAGAAGTGCGGAATAGCTGAATTGCTGAGCGTTTGGTGTTTTTTTCACTTGCCCGGATGCAAAGCATAGCAATTCCAACAAAGTATGGACAGCTAAGGAAAAACTCCCAATAAGTATAGACAGCGATAGGACAATAGCCTGTCTTACTTTGAAGAGACGTTACCATCACGAACCCGTATAAAAACTACCGACCCTCCCATTCAACCATGACACCAATGATGAATTGCTTGACTCGTGTTAACCAATCACCAGCCAGACGAATCAGGGGAAGCACGGAAGGGAGACCCAAAAGTAAACGTAAAAATATCCCTTCTTTATTCACTTCCTCACACAATCACTAATCAAAACGTGCTTTTTACATCCGTTTATTTTAGTTTAAGCTAATGATTTTTGACTTTTTTTACTGTTTTTAAAGTTCATCTTTTTTAATTTTTTAATCGTTTTTGACTTTTTTTCCGGTTCTTTTTTCGTATTTGTTTATATTGTTTATGGTGGGCTAATCTGTTTTTTTAATTTTTTATATTTAGTTATGTCAAATAAGTCACTATCAGTTTAGTATAATTTCAATCAACTATAATATAATTTTAACTATAAATTAATTTATTTCAACGCAACAGTGACAACTTAATCGTGGAAACGGAAAAGAAAATCAAGTACTTTTAGCTGTGCCGTTCGCTAACCACATCAAGAGGGACGGCGGGTGGGCCCATCTCCACTCAACTAACCCAGGGCTCGTGCGCCTCGCGCGACGCCGAACGGCACCATCTCCACCGTCCGCGTAGGATGGACGGTCCAGATCTCGCACGGGCTATTCTGGCCTGTACAATAATAATGTAAACGCCCAGCGCAGCGTTGAGTGGCCTCACGGTTGGGCCAGGCCACCGCGCCTTGTCCCCTCTCCTGTGCTCGATGCTGCGTGTGGCCTCTCGTGTGGCCTCCTTGGCTCCTTGTGGCCAACTCACTTGGCTTGGCACTGTGTTGGTAGAAAAGGGGTACTGCCGTGGTGACTAGTGAGATTAGTTAGTTACAAATAGGGCTGTAAAAAAAGCTCGAGACTCGTGAGCTACTCGGGTTCGGTTCGTCTTAGACTCGACTCGAGTTCGGCTCGAATTATAAACGAGCCAAGCTCAAGCTTGAGCTGAAGCTCGCAAGCTTATCGAGCTCGAGCTCGAAAAGCTCGAGTAGGCTCGTTCATATTGCTAAGCATGACTCTTTAAAGTGTATACACATGTATTTCAATTTTTTTATCAATTGTATTGTCCAAATCACACCGGGCTTATAAATAAGACAATGGTTTAAGCCTAAGAACAAGATAGGCTGCAGTTGGCTAAGCTTATGGTAGATAAAAAGCTAAAGACTCGTGAATTGCTCGTGTTTCGCTCGTCTCAAGTTCGACTCGAGATCGGCTCGAAAGATAAATGAGCCAAGCCTGAGCCTAACTCTAGGCTCGGGTGATTCTGAGGCTCGGTTCGATTCTCTAACAAACTCAAGCTTGAGGCAGTGAGCTCGCTCGAGCTCGGCTCATTTACAGCCCTAGTTACAAAGAGCATTTCGAGTTGAAGCATTAGCATTTGTACATGCGACGTTATTGTTTCTAGTGCCGCTAAATTACCGGTATTCTTCTAATGATTTTATATAACTGTAATAAAATTACTTTACTAATTTTAATTGATTACAGGCATTCTTCTAATGTTTTTGTATAACTATAATAGAATTACTTTACTGAAATTTATAAGATTAAATGAACTAGCTGGATTACAAAAAAACACATCCTATACAAAATATACTTGTACCTATTTTAGTTAAAATTTATATGTATACATATTTTATATGTACATACATAGATCATCAGACGACATCACAATGCGAGTATTAAGTTTGATATAGGTATAACTTTCTTCCCTACTGTTATTGATAAAATCATATAAATATATGCGATATCAAGTTACCTGACAAAGATATTTCATGAATGGATTTGCTATATCTAAGTTGTTCGAATTTTTCTGAAGTTTAGGTCAATTTTTGTGGTTATTGAATTTGTGTAGAGATTAATGTGCTATATGATTGGATGTTGATCCATGAATAAAAAGTATGGCTTATGTTTAAAAAACTTAGTCACCTTATAAATAGATAATTCCTATATAAAAAACTATTTTTTATCGCGAGTTAGAGAATAAGTACCTTCTTATTATATATGGCAGAAAGAAGAAGCAAGATCTAAAACTACGCCTTGATAACCCCTACACGATAACGCGCAGCATGGGCAACAACGAGGCAACCCTCAGTGGAACCCAAACGTCACTGTGAAAGCTCACCACCTCACCCTACTTTCACAAATCCCCTCACGAACAGCAGCGCCCACATTGTCCAATGATTTATCGCCACGCCATCGATTCCTCTATGTGATTGGTTAATTTCTGTGATTGGTGTTTGGCATGCGCACCAGAAAAACCGTGTTAATCCGGACCTAATACAACTCTGTATCACAAAATTAAAGGCAACTTATATAAAGCAAATTGTTTATATAGCTATCTCTAATAGTATTATATAATTAATAAGTTATTTATATAGTTATATATAATAGTATATACAATAGAAAGATGTCTATAGACATCTGTTACCTGAATTCCTATATAACGTAGACTTTTCGACAACTAAGTACATGTACTTACTGTAATCGAGTGTTTCAATCGGCACGCCTCCGAGCCTACCGCTTCGGGCCCGAGTCTATTAGAATCACAGTATCATCCTTCTGCTTTCACCATATTACAAACAAGCACAAGCAATTGTTTCTTTATATCGAGTATCCAAAACTGAAAAGTTACATTCAAAATATACATGATGCGAAAATTTAGAGAACACATTTTATGCATCAAAATAAGTTGCCAAGCTAAAACTTTTCGTACCATCCAAAACGTAAAATTTGGATGGGGCTGTTTTTTAAAATGTGGATTAGTGGATGGGGCTATTGAGTGCTATCTAGTAAGCTGAGTTCCTTTTTTACGAGGAAGTCTTTGGCAATAATTAATTATAACATATATACTTTTGTGCTTATTATATCTTAGAAAAGAAAGATAGATACAACGTTATCGATGAAACATACAAAATCACTTCTTTCCAAAAAATAGTAACAAAGTTCATTATTTCCGAAGGAACCAGTCACACCTGCTACCTCGCAAAGTAGAGATGCCAGCGCAAAAAATAAACCCACAAACCACAAACTTAGATAAAAAGCTTAGTTCTACACTTACGATGGCACTAGTTGAAAAGGTTAAAATAGCAGTTTATCGGAGTATCATTTTGCAAAACTCCTGTGCCTGCCTCTGCCTGTCATCCGAACCTTCCTGAACCGGCGCCCGGATCACCATCGCTAGTAGGTGTGGCACCGGGGCTATTTTCTGTGGAATACCCTCTATCTTTGTAGTGGTTTTTTTAACTCCCTCTATGTCCAGATCAACCCGGCTTCGGTTTCTGACTTATTTTTCACTATTCATAAGTTTCGTCTTTTTCTGAACTTTTAACTTTTTGTTGAGCTTTTTTGCCGGTTCTTTTTTTCCGTATTTGTTTGTATTATACATAATGGGCTAACATATTTTTTATATTTTTAAATTTTTTAAATTTAATTATACTAAATAAGCCTCTGTCAGCTACAGTGCTTTTTTCAGCCAGCTACAGTGTTTTCAGCTATGAGCTTTTCAGCCGAACCGATCACCACCTTTATAACTTAAAATTTTAAAATTTAACTATTTAGAAGAGACAGTATATAGAAAAAATAGTCGTATATAATTTTAGCTGATATAACTGAATTTAGTATATTTTTTACTACAATCTTCATGTTGACATCATCTTAAAAAATATACTGTTTAAAAACTAGTTACTGTAATAAGCTACAAACTATAAGTGAAAAAGAACTCAACTATATTTAGCTATGAGAGCTATTTTTCTCCTATTTTCATTCTCACTGGGGTTTTGGTGGAGAGCATGGCCCCATTAAAAATCTAAATTTTAATGACATAAAAAGATACTTTCATATATTTATCGTATGGTTATATAGAAACAAGTAAATTTATTAATACATGAGACAGTAAAATAATATTAGATGAATTATATATCATATATTATACTAAAATATATTATATTTGAGATAAAATATCTATATCTTCCTGTCTCTATCACGTATAATGAATTCCTCGGCGCCGTTGCCATACCTAATTCCGAGCCAGACTGAAACCCCACCCATACCTCCCCCTCCCTCCCCCCATCTCCCCCCCCTCCTCTCTCTCTCTCTCATCACCCTTCTTTCGAAGCGGTGCGAACTGAAGCGAGAGCGACGAGCTCACACTCGCGAACCTCCCCTCTCCGAGCGCGCCGCGACCGCCGCAACCGCGGTCGCCGATCGGGCATTGGATCCCTCTCCACCCGCCGCCCTTCCGGCGGTCCCTCTCGTGATTTTTGCGGGTTTTTTGAGGCTTTTTTTGACCCCTGAGCCGCGAGATCGCGCCCAATCGGTAATGTGGGCTCTGATCCCTTTGTTTCCCGCGAATTTGAGCCCGATTCGCCTGGCTCCGCCGTTAATTTCTGCTGTTTTTGGTCGGTTTGTTGTGGTTGCAGAATGGCGCAGAGCAATTGGGAAGCGGATAAGATGTGAGTTGTTTGCATGTGTTTTTGGGCTGGTTTCTGTGACTTCTCTGCTGTTCTGTTGGGATTAATTTTCGGTGCCGGTGGTGCAGGCTTGATGTATATATCTATGACTATTTGCTCAAGAGGAACTTGCAGACAACGGCCAAGGCGTTCATGGCGGAGGGGAAGGTTGCTGCCGATCCAGTCGGTAATCATCCGCGCTGCTTCTCTAGATGATTCCTTTTGCTATTTTTACTGGGTTAAGTTTGATTTGCGAAGAGAGTTTGTAGGTATAGGTGAGTTTGTGGCTCTAGATGGGACGGAAATTCGGAATGTGAAATGGAGTGGCAGAGTCTTAAGTTTAAGTTGGACTGACTTTTCTAAATAGGGTTGGGAATTCGAAATCTGAATTGATCTTGAAGGTAGTTTTGAGCCAAATCAGGGCAGAGAATCCAAGCTTTGAATGGGCTTTGGGGAGTTTTGAGCAAAATTTGGGCACAGAAGCTCGAGACTTGAAAATGATTAAGAGAGCTTCGAGCTAAAGCAAGGTGGGAGTTTTGAAAATTGAAGAGGAGTTGGAGAGGTTTGAGGTTAAGCTGGCTGAATAACTCTCTCAGGATTCATTCCCAGAGACAAATAATAGTCTTCATTAGCTATCATTATTGAGAGGACGAAAAGATTGGCGGTGCATTCGTGCTTTGGACGTTTTTGCATGCTCGTAGACAAATCTTATTTTGGTTAAGGTTACAATTAATTATGCCAGCGTTCCATGACCTAAGTACTTTTGCGGTGATTTGGTTTGTTGGGAGTATTTTAGTTAAAGCTCAATAAATTCTAAATTCTAAAATGCTATGGTACATTGATTGCTAGCATCTGTAGTTGCAGAGTACATGATGGTATTATATGGAATTATGGATGGATTACAGATGCATGCAAATCAGAAGCTACATGTATGTTTTTACTTGTGGTGTTGTACTGTTGTTCATACAGCAGCAAACACGATGTATCTTGACATATAGAGCCACTATTGAGTCTTTAATGGTGATTTAGCTAAATATTGCTATTATTTGCACATCAATTTCAATGCGACATGAAGTGAATTATGTCAAATGTGTACTGTTAATAAGGCTGAAGATTCAAATAGGGGTACTAGTTTATCATTTGTTATTGAGTGGATTTGATTATGCAGATGAGTTGGAGATTTTCTTTTTTACAAAGGCCACAGCGAGTTTTCACGAATGCTTCTTTTGAACACAACTAAACAAGGACACATGATAAAAAAAAATAGAAATTAATAAAAGAAACCTCCACCTTCTAAATTGTGAGTTTTGATTTTTTCTGATAATTGTGGGACAGACAAGTAGGGTAACTGCCAAACTCAACTAGCCGATAATGGAACTGCAGTTGTATAGCAGAATTGGACATGTATATCTTTTAGATACTACATAATTCTGTGCCATGGTATGAGCAGTATAAGTGAGTATCATTTTTGTTACCTAGGGAACCCCTCTACCATAACATGGCTAGTGGCACATGTGCATAGTGGGAAGAGAACTAGAGTGGCAAGCAATACCAATATAATTTCGTGTGTTGCTCACATCACATGCATGGTAGAATTAGTAACATGAGTAAACAGGACAGGGACACAATATCCTTAGGAAATGGAGTGGGAAACAGAAGCATTGCCTTTTTAGTCCAAACAAACTTCTTGCTTACTAAAATTATGCCTGTTAGAAAGGGCTAACAAGTAGTATCTTCTGCCTTACTGGGCACTATTTAAGTGATAAGTTGGCACATCAGAACCTCCTGCATTGTTTGGCTCCAATTGCCTGCCCCACCCTAGACAGGTCTTCTAATCTGGTATGTGGAAGATATCTTGTAAAGCTCCCAAATACCCCATCTGATAGAAATTTTTAATGCAAAAATAGCCAGCACTAATAATCTAGTGCAGATGTGTGCGCACGCTAAGTCCTTGTGCATGAGGTTTCTTTGGATGTCTCTCATCCGTAATCCATTAGTTGTATGCATAGGAGACTCATCCAAGTATCATTATGGTAAATTTTGACTTATTGTGCAGCAATTGATGCTCCTGGAGGGTTTCTGTTTGAGTGGTGGTCTGTCTTTTGGGATATATTTATTGCAAGGACAAATGAGAAGCATTCTGAGGTTGCAGCAGCTTACCTAGAGGTAGCTTGGAATCACCGAATTTCATTCTGTCATTCAACATGCATCTATTGATCATTTAATCTCGCCCCATGTAAAAACTTCGGAAATAGGCGCAACAAATAAAAGCAAGAGAGCACCAGCAGCAGATGCAGATGCAACAGTTGCAACTTATCCAGCAAAGACATGCTCAACTGCAGCGAACTAATGCAAGCCATCCTTCACTTAACAGTCCAATAAATTCCCTAAACTCTGATGGCATTCTAGGGCCATCAACAGCTAGTGTTTTGGCTGCCAAGATGTATGAAGAGCGCTTGAAGCACCCTCATTCAATGGACTCCGAGGGTTCACAGCTTCTTGATGCTAGCAGGATGGCTCTTCTCAAGTCGGCAGGAACAAATCATGCAGGGTGATCCCTCCACCCCCTTCTTTGATAGACTTTTGGAAAAGAAAGGACAGATTAAATATTGAAATGTTACTGCTATTCTCACTAAACATACAATTTTATATGGAAATAGGCAATTGGTTCCTGGGACTCCTGGAAATGTATCTACGACTCTGCAACAAATTCAGGCTCGGAATCAGCAAACAGTTGTGGGTTATTGCACCCATCATGTGTTATTTCAGTTCACAATTTCCACTAGTCCATTAAATGTATGCACTGATTTCTAACAGGATGTTAAAAGTGAAGGTAACATGGGTGTAGCTCAAAGATCTTTGCCCATGGATCCATCATCCTTATATGGACAGGGAATAATTCAGCCAAAACCTGGATTAGGTGGTGCAGGTAGCCTTTCCTCTGTGTTCTAGTTTCCTTCTTTCTTTCTTTTTAATAAAAAAGTTAGCACTTGGAGTAAATGCATTGCTGTGTGCAACTTCCTGTCCTTGCTGTCATTCTGTCATAGGGATTTAGCAACCAAAGTCCCGGAAGAAAATTCGATTGTGCAATTTTTATGTTTCAAAGCTAATTGCACCACGTACATTGTTACCATTGTTCTTATTTATCTGTCAGTCTTGTAATGGCTATGATCAAGCTTCCATCCTGATATAGAGCTTTGAGAACAAGAGGTGGACTTAATAAAGGCTTGGTTGGACTTTCAAGAATTCTCTTAGCCTTTCTTTGATCTTTGTATAGCTGATGGCTAAAGTTGTGCAATTGAAATATAATGTTGGAAGTAAATGTATATGGAAGCTATACTAAATTAACTTTTATGGATTTTTTTGTTCGTTTTGATGGGGACTATCTTTTGGATATAATGTGAAACATTCATAAGCTAATGTTATTTTCAAGATGAAAATTACCCTTTTCTTGTTTTGTTCATTCTGCTTTCGGTGAGATGTCCTCTATTGTCAACAGGACTGAACCAAGGAGTGAGTGGTTTACCTTTGAAGGGCTGGCCGTTAACTGTAAGCTTTAATATTTATTGCCCCATGTGTACACATTTATATGTGAAATCTAATAACCAATCAATATTGGTCCTACTGTCTTACAGGGAATCGACCAACTGCGGCCAAATTTAGGTGCTCAAATGCAGAAGCCATTTCTTTCAACACAGTCACAATTTCAACTTATGTCACCACAACAGCAGCATCAACTCTTAGCACAGGCTCAAGCACAAGGGAACCTTAGCAACCCAACTAATTATGGGGATATGGATCACCGCAGATTCACAGCACTAACCAGGGGTGGCTTGAATGGTAAAGATGGACAACCTGCTGGGACTGATGGTTGCATTAGTTCCCCAATACAATCCAGCTCACCAAAAGTCAGACCAGACCAAGAATATCTCATGAAGGTTGGTTTCTTTTGGAAGTGTGCATCTCTGTGTTTTCATTGCATAGACTTTTGGTCTTAAGAGCTTTTTTTATTTGGCTCTAGTTTGTTAGAATCTAACTATATCTGAAAGTTACCCAGATGCAGCAGACATCTTCTCAGCAACCACAGGAACAACTTCAGCAGCAGCAGAACCAGCAACAGCAGCAGCAGCAAACGCAACAGGTACTGACAGTATACCCAACCCCTGGGATTTATCTTCTGTTCTTGAAAGTTAATTCATGTGCAGATTTACCCTTACAAATTTGAAACTGTACATCTGCCCAGCAAAACTATGCTTTATGCCTCTACCTTTACACTTCTGTCAACAAATTACAAACTTAATGAATTTATTGGATATATCATATAGTGTACACAATGGGAATTAAGATGTTGTTTGTCTGAGAAAGCCAGGAAAAGACTCTAGATGGTGTGATGGTGATGTGCGACAGCCTTAACATTCTTTCTTGCTGCATAGTTTTCTTTGATAAAAATTCTCTTGAAAATGATGCCAGGAGGAGGTAAGATCACAAAGAAGTGTTTTATGGGGAATGGAATATAAAATTTGGTGACTAAATTATTCCAATCACACAAATCCAAGTATCCAACTCCATGGCATTACAGGTTTTAAACAATGTATATGCTAGTTTTTCTTTCCTTTTTTTTCAAACTACCTCAGTTTTTTTGTGACTAAATTATTCAAATGACATAAATCCAAGTATCCAACTGCATGACATTACAGGTTTTAAATAGCATATTTGCTAGAGAGAAGTTTTTTGAGGGTTTGTCAACAAGTTGTTGACCTTTGATATTTCTTGTCAAATTATTTCACTTTTTGAACTAACTATACTGACTAATGGGCTATATATATATATATCCTTACTTTATTCAAAATGTGTGAGTAACTTGCAATTTGCTGCTTTCTGATCTACTCGCGGTTATCTGTTCTGTAATTATTTTTACTCCAGAACAATAGAAAAAGAAAGCAACCTACATCTTCAGGAGCAGCAAATAGCACTGGAACAGGAAATACAGTGGGTCCTTCAGCCAACTCTCCACCGTCTACTCCATCCACACATACACCTGGAGATGGACTTGGAATGGCTGGCAATATGCGCCATGTTCCGAAAAATTTAATCATGTATGGTGCGGACGGAACTGGACTCGCATCCTCTTCAAATCAAATGGTTACACCTGTTCCTTTTCCATTTAATGTGTTTGCTGGATGTATATAATGCCCCATTCTATGTCATATGGATATGTAAGGCAACTGTTGTATTTTACAGGATGATCTTGAACATTTTGGTGATGTTGGTTCTTTGGATGATAATGTTGAATCATTCTTATCCAATGATGATGGAGATGCAAGGGATATTTTTGCTGCACTTAAAAGAAGTCCTGCTGAGCCTAACCCAGCAGCTTCAAAAGGTAATATTTCTGATATTTTTTTAACGTTTTGCAAATATTGGATAACATGTCCTTTTCTCTTTAGGTTTTACTTTCAGTGAGGTTAATTGTTGGCGAACAAGCAACAGCAAAATCGTTTCCTGCCACTTTTCTTCAGATGGAAAATTATTGGCTAGTGCTGGACATGAGAAGAAGGTACTAGTAAATGTCATGCTATTATGAACTTATTCCTCTTAGGAGTGGCACCTTTTTGCACCTTTGGTGTTTCTTAGTATGGTGCCTTACTTGATTCTTGTTCTCTCTTAGGCTGTACTTTGGAACATGGATACTCTCCAGACACAGTATTTACCAGAAGAGCACGCTCTCATTATCACTGATGTCCGTTTCAGACCTAACTCTACACAGTTGGCAACATCATCTTTTGACACAAAAATTAAGCTATGGAACGCTGCAGATGTAAGTTATGTTTATGTATGTGCAAATGCTAGTGACAGTAGCAATCGTGTAGGGAGTTATGTTGTGCCTCACTGCCTCCTATAACACCATTACCCATCATGCCCATGCCTTTTGCGTCCTAGTACCGATATGCACTTACTATTAGATTACTGGTCATGGTAATAGATGTTATTGCAATTATTCCACATTGTCTATGACTTCAAATTACAATACAAGATACGGCCATCGTGCAAATAAATTAGCGGATACATAATATACATTCGTGCTATTAGGAATATCAGATTTCAGTATGTCCAATCTGTGGTAATTGTTAAAGTTTGCCATCTGTGCCATAAACCTTGATCCCTGCAATTGAAGTTGGTGGTACGTCTACTTGCATTTTGTAGAGTACTGCTTATGAAACTTGAACTTTTCTTGTTTGGCAGCCTGGATTCTGTGTGCATACATTTGCTGGGCATGGTTGCCAGGTCACATCGCTAGATTTCCATCCAAAGAAGACAGACATTTTGTGCTCTTGTGATGGAAATGGTGAAATCCGATTCTGGAATGTGACTCAGCTTAGCTGTACGCATGCCATGAAGGTTGATACCCTTTTTTCTATCCCCTTAAAAATTTCTCAACAATTCAAGTAATATATAGAACTCATACGATTTGAGCAACTTGCAATTTTATTAGTCTTGACTCTATTTTTCTTGGACAGGGCGGTACTGCTCAAGTTCGTTTTCAGCCTAACACGGGACAGTTTCTAGCAGCTGCTGCTGATAATGTGGTTTCCATATTTGAAGTTGACACGTATAGTAAAAAATACATCCTGCAGGTTCCATTCTTGAACACCGACACACCTACGGTTCATTTTTTCTTGAGCAGTTTCCTTTGCAACGTTTTCCTTCATTAGTGTCCGCACATGCAAAATTCGAATCCCTTGTCATATGAAGCTCTTTTTTTATGGGGTTGTGCCAAGTAATCATGAACCTTAAGCGCTTGTTTTGTAATCTCAGGGCCATAGCACAGACGTGCAGTCAGTGTGCTGGGACAACACTGGGGAGTACCTTGCGTCAGTCAGTCAGGATCTAGTTAAGGTCTGGTCAATATCATCAGGAGAGTGCATTCATGAGGTCAGCTCAAATGGAAACAAGTTCCATTCTTGTGTGTTCCACCCAAGCTATACCAATCTCTTGGTAATTGGAGGCTACCAGGTAGTAATGGCTCTTCCATTGAGTTTTAATCGCTTCTATTTGAATTCAATCTAATTGTTTTGAAGAAGCGTGTGTCCTTTGGTACCTTTGGTATTTAGTTTCATCGCTGTTGACAAGGAGTTACTACAAGCTATAACACAGTACTGCACTACTGCTGGTGTTGGACAGCTAGCGGATTCCTATTTAACAAGAAGATGCTAACAGAAGCTTGTTAATATGTCTTGTAACATCCGAGTCTTGTTAGCTACAGCATTATCCCTTCACAAGGCATAGTTAACTTATGTTGGAAACACTGATGACAGTTTCGTCTTTGTTGCTTATTTGCTTTAAAGTTCTCATCCGCATTCTAATGATGCAGTCTCTGGAGCTATGGAACATGGTGAAGAACCAAAGCATGACAGTGCAGGCTCATGAAGGTCTAATTGCGGCGTTGGCGCAATCACCAGTAACTGGGATGGTGGCTTCTGCGAGCCACGACAATTCTGTCAAGTTGTGGAAGTAAGAATGATAAGTAATGCACCTAGATAGTTTTTTTTTCCAGATAATTGATATTTCTTGAACCGAGGCATAGAATGGTGTGAGCTTGGCGATGTTGTCGTTTGCGTTGTATTCGAAGGCAAATAAGGAAGAGTAGTTAGTTGCTTGTCGCGGTTGAGCTGTTGAGTGCTGATTGCAGTGAGTTTGTGGAAGGAATTTGTATTTTTCTTGATAGGTGTTGGTGTAGCCCAGAAAGAACAAAGAAGAAAAAGGAACGAAGGCCTAAAGTTGGCAATTTCATTTTAGGGAGATTCTACCGGACGGTATCGTTGAACGGTATAGAGTTTTATCAAGTTTTGCCACCTCTCCCTCTTCCCTCTCTTCCACCGCTCTCTCTCCCCGCCTTCTTGCCTTCTTCCCTGGCATCGGCTATAGCTTCGTGCCTGTCCTCTGCCTCCCTCGCCCCCTCCTCTCCTACTGATGGTTGGCGACAATCTCGTTGCGTACTGTCTCCTCTTGTCCTGTTTAACCTAATATTCAGTGAGTTGTTGCCACATTATGTCTCTCTTCGTCGTAGCACAATGCCCTTAACCGTCGCTCATTGCCTAACCATCGTTTCCTCGGCCTTCCTCTACATTGGGACACGGTGAACCTGTTGGCGGTAGCAGCGCAATCGCTCCTCTCGCTGGAACTCGACAAGATAGGGGAGGGAAAGCTAGAGCGAGGAACGTATAGTTGGGGTTGGAGCTTCGGCACCCGATCAACCTTGCCCTCGCTGGGGGATGACTGGATTCGGCAATGCCACAGTTGGGGATGGCGATACATGGTGGCACCATGGTCGGAGATGACGGATCTGGCTACAGTGGGCCATATTGGTATGAGTCAGTGAGAGAGGAGGGAGATTGAGAGAGCGAGAGAGATCGAATGTAGGGAGCTATACTATTGTTTTCAAGTGGAACGGTAAACCGTTCTTTTGTTTTTCTCTTTATTTTATTTACAATTATCAGGTGTAACATGACATTCGTTGTATTAATTGGAATTCACTACAGTTTGTCTCTGGCGGTTGGGAAATTATGAGTCAAGTAAACTTGCTCCTGTTATGTGTATTTGATCTGCATAAGTGATTCACTGATGTTAGCAACCATTGCATTCAGTGTTCCAGAAATTGGCGCCTCAAGTAGATTAATCAGCCTCAGTCGGTAGTCGGTGGGTCTCAGCCGCAATTTCGAGGAAACCGGCGACCTAAGCGGCCTAGGCGGAGCTGCTGGTGGTGCCGGTGTTGATGAAGGCGACAGTAGCTGTAGAAGCAAGGGTGACGGTGGCTCGTTCAGGTGCAGGGCAAGGCAAAGGCAGGCAAGGGTGGAATATGGATTGGCCTGCTTGTGCTTGCGCCTGGCCCAGCAAAAGCCCATCCCATTGCCTCAAAAGACCCTTTTTGGCAGCCTAGGTTAGGCGCCCCACCCCGCTGTTCGACCAACTTCTAGTTCCTTCCTTGGTGAACCATGATTGCAAGTACATACTCACGAAATTGTCAGGTCTTGTAGACAGCTGTCCATCAGAGCGCAGGATGTCTTGGAGATATCAATTTGATCGCTTGTGATTAATACACAATGAATTTCAAGCTGGACGGAACAATTCATAATCCGTTTTAATGAACATATGCATGCAGATTTGTTCTCATGACAAATCTTTAAATTTACTAAGCGAATGACAGCGAGAGAGATCCACCCCTGTTTCAATTCCACGTGCCTATATAATGCAGCGTTCACCAAATGGATTGGCACAGCAAATTGCCCAAAGGAAAACAGCAGAGGAACGGAAAAAAAAATAGAGAGAGAATCTGTAATACCATATTCTGTTTTGCAAATGGCCATTTCCAAGGCATCAAGGGTGCCATTTTTCTTGGCTCTTATCGTTGTTGCAGCCGTTCTCGTCTCCTCCTGCTATGCATCTACAGACGCTCCAGGTAAAATTTACTTTCCTGTTCATCTGTCCTGATGCATCGGAAGGAGTATATATCGGATACCCTCTGGTCATAAATCCATATTATTTTAGTTATCGATACGATTCTAAAAATACAAATTTAACCATTATTTTCTATTGTTACATATTTATAACTTAATAAAATTTGAATATTATGAAATTATATTTTAAGATAAATCTATTCCTACGATTTTCATGTATCCAATCTAAATATTTAAAAAGATATAAATAATCACAGTTTAAAAGTTTGACAACGAGTATCCTAAAACGACACGTACTGTATTCGTGACGGGAAGGAGCAGTGTCTTCTTCCGCCATGCATGCATAAAACTCTCAGCTCATGCAGTACATTGCTTTCGCTTTACGTTACAGCCCACTCGTTTGGGTTTTAGCGCTTTTTTATTTTTTTTGTATTTCTTTCTATTATTTGTGATAAGCTAACCAATTTTTTATTTTTAAATTTAATTACATTAAATAAATTATCAGCAGTTATAGTATAAAATAAATCAGTTACAATACTAAACAGTAGAAAATAAAGTCGAAATGAGCAGCAGTAGACGTGCAATTCAGTGAGGTGTGCTACGCGTGTGATGCAGGTCAGGAGGAGCCGGCAGCGGTAGTAAAGCCACAGGCCGACCCCAAGTGCGATGTGATGGAGAGGTGCAACGTGCAGATCTGTACGGAGTACTGCATCAGCATAGGGCTGAGCCACGTCGGATTCTGCACCTTCAGGGATCTCCAGTTCTACTGCTGCTGCCCCGTGCCGGACCCCCGGCCCAAGTAGATTGGTTTAACTCCTCCGTTCTTGGATAATTAGGGGATGCATCATCAATAATAATAAAGGACTAAAGGGACTGCGTGGGAGAGAAGCTGATTAGTGCCACTCCAGGAGAAATTATATGCACAAATATATGGATTGCATTGCATGCATGATGCCTTCTACTGTAACCGATGGTCGATCCAATGGCAAAAAAATAGTCATTTCTGCCGAGGCACGGCTGATCGTCCGGCCGGGTCAGCCTTTTTCCTTTCTGCCGTGGCACGTTTTTTTTTTTTTTTGAGATTACAAACGAGGACGCGTGCACACCTACACCATACACCACACGTATACACGCGTGCGATTAGGTGGCCTTCCCTTGGGCCGGGCCTTGAGGCCATTCATTCTTGGCGAGGGTCTTGAGAGAATCTCTAGTTTTTTTTTTTTAATATAGGAGGATGCTCTGCGCTGCCCCGCTAGCGCTAGGTCCCTAGCAGGCCAGTGGTGGGCTGCTCGCTAACATCAGCTCCGCTGCCTGCCTTGTCTACCACCTTAATTCCCAGCCGATCTGAGCATGCCAGCTACCTTGCTCACTCACCGCCACGTACACATAGCCAGGAGGAATGCATTAATCCAACCACACGAGTTGATCAAATCATCAAAGGGTTTTGGGTTTCAAGCTCTTTAGTTTTTATTGATTACTTACTAGTTAAATGTCTATAAGTTGCTATAGATTTTTAAAATTTATTATACTACATGTTTTAAAACTCACGGGTGGTAAAAAATTTTAGAATATGCATACAAACATGTTCTAAAAGTTTTTAAATCCATTAATTAAGTCGAAAGCCGTCGATCACACCTCGTGGTCATAAGTCGGAAGACATCGACTACACCTCGTGGTCGTAGGTCGGGAGCCCTCAAGCACACCTCGTCGACGTAAATAGGAAGCCATTGACCATGGCGCGTGATCGTAGGTTGGGAGCGGCCGACCATCGCTGGTGGTCGTAAGTTGGCAGAGGTCGATGATCAATCGTGGTCCTAAATCGGGAGCCTTCGACAATGACTCGTGGTCGTACGTCGGAAGCTGTCGACCATCGTTCGTGGTCGTAAGTTAGAAGCCATCGAGGACACCTCGTGGTCGTACGTCGGAACACATCGACCAGCGCTCGTGGTTGTAAGTCGGAAGACAGCGACCATACCTCGTGGTCGTAAGTTGGAACACATCGACTAGTGCTCGTGGTTGTAAATAGGAAGCCGTCGATCACACCTTGTGGTCGTAAGTTAGAAGCCATCGACCATCATGAGTGATTGCAGGTGGGAGCTGTCGACCATCGCTAGTGGTCGTACGTTGGCAGGCCTCCAGTGTGCTTGTGCCCTGTCGCCCTTCTATCAGCGCCAGCCTACTCGGCCCGCCCAACCTGCTCGGCCTCGACTTCGACCATGGCCCTTCGAGTTTGACTACGGCCCTTCGACGTCGATCATAGTCCCCTTCAACCACAGCGTCGACTTCGACCATGGCCCCAACTTCGACCATGGCCCCCGACTTTGACCACTGCCCCTTTCAACCACTATCCCCTTCGACCACGATCCTTCGACGACCACCACTTCCCTCTTCGACCATGACCCCTTTCGACCACAGATCTTCGACTTCAACCAGCGCTCGTGGTCGTAAGTCGGAAGACATCGACCACACCTCATGGTTGTAAGTCAAAACACATCGACCAGCGCTCATGGTTGTAAATCGGAAGCCGTCGATTACACCTTATGGCCAAAAGCATGTTACAATCCATGGGGAGCACGAGACCATGTGGGTCTTGCTGTCGAGGGTGGGGAGCTTGATATCAGGGGTGACCTAGGGGTAGGCGATGGGGATGTCCAATTGGAGGGGGAGCTCATAGCAGCGGAGGTTATGGACTAACCAGTAGGTGCCCTCTGGGCTGGCGCTACGACTACGACCATGACTACTATGACCACATCCACGGGCGCTATGACTACGACCATGACCGCGACTTCGACCACTGCCCCTTCAACTTCGAGCACTGCCCTCTTCGACTTCGACCACTATCTCCTTTAACCACTTCCCATTCGACCACGGTCCTTTGACGTTGATCACTTTCCTCTTCGACCATGGCTTTGACGACGACCACAGATCTTTGACTTCGACCATTACCCCCCTCGACCACTATCCCCTTCGACCACGGCCTTTCAATGACCACGGCCCTTCGACACAAATCACTTCCCCCTTCGACCACAGCCCCATTCAACCATAGCTTCAACTTTGACCACGGATCTTCGACTTCAACCATAGCCCCCTTCGACCATGGCCATTTGACGTCGACCATTTCCCTTCTATTACTATCCCCTTCGACCACGGTCCTTTGACTTCGACCACTATTCCCTTTGATCACGGCCCTTCGACGTTGACCACTGTCCCCTTTGACCACGACCATTTGACATCGATCATGGCTTCGACTTTGACCTCTATCCCCTTCGATCACGGCCCTTTGATGACTACAGCCTTCGATGTCGACCACTTTCCCCCTTCAACCACTACCCTCTTCGACCACTGTCCCCTTCGACTATGGCTTGGACTTCGACCATGACCCTTCAACTTCGACCATGGCCTGATTTCGACCATGGCCCTTCAACTCTGATCACCGCCCTTTCGACCATGGCTCTGACTTCGACCACTGATCTTTGACTTTGGCCACGGTCCCATTCAACCATGGCTTTGACTTCGATCATAGCCCCTTGACTTCGGCCATGACCCCTCGACCACAGTCTCTTTCGATCATGGCACCAACTTCGATGACCAGCTTGGGTGACCAAAATCGTCAAATAGCACGACGGGCTCCGAGTGAAGAGTAGGAGGAGGTAGAGAGGCTCACCAGGTGAGCGACCGTTGGGCGGTGGTGGCGGGGGGAGAGCCACGTGGGCGAACGTAGGGAGAGGAAGCTGCCGTTTCCATCATCGAGTGTCCTTCTCTCTGATCCATCGGCCACTATCGCTGAGTGCCTCTCTCTCTGATCCACCGGCTGTTGTCGCCAAGCGTTGTGCTGTTGGTTGGAGGGGCGATGGGAGATGGAATTGGTGGCAACGCTGAGGAGGAGGAGGATGCGCGACACGAGGGTTAGGGGGAGAGAAGGAGGTGGCGGTTGCAGGAGGTGGAGGTGGGGAGGCGGCGGTGGGCAGATGGGGAGAGAAGGCGGTGGGCGAATGTGTTGGGGGGACAGTGACGGGGAGATGTGGTGCTGCTAGGTGATGTTGGGGGACTACGACCTGCCGCGTAGGGAAGCAATTGGTGGCGGCGCCGAAGAGGAGGCACGACACGAGGGTTCAGGGGAGAGAAGGAGGCGATGATTGCAGGAGGTGGAGGTGGGGAGGCGGCGACGGGTAGATATGGAGAGGAGGTGGCGGGCGAATGCGTTGGGGACACGACGATGGGGGGATGCGATGCTGCTGGGGGAAGTTGGGGACTGCGACCAGACGTTGCCATGCGGAGAAGAAATTGGTGGCGACACTGAGGAGGAGGAGGAGGCGCGGTACAAGGGTTCGGGGGAGAGAAGGAGGCGGCGGTTGTAGGAGGTGGAGTGGTTGCAGGAGGCGGAGGATGCGGAGGAAGAGAAGAGGAGGAACGCAACCCACGTGTCGGCCCGACCTTTTCGACAAGGAGCGGATAAACTATCTACATGCAGATCTGGACAGCTGATCTTTGATCAGACGGCTGAGAAGAGAGGAGGGAGAACGGACCGACGACCACCAACTCACATTTTTAAGTAGTAGAGATATGTAGGTAGTAGTAGTAGCCATAGTAGTACTCTTTCACCTAGCTAGTTGCTCTGTCACTTCTCCTGTCATGATTCAGGTAGGCCAAGTAATATACGGAGTAAGTGGGTGTAAGAAGGTTGCAATCGCATGTCCTTGATCGTTTCATTAATCATATTATTGGATAGTTTCTTTTCGACTGTATCTGATGACTTTTGATCCTAATGTAAATGTCTGTGCAAACAAATCGAATATCAATAAGCTGATAAGCTGATTTAAAAAAACTATACTAAGAAGTCGCTTTCGAAAAATGATAAAAAACTGTCTTATTTATTTATTTAGACTCAATTCGAGCTTGACTCGAGCTCCAAACGAGTCAAACTCGACCTTGATCCCAAGCTCGTGAACTTCAATAAGCCGAACTCGAGTAGTCTAGAAAAGTTCAAAAATTTTCAACAATGATATGCATTTGATACTTATTACTACCTCTTTCTAAACCCCCAAGGCCCAGATGTTGAACCCCAAAACCCAAGCTCAATTTCTTTACCTCAACCTCATTCCCCAATCCTCATCCTCATTCCTCAACCTTATTCCCCAACCCCTCTCCTCCTCTTAGTTTTGCCACCGACGCCACCTCTCCTCCCACCGGCCACCGTGGTCGCTGACCACCGAAGTCTACACCATCGGCCATCCCCACCACACCTACACCCCAACCACTTCCCACTCTAGGGCAACAAAAACGATGAAGAGATCGGCTTTGACCACAACCGCGCCATTGAGACCTTCTCAACACCGCCATCAAACTGCCTAGGCTGCCTTACCTCTCTCCCCATTGACCAGGCGACTTCCACCGATATCCCCAATGCCTCCACCCCCTTCTCTTCTAGGACCACCTTGGACACCAACACCGTTGCCACTCACCTCCATGAAGTCCAGGACCACTGGCCGCCACCATCACCTCATCCTCCTGCACGGCCAGACCTCGAAGCTCTCCCACACCATCAGATTTGAGTATGTATGATTTATGTGTTTCTTGCAATGTGAAACACATGTGTTTGTCCTGTTATTGAGTTTGGACAAACTGAGCTCGAGTTTGTTCGAGCTTTGGATGAGCCGATCTTAAGCTCAACTCCTAGCTTGATACCTAACCTAGAACCACTCAAGCTCGGTTTGAGTTTATATCTCGCCCAAGCCTAGCCTCCTAAACTCGCTCGAGCTAGATTGGTTTAAAGCCCTACACACAGACGCAGGCATTGCATTGGTAGCTAAGCTTTTCGTCAATGTTACAGCTAGCTATATTTGTACACGTACCGCAAGGCAGTCATGAGTACGAAACATGCCGGACCTGTAAACGCAATGATGCCATAGCCCACAACTACAAATATGTAGTTCTTCTCTCTAGGTAACCACTGACTGACCCAGTACATTCCAAATTTCCGTACGTATACGAGACGAAGAAGCTAGCCGCAGTGTCAGTCTTGGCGCCTGAGCCACCATCTTACTGCAGGTGCAGGCCTGGTTTCGATCGAAACGTCCGTGGAGCTGACAACAACTGGGCCAGCCATTGGAGATCCTCTTTGCCAGTGTCAGTCATACAGCCTGAAGGTTAGTCGACAGATGAAAAACATCTAGCGTGACGCGGCGGCGGAGCAAGTGGCCGGCCGGCCGGAGAGGCATGTAGCCCCACGGCCACGGGCCACCGGTGCTTGAAATGAAATCCTCCAGTCCAATCCAGGGTTTTTCTCTGTACTGTGTAACCTTCCGACTCACGTTTGCGCGCGCTCGCGCTAGCTATTAATTGGCGGCGTCCATCCCTCTACTTCACTCCACAGGAGTACCAGCTGCTTAATTCGACCCACTTGTTGCCTGCTAGGCTGCGCCTGCGCCATAGTTATTACTCACTCACCTGTTGTAATTTTGTTCCCAGGATCAAACATACACGAGCACATAGATATAACTTATACACAAGCGAAAACAAACACAGAAACACAGAGATAAATTTTGCCAACATAAACTCAACATGCGTCGCTTTTCTCTTATCTCTTTTTTCACACTCGCTTCTTACATAGGAAATTCATGACTTAAATTAGTCTCATGCACACACTCACTAACTCCACTAACTAACAATTATGACCTATTCACATGTCACTGTTTGTGATCTTTTCCATGATCCACACGACTCAGCCAACATATTGACTTAAGTTACAACCGTTACTCAGATTCCCAGCCACAACTTACGATCACGACGTCTCGACCACGGTTGCTTGACCACGGCGTCTTGACGCAACTCCGGTGGTATCGCTCACACAGAGCCGGTACTATCGGTCTTCGACCACGTAGGTCTTCTGAGCACCGATCAGACACTTTAGCTTACGACTACTGACCACGACGCCATGACCACGGCACTTCGACCATCGCACCACGACCACAGTACTTCGACCACGGCGTCACGATCACAGCATTTCAACCACAGCACCACGATCACGACACTTCAATCACCTTACTAACAAGCATCAAGATTAACTCTCACATCACCGGACCTACAGCCTACTGCATGCATGCTGCGAAGCAAAACCAGATCTTGATTGCATTCATCAGAGCTTTCTGATACAGTACTTTGCATTTTCAGTTATTTCCACTTTTCCAGTTCATGTCAGCATATATAAAATCCAATGGCTAGCTTATACATCTACTAGCTAGAGTAAGTTGATCCAGTGCGTTCTAGTTTGATTGATTGTCCTAATTCTTCACCCAAAAAAATGGTTGTCCTAACCTGATGGGCGCGATATGATGAGAGAATTAAACGTGACTCCCTTGCCAGGTGTGCATACTACGAACTCCAGGCTCTGATCAAATCTGATCTATCTAATCTGATTATATGCAGTTGCATGCCCACAGCATTCGACTCGCGTTGCCGTGCAATAACCTGGCCGCGCGCGTAGGTTCTCAGATCTCAATATACTAAATGAACCGGTGTCATCCATCAATTAAATTCTAGCTAGCTAGGATCAGTACTGCTTCTTTACTTTTAAGCTAGCTGTTAGTTGGCCATTCATGGAGATGTTTGTTTCATGGCACACACTTCAATTATGTTAGCTAGCTAGCCCCCTGTATATATACGTCAATTTCTCTCGTTTGATTTATCCGGGCGGCACTAATTGAGTGAATCTTACGAAGCAAATTTAGGTTTTGAGCAGCTAGCTATAGCTCATTCCGTTTCTGCTAGTACTACCACTAATCCATGCATCAATTCTTTTAGGAACTGAATGATTCCTATTTCAAGAGGGAAATTTATGCAACTACCTTCGATCTGTATTTATATAGATATATACAAGTCTGGGCAAGCCTTTCAAGCAATCACGTCACACCAACCTTCCCATGTCGTCCCCTGGCTAAGCTGCTTATTGTGGATCATTTATACAGTAACAGTGTGACACTAACATCGTCTGACCTAGATAGCAAGGTACATCATCGGTGACCTAGGCGCCGCAACTTTTTTCCAGACCGGAGAACGTCACCGTTGACGACTGAAGAACATGGATCCATGAATGGAGCTTGCGTATGTCCTTGGCAACGGCCGTCCCCATCGAGTCCAGTGTGCATGCAGTGCTGCTAGCCCTCTGGCTGTTAATATTGCACGAACTGACTATGGAGACCACAGGTAACTCAAACCAGCAAGCAAAAATGTTAACGGCGAGAGAGGCCATAAAAGGTCTAAATTACTGTATCATAAACCATTATCATGTTTATATAGTTGAATTTTGAATTTCGTATTGTTTACAGTTTTTCATATCCTTTTTAGACCTAGCGATTTGACCGATCTGAGAGGCGGTTAGACCAGCTGGGCTTAATAGACTGACTAGGTGACCTCAACGGTTTGTCCGGCTAGGAGGTGAATTTTGGTTGGAATTATGATTTTTGGAAATTTGATCGTGGTTTGGTTTGTTTCCACCTAGGTCGATACATTTATGTTGCATAAAGCATGTTTGAGTAACTAGGGTCAAGTTGTGAAGAATTCATGCCCAAAAACGATTTCTTTGTTTTTAGATGTGTAGAAAAATTTGAAGTCAACCATCGTCAACGGTAAGAATCGAGGGTACGTTTAGGAGTCAGGGCCTAGAATGGTCAAGGATGAAGGGTGAGATAGTTGAGCTCAAACACGGCACAAGAAAGGCAAAAAAATTTGAAGGGAAGGTTCAAGCGACGGGTTGCACCAAGTAGTTTTGTCGGTCTAAGTGGGACGTGATCCAATAAAACTGGAATGGGAGACTTGCCGATGTATGGTAAATAATTGTTGCACTTACACATATTAAGTATGGCGATTGCTTATAAGGGAAGATGAAAACCGAGTCAAGAAATGGTATCTTAGCAATAAGGCTAAATACCAAAAACTGCATTGGATCAAAACCGCGGCGCTTAAGCGGTTCTTGGGAAGGCAGTTTAGATCAAGGAGATATTTGAAAGATCAAGTAGATTAAAGACTAAAGACTTAGCAAATTCGAGCTCATGTACTTTGAAAAGCGTGCATGAGTTAAATGTGTGAGTAATATTCATGTTGTGTGGGGTTAACGGGTTCCCCCAAATGTGCTAGTGGATAGTACCCATTAGAATTAGATACAGACTGATTATCTTATTTATTTAACGGGTTGGAGATGAAAGCTTGCAATCCAACCATCCATTCAACCTTATGTTTTAGGGTTAAAGTTAGAAAAATGTGAGTGTTGTAGTATGTTCTCTTGTTCTCTAGATGGAGTGGCTATGAAACCTTCATACTTAAGTACTAATAGATCAACTTTGTTTATCCTTATGTCGTCTTCTAAATTTGGTTAATTTATTCTTGTTCTTGTTGATTTTGATTTCCTCTCCCTTTCTTGATCTTGCAATGTACCAAAGACATATAAGTGATAGAGATGACTCATAGATATCAATCCACATTCATTTAGATACTAGGTCTTGCAAGATTTAAAAGTTGCCTAGGTTTATTTGGATTTGACCTTATTTTGAGATTTCTCAATCCTAGGATTTTTGCTTCAAATCTTTAAGAGGAATAACTTGCTATGACATGTGAAAACTTATCTAGAGCCATTTTGACTATCATATATCAATGGGCAAGTCATATCCCACGATTTTGAAGTTTGACCGGTTTTGGTGCAATCTTGTTTGTTCTTGAGAAATATTTGAACTTTGACTAAGATTCATATAATCTTTGAATAGAATAGGTTCCTGAGATTCTAAGCAAAGTGCATGCAAAGTTTTATCTCTTTTAATTGAGCATTTGGGAGTTGCATCATTCTTGATCTTGGCTCAGACTGATTTTCTGTTCTGAAAATAGTGGAGCGGTTAGACCTCCCCTAGGCCTGGTTCAACCGGCTACCAGTTAGACCGCCATGGTCAAGCCAGTTAGACCAACTGGCGGTCAGACCACACTCCCTGTGGCAGTCAGACCGATGAGATGTTAAAAATCCCCTCTCTCGGTTTTTTGAATTTGTTGATTTGCTCTTGGCTTGTAATTTTGATTTTCATAACTATGTAACTATTAGAGTGAAGAATTTGTGAATACCTAAGGAAAATTTTCTAAAACATCATTCATCTTTACTCTGTTGATATACCGCTCCTACACGGCGCATCTCCATGACTAACCTCGCTAGCTATTGCTGGTAGTAACTAACAGGACTACTGAGTCGCAAATGGAAAGGTTTAGCAGAATATCTCTCTACCTCAGACGGAGTATGGAAGAGCTGAAAGATGCAACTAAGTAAGCAAAGGCCGCATCAACTTGTGTACAAGAGGAAGTTTATCACTGCGTGTATATGCAGTAAGTGTAGTAGCTAGGTCAGGTGAAGCAAGAGTTAGTTTGTTGCAAGCAGAGCAACCTTTAGAACATATACAATAATATAAACATCGATAATCTGTAATACACATTTATATTATTTATAGACAGAACTAAAGATAATATATACAATATGTTATTTATATAATTATCTATAATAGCCTCATACAATTAATGTGTTATCTATATAATTGTCTATAAAATGGTACAGACAGTAAAAAATCATCTATAAGACCGCTTGTTAAATTATAGACAATATCTTTCTCTCTTCTTCTCTCTTCTCCACATCACTCAAAATCTTATGTGACATACGTTTACAGATAGGAAACATGTACCATTATACATGCTCTTAGAGAGAGGAGAGGAGGTGAAGGTGACCTTGTTAGCTACTGCTGTAGTAACTAGCAGGCTGTTAATATTGCACGAGCTGATCATAGAGACCACAGGTAACTCAAACCAGCGAGCAATACCAATTGGCGCATCTCCTACCTTAAAAAAAATGGTTCATCTCTATGACTGACCTCACTAGCTATTTCTGTTACTCTCTTTAGTCATAAATATATGTTGTTTTGGAGCATATGCAATCAAATTTTCTAAACTTTGACTATTGATATATTTGTAAACATTTAGATTGGATACATGAAAATCATGGATTTGTCTCAAAAAGTAATTTCATAATATTATAATTTTATTAGATTTTATAAATATATTACAATATAAATTAATAGTCAAAATTGCGTTTTAGGACCGTGTCGATATCCAAAATGGCATATATATATGTGATAGGAGCAAGTAGTAACAACAGTGATGTTGATTGATGATGGGAAGTGATGGCATATATTCGACATCAGAAATGGAGTATGGGGTTATTTTTTTTGGGCTGCGACTAATGGTTTTTAGCTGTGCTTTTCGACACAGGGATGAACGGCGAAAATGTAAATCCGGATGGTGCACACGGTTTTGGGCTTGTGAAGCCATTTGGAGAATCCATTTCAAGACGCCGTTTCGTTTCGATGTTTGACTTTTTAACTTCTAGAGAAGCTAAAAGCCAAAAGCAAAAAAAGAACAAGATTATATACTCTCAAGTGGTTAACTTCGATTCTTGCATGGAACAATAGTGAGATAGATACACACACAATACATTATACTAGTAATAGAAAAATGATAGTAGAAATAAAATTAGACCATTGGTTTGTGAGTGTATTATAAATTTTTGTTTTTCAACTTGGTTTTTTTGGGAGGGTATTTTAGACTATGTCATGTGAACATCAGTGTAAACCGTAGTTGCATTAATTAAGAAGGAGGAGGAGATTCTAAGCTAGAGCACGCAGTTCAACATCGCTATCGCGTCGTTCGGCGTGCTCTTCTTCCTCCTTGGCATCTTCGCCAAACGGAAGAAGGTTTGTTTGTAGCTACTACTTTGTTGCGATGTGCTGCACAAATGTTGTCCCTTTTTCGGAGGAACGCATGCTAAAAATGAAAATTTTCTCTGCTGTTTCCCCCTGTGCGTCCGTGTAGCTGCAACATAGGACGCTGATCAAGGAGAGGGACGTGGTCATCTGCCAATTCCTACCGGATCCGATGGTGGCGCTAGGCGCCCTCTTGGCACTCACTGTCGCGTGCTACATGGGGATCAGAGCCTTATCCGTCCTCTTCCCATACATCGACAAGTCCATCCCAAGGAAGGCCCTCCTCAACTAAACCTTGCTCTGCGATACTTGTTTTATTTACAATTTTATCCATTTGAAAATTCTACTGCTATTAGTGTGGGTGGTAGTATAAATTCTAATTAATTTGAACCGTTGGATCATAAAAATTAAATGATTCATATTTATTTTAAAATATCATAAAAGAACTCTCTCTACATAAAATCTTTTTTCTACTCAGCGGAAGTAGTTGCTCACTATGCCTATTGATATACAGAGAGAGGAAGAGAACTTAGAGAACTACCTGCAGATCGAGCTGACATACAAATTTAGCTGAAAGAGTGCGTACTCAAGTACATTTCTGCTAGCCCTTAAATCTTTTTTTTTCTATCTCAATCAAGTTATTGACTTTCTGCATTCGGTAAAAGTTAAAAGTCGCAGATCGAGCTGACATACAAATTTAACTGAAGGAGTGCGTACTCAAGTACATTTCTGCTAGCCCTTAAATCTTTTTTTATATCTCAATCAAGTTTGTGACTTTCTGCATACGGTAAATGTTAAAAGTCGCACATTTACATACTATATCCCTTGCTACATTTTCATGTACACCCTTACCTTGTTACCTGTTCCTGCAGGGCATACATGGAAAGAACAAGTTTTACACCAACACGCACTCGTATAGTACGTACATATATGCGACCTAAACATTTACAAGTATACAATTCATATCGACAAGACAAAAGAGAACGGGAAAAAACGGAAAAGAAAACCACCACCGCGTAGTCCCTTGATTACTAGGCAATATATCCTACACACTTAAGTTATGATATACTTATGATGCATCTTAACTAAATAAAGTCACAAAAAAATTTGAAAAAATTCTACATATATTTCTAAACTTACTTTAACTATAAATAAAATTTTAAGTTCAGATTCATTATATGTTAGCGGTAACCAAAAAAAAATCTGACAATGGTTAAGAGTTTAAATTTATCAAAAATTTCTATTTTTTTTTCTATTAACATAGAATGAATTTGAACTTAAAATTTTACATATAGGTGGAGTAAATCATAGAATATATGTAGAAATGTTTTCAGAATTTTTCGTGATTGTTTAGTTAGAGTGCATCATCAGAGTTATTAAAAGCTGCCCCGGTCTGCTCGCGCGAGAGCGTTTCGCGCGCCCGCGGGGGTCTTCGCGTGGCGACGCGTGGCGAGCGTAGCAACGGGAGGGAGCGCGCGCGCGTCGCGCGGGAGAGCTTTTCGCGCACCGCGCGGGTCTTCGTCCGGCAACGGGGTTGAGCGCGCGCGCGTCGTATGTTAGTTTCGCGCACCCGCTGGGTCTTCGCGCACGCGAGAGCGTCTCGCTGAGCCTGTGGGGCCGCGGCTCTCTGGGCCCACGCGACGGGGCACGCGGAGAGGAGGTGTGCGCGGCGTTTGCGTCCCATGCGCAGTGACGCAGCGTGCGGAGGGGAGCGTAGGCGGCCCTCGTGGAGAAGGCGAGGCACGGGTCGGCGTAGCGGCGTACGCGGGGCGTTTTAGCTCGTGTCCCTGGCCGTTGGTCCCGCTGCTGTTTGGCCCCGCACGCAGCGACGTAGCGCGCGTGGAGGGTGCGTTCGCGGCGAGCGCGCGCGGAGAAGGCGAGGCGCGCCTCGGGCGTTACGGTGCACGCGAGAACGTTTAACCGCACGCCGCTGCCCGGTGGTCCCGGTGATGTTTGGGCCCATGCGCAGTGACACAGCGCGCAGAGGGGAGCGTACGCGGCCTTCGCGTTAGAGCGCGCGCGGAGGAACCGAGGCGTCAGGCGTGGCGGTGTACGCGAGGGCGCTTTAACGCGCGCCGCTGGCCGGTGGTCCCGGTGCTGCCTGAGCCCACACACGCGCGGACGGAGCGCGCGGAGAGGAGGTCGCGCGGCGTTTGCGTGAGGGCGTGGCGGAGAAGCCGAGGCGCGCCCCGAGCGCAGCGGCGCACGCGAGGCGTTTTAACGCGTCTCTCTGAGCCGGTGGCCCCACTGCTCTCTGAGCCCACGCACAGCGACGGGGCGCGCGCAGGGGGGGGTGTACGCGGCGTTCGCGTGAGGGCACGCGCGGGGGAGGCGAGGCGCGGCTCGGGCGTAGCGGCGCACGCGAGGCGCTACCACTCGTGTCGCTGGCCGGTGGACCCGCCTCTGTCTGGGCCCACACGTAGCGACGGAGGGCGCGTAGGGAGAGCGTGCGCGGCGAGCGCGTGCGGGGAAGGCGAGGCGCGCCTCGATCGTTACGGTGCACGCGAGAGCGTTTTACCACACGACGCTGCCCGGTGGTCCCGGCAGCGCGGAGGGGAGCGTACGCGGCCTTCGCGTGAGATCGCGCGCGGAGAAACCGAGGCGCCTTGGGCGTAGCGGTGCACGCGAAAATGCTTTGACGCGCGACACTGGCCGGTGGTCCCGCTGCTGCCTGGGCCCACACGTCGTGAGATGCGTGCGGCGCGTATCGAGAGAGGGAGCATACGCGGGGCAGGCGAGAGGGCAACTTTGACCGGCGTGCGGGTCGTGTGGGGAGAGGGAGCGCACGCAGAGCAGGCGAAGCGCTGCTCGGGCGTAGCGGTGCACGCGATAACATTTCAGCCAACCCTCTGGCCGGTGGTCCCGCTTTTGTCTGAGCCCACACGCAGTGAGAGATTGTGAGGAGGCGGGCTGTATCGCCCTCGGAGTGGACGGAGCCGTGGATACATAGGTAATCCGTGCCTCTACACTGAGAACAAATCTGAGAACAGATTCGTCTTCCTCGAGCCCCATCCGTCGTATCGGAACAGTCCCAACGGCGCTACTCCCTCGCCGTACAGGCGTGTGCGGCCGCTCTTCTCTACTGATGGCCGATCTGTCCCGTCGGAACAGTGCACGGGCGGCTGTGGTGTCTCGTCGCGCCGAGCTCACGCGGGCATCGTCCGTCATCGTTGGCCCGTGCCTGGCCCATACCTCTACCGGTCTCGTCCTACGGTGCTGGTTCCCATGCTCGAGGTGAGTGACTTAGTCTCCCTATTTATCAGCTCGTCCGGTTCGGAACCTCCTTCACCCCTCTCCCTTTTCCAGATCTTTGCGAGACCTGGTGTTTGACCTTCGTTCTACATCCGTGATGGCCTGGGTGAACTGTTGATCTTGCCGGGGCTTCTCCGTCTCTAGGTTCTGTGCTTATACCCATGCGGTTTGGTAGTATTTATGTTGCCGTGGTTGCTACTTTTCAAAACATTTTGGGTTCACGGCTTCTCTTGGTTCCCTTTGTACAGATCTACAGATCTCACACACGTACATCGTCTCTTAAAGGTAGAGACCCAGAAGAGGTTCTTCGTTTCAGGTATGGAAAATGTATGCTACAGTCTTGCCGGTTTTAAGCTTCTCACTTACCTCTTACGATTAATTCATATTCGTATCTCTTTCCTAGGCGAACGTATTTTCGATCTAGCTTTGGTCAAGTGTGTTCTGGATACAATGGAAGTTTCGGCCCTTTCCAACATCTTTTGTGCTATAGCGCTGTAAGTAAAAAATTATAATTTTACGCTTGGGAATTAATGCTTTGTATTTGAATAACCCAGTTGCTTTGAATTTGTATTTCAGGCTTTAGAACAGGATGCGTTGAGCCTTACCGTAGAAATCCCTAGCTTCTTGGTTGCGCCTCTGGTGAATCGAAGGTAATATGTTTGCTTGTCCTGGATAGTGTTTTCATTTCGGGTGAATCAATTCTGTGGAATGTGTTAGTGTTATATTGTTAGTTGTCTAGAACATATTGCTGGATGATGTTACATGATGTGTCCAGTTAATATTTGTGATAGTATTATAGTGTTAGTTGTCTATAACATATTGCTGGACGATGTTAGACGATGTGTCCAGTTAATATTTTACTCTTTATAATTGATTGCTTATGTCCTGGGTGGTGTTTTCGTTTCGGGTGAATCAGCTCTGTGGAATCTGATAGTATTATGGTATTAGTTGTCTGGAACATATTGCTGCATGATGTTAGACGATATGTCCAGTTAGTATTTTACTCTTTATAATTGATTGCTTATGTCCTGGATAGTGTTTTCGTTTCGGGTGAATCAATTCTGTGGAATGTGATAGTATTATAGCATTAGTTGTATAGAGCGTATTGCTGGATGATGTTAAATGATGTGTCCAGTATTAGTTGTCTAGAACATATTGCTTATGTCCTGGTTAGTGATTTCGTTTCGTGTGAATCGGTTCTGTAGAATCTGATAGTATTATAATATTGGTTGTCTATAATGTATTGTTAAATGATGTTACATGTTGTGTCAATGATGTTACATGTGGGATGTAATGTATTATAGTATTGACTGCACACGGGCCTGTAGGTCGTTCTGGTCACTTACGGCTGCGGGGAAGGCGTCCTTCGTCGCTTTTCCTGTTGACTGGGTGTTGAAGTTATTGCTACCTTGTGTTGTGTGCGGAGGAAACAGGTTGCGAAGGTAAGTTTGGTCTTCTTGATTCGCACGGTCTTGTACTTTTAGCGTTGTTACATGCTTCGTAGATAATGACTTTTCATATGCTTTTATAATCTGCTTTGTTTGACCAAAAAGGCCCCGGGTAGCAGAAAGGTTCTGTAGGCCTCATTTCTTACCTCTGTATGACTGCTTTCTGTTCTGTGTTTTCCAAGTCTCTTTTCTCCTCTCTCTCAATAGATCGTTTTTGTCTATTGTCCAGTTCCGTCAGCCGGATCCAGGTAGTTGTTTGAGACACTAGGTCCGTGGCCAATGAAATTTGCCGAATAGGTACGTGGTCGTGGGCGAAATTATTAGCGAATTCCTTTTGCTTTCACCTGTGACACTATGTTTCCAGTGTGGTGGCCTGTCAAGGCATATGACCTGATCTGGCAGGTGTTGCTGGTAGTGTCCACCTCTTTTCCCGATTCTTTCTAAGTGCTTGCCTGTTCTACTAGACTCTCTAGGCGCGCTTACCTATTCTGCTAAACTTTCTAGGTGCTTTTTCTTCCCTTACCGTCTGGTTCTCCATTCATAGGTAGTGTCCATAGGCTGTAGAATCTTTTCTTCTAGGTTGTATAGGCACATCTTCTTTACTTACCTGTTCTGGTAGCTGTGGATAGTCTCGATCCTTTTCTTCTACCCTTCCGAGGCCTGTCTTGGTATATGGATGTTATTGATTGTGGCTCTGCGGTGTTTGGTTCAGTTGAATTCCTTTTGCTTTCTACTTTACAAAACATTTTTTGTTCACGGCTTCTCTTAGTTCCCTTTGTACAGATTTACAGATCTCACACGCATACATCTTCTCTTCAAGGCAGAGGCCCAGAAGAGGTTCTTCGTTTCAGGTATTGAGAATGTATGCTACAGTCTTGCCGGTTTTAAGCTTCTGACTTACCTTTTACGATTAATTAATATTCGTATCTCTTTCCTAGGCAAACGTATTTTCAATCCGGCTTTGGCTAAGTGTGTTCTGGATACGATGGAGGTTTCGGCCCTTTCCAACATCTTTTGTGCTATAGCGCTGTAAGTAAAGGTTTAACATTTTACTCTTGAGAATTAATGCTTTGTATTTGAATAACCCGTATGCTTTGAATTCGTATTTCAGGCTTTAGAACAGGTTGCGTTGAGCCTTACCATAGAAATTCCTGGCTTCTTGGTTGCGCTGTTGGTGAATTGAAGGTAATATGTTTGCTTGTCCTGTATAGTGTTTTCGTTTCGGGTGAATCAATTCTGTGGAATGTGTTAGTATTATAGTGTTAGTTGTCTAGAGCATACTGCTGGATGATGTTACATGATGTGTCCAGTTAATATTTGTGATAGTATTATAGTATTAGTTGTCTATAACATATTGCTGGGTGATGTTAGGTGATGTGTCCAGTTAATATTTTACCCTTTATAATTGATTGCTTATGTCCTGGGTAGTGTTTTCATTTCGGGTGAATCAATTCTGTGGAATGTGGTAGTATTATGATATTAGTTGTCTAGAACATATTGCTGGATGATGTTAAATGATGTGTCCAGTTAATATTTTACTCTTTATAATTGATTGCTTATGCCTGGATAGTGTTTTCGTTTTGGGTGAATCAATTCTGTGGAGTGTGATAGTATTATAGTATTAGCTGTCTAGAACATATTGATGGATGATGTTAAATGATGTGTTGTTACATGTGGAATGTAATGTATTATAGTATTGATTGCAAACGGGCCTGTAGGTCGTTCTGGTCGCTTACGGCTGCAAGAAAGGCATCTTTCGTCGCTTTTGCTGTTGACTGGGTGCTAAGGCTATTGCTACCTTGTGTTGTGTGCGGAGGAAACGGGCTACGAAGGTAATTTTGGTCTTCTTGATCTGCACGGTCCTGTACTTTTGGAGTTGTTACATGCTTCGTACATAATGACTTTTCATGTGCTTTTGTAATCTGCTTTGTCTGACCAAAAAGGCCCTGGGTAGCAGGAAGGTTCTGTTGGCCTCATTTCTTACCTCCGTGTGAGTGCTTTCTGTTATGTGTTTTCCAGGTCTCTTTTCTTCTCCTCTTTCAATAGAACGTTTTTGTCTATTGTCCCGTTCCATCATCCGGGTCCAGGTATTTGTTTGAGTCACTAGGTCTGTGGCCAATGAAGTTTGCCGAATAGGTATGTGATCGTGGGCGAAATCATTAGCAAATTCCTTTTGCTTTCGCCTGTGACACTATGGTTCCCAGTGTAGTGGCCTGTCAAGGCATGCGACCTGATCTGGCAAGTGTTGCTGATAGTGTCCATCTCTTTTCTCCATTCTATCTAAATGCTTGCCTGTTCTACTAGACTCTCTAGGTGCGCTTACCTATTCTACTAAGCTTTCTAGGTGCTTTTTCTCCCCTTACCGTCTGGTTCTCCGTTCATAGGTAGTTTTCATAGGCTGTAAAATCCTTTCTTCTAGGTTGTATAGACACATCTTCTTCACTTACCTGTTCTGGTAGCTGTGGATAGTCTCAATCCTTTTCTTCTACCCTTCTGAGGCCTGTCTTGGTATATGGATGTTATTGATTGTGGCTCTGTGTTGTTTGGTTCAGTTGAATTCCTTTTGCTTTCACCTAATCTATTCTTGATATTGGTTGTGCTTTATTTACGTTGTGCAGCCTGGGTTTTAATGGGTGGTTCTCCGTGTGAAATTGTTGCCCGATGTCGTGAAAAAAGGAAAAGAAGGCGTATCGCGCTTTCCCAAGGTCTATAATGTTGCCATGCATAGTTTACCCGGCATAGAACAGTTACCTTGTCATTGTCTAATTTATGCTACTTCTGGCAACTGTGGGGAAACGCGTAGGTTTCCTTAGGAGCCCTTCCTTTGCCACTGGCAGTGAACACCTATGCGTGGCTGGTCAGCCAGAACCATCTGACCGGCCTGGAGCATCTAGCCTGCCGCCAAGTGAGTATACGTTAGACAGTCATGTCTAGCTATAGGAGAAACAAATGCGCACATTGTTTATTGATGGTATAGCTTCACATTGAACAGGGAATAGATCCTTAATGGACTTTCCTGCTGAGGTTGCTACCTTCAACAGGCAGCGTCGGCTCGCTAGGATACGCAGTAAGAGACCATACAGCCATTCGCCATGTGTTACCCGTGGTGATTACCTATGCCCTTTGTTTTTTTCCTGAAACCTTTCGCTGTTCAGGTGAAATGACGTTCCACACTTTGATTTTTTTGCGCATAGCTGCCTGCAGCGATCCGGTAGATGTCATGGTTGCTCCAGATAGGGGATACGTCGATGCGTTGAAAGGTGTGTGCATGCCATTTTTTATAACTTTACATGAGTTAAATGGTGTCTTATGGTTTATACACCACTATATTTTCCTGTTGTCGCACTGTAGATACCTACCGAGACCGGTCGTATTATGGCGGACCATCACACGAGTGTGCATACTGTGGTGCTGTCTTCTGGTTCCAAGAGCGTGTCAAGAGTGCCTCTAATGTCACCAAGAGAAAAATAGTGTACAACCTTTGCTGTAGAGGAGGCAAAATCAATTTGAGACCCTATAGGAAACCACCTGCCCCCTTAGCCGACCTACTGTGTTTCGATGGTGATGCGCGTTCTAAGAGGTTTCTAAGGCAAATTCGATCTTACAATTCTCTGTTCGCATTCACCTCTTTAGGTGCAGCTATCGATAGGACGATAAACAGCGGCACTGCACCTTATGTGTTCAAGATTAATGGGGTAGTCCATCATCGTATTGGTACCTTGCTGCCACATCATGGTTCGCGACCCAAATTTGCGCAGCTTTACATATACGACACTGAAAATGAGTCACAAAATAGATTGAACGTATTTGAAGGTGATGATAGCGATCCTGATCAGCCTGACCCAGTGATAGCAATGTCTCTGTTAACCATGTTAAATGAGCACAACCAACTTGTTAAGGCGTTCCGCTATGCTAGAGAACGTCTAGAACAGGAGGGTGATCAAAAAATAACACTACGATTGCTAGGATGCAATACAAAACACGATGTTCAGTACAGTTTACCCTCAAGCGGTGAGATCGCTGCTATAGTTGTTGGTGACTACTCGGCCGATGAGTACACTTACGATGTCCTTGTGCAGGACAGGGGGTGCGGACTAAAGCGTGTTTCTTGCTTGCACCCATCTTATATGGCTTTGCAGTACCCATTGCTATTTCCTTATGGTGAGCATGGCTACCATCTTGGTATTAAATATTCGGATGTTGAGGATAGTGACGGGACAGGCCGTAGATATGTCACGATGCTTGAATTTGTTAGATATCACATGCACTACAGACTGAACGAGGCGAATCCATTCGCCTGCTATGGCAGGTTAAGCGACCAGATATGCGTCGATGCGTACTCAACGATTGAAGGGTCTAGACTAAAGTTCATAGCAGACCACCAAAAAGAGCTACGATCTGAGACGGTACAAGGAATAGCCGATGCCATTGATAAGGGTCTTATAAATGCCGATTCAGTTGGTGGTAGGGTAATTGTGCCGGCCAGTTTTACTGGCAGTAGGAGGTACCATGTAATGAATTACCAAGACGCGATGGCCATATGCAGGGTCTATGGCCCTCCTGACCTCTTTGTGACTTTCACATGTAACACTAAATGGAAAGAAATAGCTGATGCACTACGCTTTGAGCCTGGGCAGCAGCCATGCGATCGTTCTGACTTAGTAGTTCGAGTTTTCCATATGAAAGTCGATGAATTCGTAGCCGATATTAAGGAGGGCAGAACGTTTGGCCCAGTCCTCGCTGGTAAGCCGTAGCATATGTTGTCCATACGTGCTGGCTTTTATATTTATTGTTACTGAGTCTCACACTAGACCATCTGTGTGCAGTTCTGTACACTGTAGAGTTCCAGAAACGTGGCCTGCCGCACATACACTGCCTTGTATGGCTAGCTGCTAATAATTCAGAATTCGGTGCTGCTACTGTTGATAGTTTCATTTGCGCAGAAATCCCTGATATCAACAACGACCCACTAGGCTATGCTTTGGTTAGCGAGTTCATGATACATGGCCCATGCGGTGATTATAACAAGAAGTGTCCATGTATGAAAAATAACAAATGCTCAAAGAATTTTCCTAAGTCGTTTCAGGATGAAACTATCGTGGACGACTTTGGGTTCACTATTTACAGACGAAGAGATGATGGTAGACATGTTTGTAAAAACGGTGTCACATTGGATAACAGGAATGTTGTTCCATACAATATGCGCTTGCTAAAGAAATACAATGCACATATCAATGTTGAGTGGTGTAACAAATCGAACATGATTAAATATCTATTTAAATATGTTACGAAAGGAAGTGATCGAGCGAAAATCTATTTTGAAGTTACTTCAAAAACATCCAATGCGTCTCCTGGCCCTCAGCTAGCTCCAAAAAATGAAATTCAAGAATACATTGATGCTAGATTTCTTTCTTCGTGCGAGGCCCTATGGCGTGCTTTCGAGTTTGACATTCACTTTAGGATGCCTTCAGTGGAGAGATTAGCTGTGCATCTTCCTAGCATGAACCATGTGCGATACGAACCTGGTGTTGACCTGAAAGCGTTGCTCGCTAGCGCCGCAGCAAAGTCCACAATGTTGACTGCGTGGTTCGAAGCTAATTCGAAACACGGAGAAGCTAGACGCTTAACATATTGTGACTTCCCAAAAGAATGGACTTGGGATGCTACTAAGAGATGTTGGCGAAAGAGAACACTTTGCGCTAAGATTGGTCGTATGTACTATGTACATCCAGCTGCAGGGGAGTTATATTACTTACGCATGCTTCTAATGATAGTTAAGGGCGCAAAGAACTATGCTGATGTTAGAACCTTTAACAATAAAGTATACACTACCTTTCGAGACGCTTGTGAGGCGCGTGGTTTACTTCAGGGCGATAACGAGTGGCATCTTCTGTTTGATGAGGCGATAGTATCCGCGTCAGCATATCAATTGAGGCAATTATTTGTCACTGTGGTGCTTTTCTGTTCTGTTGGTAATGTTCGCGCTTTGTTTGATAAATATTGGCTCTATTTTACAGATGACATACATCGTAGGCTTAAAGATGCACTTCAGAACCCGTACTATACTGTTCCGCATGAGCAGCTTATGGCTTTGCTCATACAAAAACTCACGAATGTTTTTGCGAGCAGCGGTGGAAACATAGATGACTACAACCTGCCAAAGCTGACAACACAGTGTGTTAACATAAGCGATAATAGGCTAATTAGTGATGAACTTGACCCTGAACCCTTGATGTTGTCCATGCATGCCACTTCTTTGGTTTCGCAGCTGAATGTTGACCAAAGAAATGTATTTGACGTAATAACAGGCCGTGTTCTTCGTGGATCCCCTGGCTTTTTCTTTGTCTATGGCCATGGTGGTACTGGTAAAACATTTCTATGGAATGCTATAATTGCAAAGTTAAGGTCGGAGAAGAGGATAGTGCTTGCAGTAGCGTCATCTGGTGTAGCGTCCTTGCTGTTGCCCAGAGGCCGTACTGCGCACTCGAGATTTAAAATACCTTTTGACATAACAGAAGCTGGGACATGCAGTGTTAAAAGGGGTACTATGCTTGCTGAACTTATACAGGTTGCTTCCCTAATTATATGGGATGAAGCACCGATGACACATAGACGCTGCTTTGAAGCTTTAGATAGGACTATGCGAGATATTCTTTCTGAACATGATCCTAAAAATGCGATCCTCCCATTTGGTGGAAAGCCCGTTGTTCTTGGAGGTGATTTCCGACAGATTTTACCTGTTGTGCGCAAGGGCTCACGGTCCTCCATAGTTAGTGCGTCTATTACGAACTCTAAGCTGTGGCAGCATGTTGCTCTTCTGAAATTGCACACAAACATGCGGCTTCTTAACCCATCCTTAGAAGGAAGTGAGCGCGACGAACTTGAGAAATTTAGCAAATGGGTCTTAGCCATTGGTGACGGTACTATCCCTGCTATAAAAAAGGGGGAGGAGCGTGAGCCTTCTTGGGTGACAATTCCCGATGATTTGTTGGTCCGTACTGCTGGTGATAAAATTGCTGCTCTTGTGTCTGAAGTGTACCCGAACTTCTTGAAAAATTACCAAAATCCTCTATATTTGGCTTCACGTGCCATTGTCTGCCCTAATAATGTGACAGTTAACGAGCTAAACACATATATTGTCTCAATGCTTCCTGGAGATAGTGTACACTACCTAAGCTGTGACACAATATCGAAATCATCTGAATACGTACCAGATTTTGATTTGCTCTACCCTACAGAGTTCCTAAATTCCATTGATGCAAACAATTTCCCTTGTCATAGGCTTGTGCTAAAAAAAGGTGTTGTAGTGATGCTGTTGCGAAACCTCAATCAGAATATGGGCCTTTGTAATGGCACAAGGCTAATTGTTGTTGAACATGGGCAGCGTTTGCTGCAGTGCGTGATACTAACAGGATCTAATATTGGTGAGAAGGTCTTTATACCAAGGATTGCTCTTAATACTACAGATGTCAAATGGCCTTTCACGCTGCAGAGAAAACAATTTCCAGTTCGAGTGTGCTATGCGATGACAATAAACAAGAGTCAAGGACAGACCCTATCAAGGGTTGGACTTTACCTCAAGAAACCTGTTTTTACACACGGACAACTTTATGTTGCTGTTTCGAGATCGACGTCTAGAGGTGGCCTTAGGATTTTAATTGAAAATGATGATGGCTCGTGTGGCTCGGAGACTCGGAACGTAGTTTATAGAGAGGTCCTTGGTGCCGTAGATGCGGCATCAGCCTAGGACTCCTGCCATACAATGCATTTTTGCCTTGTACATAGCCTTGCTTATATATATGACTTTAGAGGTCGTTACCTGATCACTGTTGTACGTTTTTTCTGCATTTGATCCGCTGGACTTACTTGATGCATGTGATACCTTCTGATCTAAGGTGTTTACATTTCTTGTCTGAACCCTTTACAATCCGTTAACTGATCTGACCTTTCATTAATGTCTGTTCTAATGATTCTATATTTGCTTCTACACTCGCAGATGGGTGACGTACTGATTCCCACCCTTATGATTGGAGACTGCAGTGAGCGCATATGTGTGCGTGTCTCTAGATTTTGGGACTTCTTTGATCCTCATGATGAAACAAAGCTGCTGCACACTGATCTGGTGTTGATTGATGAAGAGGTATCTATTTGCCCCAATAATAGATCGTGGTTTTTTTTCCTTTGTTGGGGGCAATTGTCGCTGCCTTGACCATGCATCCAACTGTGCCGCTAAGTATGACAACTTGGGAGCAGTTGTAGGTGGTGGTACTTGCTTATTACAATAGAGTTTCCGATCCAAATGTCTTTTTTTTCTAATGCTGATTTCTTGGACAGGGAAACAGCGTGCACGCACAGATTTACCCGCGTTTAGATGAGCAATTCAAGCCTCTGATAAAGGAAGGTGGCGTTTACAACATCTCATATTTCCGGGTCAAGAAATCCAGCAAGTACAGGCCAGTACCAAATGACAGCATGATCATCTTTACAAGGTGGACTTTAGTGGAGGAGGTTGTTGAGATCCCACCTGCTTTTCCTGTGTGTACCTACTCCCTAACTCCGATGGAGCAGCTCCAGTCACGTGTTGACTGCAATGATTACTTCACAGGTAAATCTCTGAACACAGGAAATTAGCATCTCATAAAGCGTTCAACACTTGCTTATGCATTACCGTTACACAAGTTAGATATCATTGGAGTGATCACCATGATCTCAAATGTTTCAACGCTACGGGCAAGGTCGCGACAGGCGGACAGCTTGAAGAGAACTATCACCATAGGCAGTGCGGGGTCAGTTATGCATGTCTATTGTTCATGAAACATTTTTTTGTTTGCCTGTGCAATAGTGGTGTCTGTTTGACAGCTTATCTGTAGTAGTGCTTAACTGGTAACTATTCTAACTTGCATTTGATCTCACTGGAACTACAGCAGTGGTACAGTTGATGTTGTGCTTTGGGGTGAGCGGGCTAAGTCGTTCCCAGGCGAACAAGTGCATAAGGATGGGCTGACTTCTCCACAGATTGTGATATTTGTTGGCACTCTTGTCAGGCGCTTTGCAGGTATGTTTGTTGTGCTATTGTGCGTCCATTGCTATCAGAAGCCTATACCTGATGCCTGGTGTTTCAGACACAGTATCGCTAACAGGCGGTTCAGCGTGCAAATGGTACATAAATCCCGAGGTCCCGGAAGCAAAAAGCCTCATGGCCAGGTAATATGTTGGTCTGAATATTTAGTACCTGCAGACGGCAGACATCTTTTTCTACATTTTAGAAGTTGATTTCTCTGCTCGCTTAACTAATTAGAGTGGGAAGCATGCATGAGCCGATTAAATGGGATGAACACATGACTTCGGGAGAACCCAAAGTTGCTGCTGAACCAAAAAAGGTCTCTGATATCAAGTACCTTCACCCTTTTAAAAATAAGGTACGCTTTTATTGCCGTATGTCATACCTTTACCATATCCATTACTTAGGTAGATACTCACTTTCACTGCATCTTTTACAGAAAAAAGAGTTTCTTGTCACAGTGACAGTGCGAAAGATCGACAATGCATGGTGGTACAACTCCTGCAGCAAGTGTCTTAGAACATCCAAGCCTCATGGTGACTCGTACAGATGCAGTGGTCCTGACTGCGGTACCATCGGTGCACCTACCCAAAGGTCAGATAATGTTTACTACCTTCTTTAACTATCTGGCGATAGGCACCTTGCTCTGCACTGATGGCTTTCTAATCTACTCTCTATGTAACGTAGGTACAAACTGTGCATTGTTGCTGGAGATGAAACGGGTGATACTGAATTTATTCTCTTTGGACGAACGGCTCAGCGCCTCACAAAGAAGGCAGTTGATACTCTCATCGCCGATAATCCGCGTGGTTTCATTCCAGATGAAATCACGAGGCTCCTAGAGAAGGTTTTCGTATGGAATGTCAGCTTCACTGAAAACACAATAGGTTCCGGCAACGTTTGTTTTCAGGTCAATGCAATCATTGGGGAAATAGACGCCAGCAATGCTCTTCTTCCGACAACACCTACAGGATCACAGTCATCATCGTACATGCTCTCTCAAGGTGAAGGTAGCAGCATGCAGAACACTCCTCAGAAAAGTGCCCCATTAGCTTTGCCTTCACCACCTGCTACTTCAGAGGCTAGCCATGCTTCAAGCACTACGCCAGGTAAAGCTGCTCTTCTCGCCCATGAACCACCGGTGACGCCACAAAGTGCCATAGACACTACTAAGGATGAGGTAAACTGTTTCTGAGATAAAAGTCAGCAATTTACACGTTCATTTTCCAAACAGAAGTATACTTTATCCATATGTATACCGTATATCTTTATTTCCTCAACACTACTATACAATGTGTATGATACTTCGCAGGTAGCTCAGGGCCGGACTTTACTGCAAACCGAGGCAGTTTTAGAGCCTATTAGTGCTGTGGCGGCACTAGCGGGGTCATCAGTGACGCCGCAGGACAGTGGTGGTGCAAATGTGCTCAAGGTAAGGTTTACTCCTGGAGCCATTCTGAATCACTATGTAGTGAGGTAGTGAGTGGGAATAAAATTCTATTTTTTTCGTCTAATGAGTTATTGTAACAAGCCTTGAGATGATATGTGAACATCCATTGTACTGTGATGCTTGAAATACATCCGAAAAACATAGGCAAGGCTATTATTCTTTTGGTACAGTTCTCTATTTGTTTACGGCTTTCCTAAATACCTGAACTAACATGGTCCTTTTTTTAATGCCTTGCTTCACCAGAAGCCTGCTTCTGATGTTTGTTTTGGTGATTCGACAAAGTCTCGAGGGAGCATGACAGGAAAGAGGTTAGGCTTGCTGCCAGTGCATTTCTTTGCTTTGTTTTCTAGCACAGGTCAGGGTCCACCCTTGTATATACATACGTGACATAAGAACCCGCTTATAGGTCTCGCTCATCGCCTAAGAAAGGTACTGCGAAGAGGCTCTTCAAAGATGATATCGCTAGAGATGATGATGGTGGTGCTTGTGCAGATGACACTGCCGGGACTAGGTGCTTTCTTGCTCTAATTAATCAAATACTAAACTCTCGTGCCTGATATACAATAGCGTCATGTGTACTTGCTTACACCACTTGGCCCACTTTCTAAAACCCTTTTTTTTCCTTTGCAGGTCGGCAAAAAATGCTTAGGCACAAGAGGGCTCCCTACTTTTGCTCCTACCAGCTGCAGCAAGATGTGTGTGCCATCACTGATCAGTCGTTGCTTGGAACTTTATGTCTGCAAGCTGTGCTGTTTTCTACTGATTTAATCTTTAGTGTCATGCGTTTTCAATGGTCATTTGGATCAGTATTCTAAACTACCGGCTCTATATTTGGTAGTGACACATTCTGATCATAACATGATATGTATGCCTTCTAAAACCCTTTTTCCTTTACAGTTCAGTAGAAGTTGCTGGCACAAGGAAGTTCACTACTTTTGCATCTACCATCTGCAAGAAAATGTGTTGATCGCTGGTCCGCCGTTGCTTGGAACTTCAGGGCTGCAGGCTGTGCTATCTGCTACTAATTTAGTCTTTAGCGTCATGCAACCACTTTAGTGTATTCAATGGTCTTTTGGATCGGTATTCTAAACTACCGGCTCTGTGTTTGGTAGTGACGAATTCTGATCGCAATATGTAACATATGCCGTAGACAGAACCCTGTTGGCTGCTAGGGTTGTGCAAACGCTGTCCATGCATGTGACTGCTTTATCTTTGTGCTATGAAATGTGTGGGCATTATCTACATAATTTGTTATGCTTCTCTTAAATCCTGGAACTTAGATTGGATAGCCTCTATCTGTTATCTTCTTCAAGTGTCTAATATTGAGATGGAAATTCTGTATTGAATTGGAGATTAATTTATGTAATAGCCTCTATCAGTCATCCGCTTACAGCGTCTACATTTAAATTTTAATTACTTTCTGCAATTGAAGTCATGGCAAGGCGCGCGAGGCGCGCCCAATGTTCTAGTAAGCTTAGACTGTACAGAGTATGTTGCTTGATCACGAGACGAGTTATTATTATTATTTTCGCTGTTCAACTAGTTGTTCTCACTTGATCTCTTGAAGGTAATGGTAATGGATCGATCGATCACGTGCGTACGTACATGACAAGATGCAGTAAGTAATCGAAATTCACGCAAGCTAGGATGCATGAATGGATGGTTATTTAGAATGGGAAGTCGCCTCCCTGCCCCTGTACGTCGTTGACCCACCCGAACTTCTCCATGTAAGGGTTGACCATGGTCTCCGGCGGGTACTCGTCGATGCAGTCCTCCCAGGCGCCGGCGTCGTCGAGGTCCTTTGTCACCTCCCAGTAGCAGCTGTTGCACTTGAAGCCCGACCCGAAGGTCACCATGAGCACCCTGTCCCCGGCCTTGAGCCTCCGCTTCGCCTCCATGTAGGACAGCACGTACCACAGGCTGCTCGCCGATGTGTTGCCCCACCGGTGCAGCGTCATCCTCGCCGGCTCCACGTCGAAGACGTTCAGCCCCAGGCTCTTCCTCACCGCCTCGATCACCGCCGTCCCGCCGGGGTGGAGGCAGAAGTGGTCCACGCCGGTCTTGAAGTTGATCTTGGGTCCCTCGGCCTTCACCTTGCGGCCGAGGAGCTTGCGGAGGAGGAGGCGGGCGCCGAAGCGCCCCAGCTCGCTGGCGGGGAGGATGCGGGGTGCTAGGCGCTGGAGGTTCCCGGTGAAGGCGCGGACAGCTGCCTTGGGGAGCGCCTTGCTGAGGCTGACGCCGAGGCGGCCGTCGGCGTCCTCGCGGTGCACGGCGGCGGCGTGCGCGTCGTCGTGCGCGCCGATGTGGGCGCGCACGAGGCAGCGCAGCTCCATCTTGGCGCGGGCTCGGAGCGCCGGGTCGTTGGTGAGCAGCGCGGCGGCTCCGCCGCAGCGGAAGAGGCAGTTGCCGAGCATCATGGACTTGTCGGTGCCGGTGTACCAGTTGGGCGCGCAGGACTCGGAGGTGACGACGAGCGCCATGGTGCGCGGGCGCGTGAGCATGACTCTCCGGGCGAGGTCGACGGAGATGAGGCCGGCGCTGCAGCCCATGCCGGAGAGGTTGTACGCCATGACGTCTTCGCGCATGCCGAAGCGGTTGACGATCCTGGAGACGAGGGACGGCGCCGGGGAGAAGGAGCCGACGTTGAGGACGAGCAGGTCGACGTCGCGCGGCGCGACGCCGGTCTTGGCGAAGACGGCGGCGACGGCGTCGTCGAAGAAGGCGTCCATCTCGTCGAGGGCGTCCTGGTGCGTGGGGCACTCCTCGCGGCCGTCGAGGATGTTGCGCGGGCAGTAGGTGTGCTCGCCGATGCCGGAGTTGACGATGACCTTGAGGAGGAAGCGGTACTCGGGGAGGCCGAGTCGCTTGTTGCGCTCGATGACGGCGCCGGCAGTCTCGGTGCTGACCTTGCGGTCATCGGAGGGCTTGTGGCAGGCATAGTCGAGCAGGTAGCAGCGCGCGCGCCGGCGCCGCGACACGGCCTGCCACGCCAGGTACGCCGCCGCGTGCGCCAGGAGCAGCACCGTGACCAGGAGCAGCAGCTCCATATCTCTCTAGCTAGCTAGTGATCGATCACTGAAGAGCTCTAGCTATGCAACGTTGGGCAACTGAATGCGATGCGATGCGATGCTACAATTAAGTAAGCCGTGACACTAGTGACTCTGTATAACGGGACGAGATGCAGTGCAGTGAGCTAGCCGTAGGTGTTGGCGGTGTCGTGTTTGGGTATCTGCTCATGTATATATACACGCCACGGCACGCACACACAAACGGTGCCTTGCAACTACTGCGCACTCCAACATGCGCGAGATGGATGGATGGATGGACGGACGGACGGACGCATTTGAGTCGTTTAACGCGGTCACCTCTGGCTCACCGATCGCATGACATTACTACAGGGAGTGCCTATTGCATAGGTCGGGCGGCGACAAAATATCACAGACGGTTTTTTTAATACAAATCGTTTTTGAAGATATAATATCACAGACGGTTCTTGTTAATAATCGTCTGTGATATTATCTTTTTATGGACAAGGACAATTTTTAGCACAGGTAACAACACAGAAGGTCTCTAAACTAAAACCGTCTGTGATTGTATTTAATATTGACAATTTTGGTTAATTGTCTGTGATAAACCGTCTAGTATTAGCCTTTTTGTAGTAGTGTCTCCACCTGCCATGTATGGCCGTCGCCTACCGAGCTGGAGCTCACTGCCGCGGTGCGCCCAACCTGCGGTGTCGTGGGAGCTCGACATGTGACATATGTTGTCTGTCGCTACTTCCGCGGTCACCGAGGGGGCTAAGATTGAAAATTCATGTATGTCAAGGGGCCATATTTCGATAGAGAAAATGTTGCAGTGCCACATATCAGAAGGGCTCGCTCTAGTGTCCAACGTCCAACTACTCCCTCTGTTCCATAAAAACAAGTTATGTTAGAATGCATATAGTTAAGCTTTAGAAACTTTCATTATCTATATCTTTTTAAATATTTAATTTGATATATGAAAATTATATTTGCATATTCGTCTTAAAAATACTTTTATAATATTATAATTTTGTTATATTATATAAATATATTATAATAATTAGTAATCAAAATTATATTTTAGAGCATGTATCGATGTCTAAAGAATTTGTTTTTGTGGACTTGAGTAGTAATTACTCCAAGCAAGTTAGGCCGGTCATGTCATGAGATGAGCTAGCTAGCTAGCTAATCGGAGAATATTAGAGTTCAGAGTTTACTAGCAGACTAGTTAGTAGTTGCAGTGTGCACGCAGGTAGAATCTGTGAAGTGCACGTACCACTGCTGCTGCTGCTGTGTCAAGCATTTGCATTATATGCAGATGGTAGATGGATATGACAATTCAGTGGGTGATAACTAACTAGCTAATAATACAGTAACGTGAAATTAGTTAATTGGTGTCTCCTGCATTGGCGCCGTAGTACGTCACCGCTAGCTGGCTGGCCGGCGCCTGCACACCCGCCCTCCGTGTTGAGAACCAATTGACTCTGCACTGCACTGCAGATTGGTCACTTTTCTGTACTACCTTTCTCTTTCTTTCTTTCTTTCTTTCTTTCTTTCAGCTTTTACGACAATCACGCAACTCCTGATCGCCTCGCCTTTCATGCGCCTAGCTAGGCTAGGGTCTGTTTGGTTGTGGCTGTGTTTTATAATTTTTGGTTAAGATTTTTAAATTTTAGTTGTTTATAGTACAGATTACGGAGAGACAGATATTCACTTGCGATTTTGGCTGATACAGATATTGGGCTTTTAACGTGTAGATGGTTTAATTTGTAGACCCCGTCTTGAGAAAATACTCTGTTTGAAAGTTATGTACTATAGTAAAAACCAAAAGCCTCCAATTTCGAAGCAAAAGAACATACCCTTATTCGTTTGTCCATCTCATCAGCCTCAGCTAGCTCGATCAGAGCCTCGCTTACAGTAAATTCATTTTAATTCTAATCTTCCGTGCTCTTGCGTACTCGCTACCACTGACTACTATTAACTGTAATAGAAAGATCTGCCTATGGCCATTGGCCAATCTAGCTTTCAGGAGATAGTATTGAAATGCGTATGAATTGTGCACTGTTCAGAACGTGCCTAACTCCAGTACATGCATATATTGATGCGAGCAAAACGTGTACTATTATCGATCAATACTTGTGCTAGTACTAGCTGGTAACTATAATATCGTTCGTATCCACCAACTACTCCTGGAGGCAGCAAAAGGGCCAATGAAATCTCAGGAATGAAATGCTGCCTAGCACGCGGTACACTGGTTTATAATTTTTGATTTATGTTTTTAAATTATATCTGTTCGTCGAGAGAGTATAAAGAGAGAGACAATCACATACGATTTTAACCGATATAACTGAAGTCAGTACCTGCTTTGAAGAGACACCATTTAAAAGTTAGTTATTGTAACAAAAGACCCAAGCAGCAAGACCAAAAGAACCTAGCCTGTAATTAGGGGCAGGATGCTATATACTCTAGGGTAACGGCCTTCCTTTTTTTTTTTTAAAAAAAAAGGTTCTTTCCCCTACCCTGTTTGATCAGGGATTTGAACCCAGACCAGTCCATTGGAACTCCTGAACTAGCAAGAAAAGCCTATATGCGCATCCGTTTTCGCTTGATTTTTAAGTCTCCACTACAAGAACACATCCCGGTACTGTAGGTTTGTTATCTTAAAAATAATGGAAAGTTTGTTACTATTTCCCTTTCAGTTCGGTATATAAGGATCGGTTGTTTCGTACTTTTTGGTTATAAAAGCATCTTTAATAGTGTCACTTTAGGTATCTCTTAGCTATACCATATCAGCAAATTCCTTCCTATATAAAAGAGAGAGAGTGAGAAAAGGAAATATGCTATCTCTTATACAAGAAATACCTGAACATACAAACTAACGTAAATGGTAATAAAGTGTGAGAAGGAAAATGTGATGAAAATTATATAAAATAGTTAGAGAAATTAATTTTAGAAATAAACTGTTGAGAATATTGTTTGTAGTGAATAGTGATGTCCTTAGGGCATCTGTAGTGTATGAAAATAGAGGGTCTTAAGTCATCTTAAGGTCAACCTTATACATTACATGGGTGATCTTAAACAGGCTATAAGCAAAAAAGGCTTAAGGCTGGTCCTCAAGCTAAAGACCTGGCCATAAGCATTAAAATACAATTTTTCTTTATCTGCCAAGTGGGACCGTCTTAAGACCCCTTGGGTTATATACACTATGGAGTCAGCCTTAAGGTTTAGATGTGACCTACCTTAAGACCCCTTGGGTTATATACACTACAGATGCCTTTAGATGGTATGGTTTAGAGATGACCTTAAGTTGGTTTGTGCACGCCTCCATATAAAAGTTTGCACATGCATGGCCTCAATTTGCAGAATATCACTGGCCCTAATGGGTAGTGTTAAATGCGCCCTTTTAGTTAACATGATTAATTTTCAATGCTGATTTCTCATCATTTCCTAGTTAGAGTCTGCAATCTGGCGTATGATCGAGTCAGGTCGAGCCTCTGTTTGGCCTGCATTTCCATTAGTGCCAGAACAGTACACCAACAGGAGCATCTCGATCTACTTTACAATTGAATTGAAATAGCTGCGGAATGGTAGTAGTACTAGTACAGCTACTACTGTAGTATACATGCATCCAAGTCAAATACAAGGTAGGTACACAGCACCAATGCCGCGTGTGACATTTCTGCGTGACCAAACAGCTCAGGTTAACCGTGTGGATCCGAGAAATAATACTATTGGCCTAGACTAGATATGACATGATATAAATAGTAAATAGACTATACTAGTTTACTTCGATTGGATGTACCATACTTAGGTCAGCACTTCGGCATGGTGCGTTGGTCCGACACAGCACGAACGATAACTCTCTATGGTAGCGCAGTAAAATTGTTTGTGGTTGACAGTAAAATTACTTATGGTAAAGTTATTGTACTCTTCTGAGCACAAACGTGTGATTGGCAGTAAAAATATTTATGACTCAACAACTAGCAGTAAAAATTATTTATGACTAATAGTAATTTTTTTTGCTATTGGTAATAAAATCAACGGACCATCGGTGGTCTGTTTGGCTAAATATACTCTTCGAGCAGTGCCTAGATCAAGGGCATACACGACACGACATGATAACTTATTGCCCTATTCAAATCCATGCTAGCCTTTTGAAGTGCAGGAAATTGCAAGCTTAAGCCGGTGAACATATGTACTACACAGTATGCATGGCTGTATTATTTCAACATCACGTTATCTGAAAAAGTCTGCCTGCATTTACATACATGGAGACTGCAAGCGCACTAGTCCTTGCATGCGAATTGAAATTGATGGTCCAAACAGAAACAGAGACTTGGCTCTGTAAGTGGCTGATCCATCTAGTTACTACTACTCCATGAGTCCATACGCATTGCATACTGGACTACAGGAAGGAGTGTATATTATGTCTTGGTCAGAAGGGAAAGGGGGCAACAAATGTTGGTGCGATCGAATTGAAGATGAAGCGAGAGTAATGTGTGTGTGCAACTCATGTATCGATCTACTAGCTAGTTAGCTAGCCCCATTAGACTAAGCGATGAAACCTCATATGCAGATTCATCGTCAGATTTTAATTAGTTAACATGGATCGAGGCCGCAGCTTGGTTGGCCGCAGATTTCGTCTCGTGTACCTAAAAGCACTGCTTTACCTCACGAGGAAAGCCAGGCCAGATCAGTGATCTTTAAAGAGAAATTTGTTGATGCCCATTTGCGTTGCATTGCATCCTGAGATGTCTGTCCGTCGTCCTAGGAACTGTCCTCGCCTCTCCTCCAGAATGCGAACTGTTGGCAACGAAACGCCATGCATGTATGCATATACAGTGGCGGACCTAAGATTTTACCAAAGGGTATGCCGCACCAAAATTTTCATATGCAATTCGGTAAAATAATTTGCCAATTCGGTAAATAATTGTAAAATTTGCACCGTAATTCGGTATATAGGCACTAAATAATATGATAAGTCTTAAATTCAAGGATTAAGTTGGATGTATGCAGCCAGTGATAAGTAGCTTACAGAGATAATTTCACAACCATTCGATCCGTTCCAGAATTCAATGGGAAGTCAACTTACAGAGAGAGCAGTTAAATCAAGGGTCAGTGAAAATGCATGGAGAATCATCATCCGCTCTTGTTGCTGCTCAATATTTCAAGTAAAGGCAGAAGGGAGCAGGCCAGAGGATTTCATGATGGTAAGCTGGCAAACATAGCTGGCCAAGTCCTGAAACATCAGCAGTACATACAAAGTTTGTAGATTCTTCAGCTTTGCATAGATCTTATTATCTCATATGGCTTCTACGAATCTTTCCCGAACTAACTTCTGATCCGGTATTTGTTTAAGGGAAAATTGCTCTAATGCCACAAACTTATGTGCCATCCTTTCTTTTGCCACATACTTAAATAGCTTTGTTATTATGCCACAAACTTGAGTGTTTATTCTTTCTTTTGCCATTTCCTCCACTTAAACTCTATTTTAATTTCAGTTTGCTTTTTCCCTTACATGGAGTGACCGTTTTGCCCCTTCTCACTCCATACCCTATACCATGCGCACGCACAGATCAGATCGCGCACCGACCGCTTCCACGCGCTTTCGTTCCACCACGTCGAGCTCTGGTGGCCCACCCGGCATACCCTGTGGGTCCGCCACCGTGCATATAGGGCTGCAAAAAAAATCTCGAGACTCATGAGTTATTTGAATTCGGCTTGAGCTCCAAACGAGAAGTTTGAGCTTGATTCCGAGCTCATAAGCTTAAACAAGGCGAGCTCGAATAGCTCGCGAGGCTCGAGCTTTTTTACAGCCCACATACATACTAATTTTTATTGAGTTTACTTGAGCTGAGCTCGAGCTCGACCTTTTCTATTGTTGAAAATTAGTGTATGTTGAATTATTTTTTACTATTATCAAGCTCTCTTGAACCAAACTCAAGTTTTTCTTATTGTGAAAAAATAGTTCATATTATATTATTTTAACTATTATCGAGTTTATTCGAGCCAAGCTCGAACTTAGGCTGAGGCGAGCTCGAGTCAAGATCCAGGCTCGAACACCAACTCAAGCTCGCTAAAACTCGGCTCGAGCTTCTACCAAGATCAAGCTTGGGAGGCCAGGCTCGCTTGAGTTTGTCTTGTTTACAACCCTATTTGTATAGAAAGAAAGAAAGTTGGGAAGGATGGGCCGGGTTGCATCCAGATCAGTTGTCTGTTGTTTTGCTCTCTTTTCAGGCATGCATAGGGGTGCAAACGGAGCGGATAATTTTCGTCCGACCGACCGACCGAAGGCTCACGGAGCGAATACGGAAGGAGTAAATGGGTATGTGGCACTATCCGTATTCGACTTTGACTCTGAAGAAAAATACGAAATATGATACAGAATGAGTGATATCCGTCCACACACACACACACACAAGTGATATGAGTAAACTTGTTGTGACTTCATTTAGAAACAAGATAACAGATAGGTAGATTGATGTATTTAAATAAGCGAGGAATACTAAGTGCTCTTCCTTTTGTATGACGCGAGAAATCGCTCCCGAGATTTCTTGCCTCGGGGTATAAGGTGCAGACGTGCCAGTGTACTAAGTGCACAAAAGTAAATAAACACAAAAATATAGAGAAAATATATATTTCATTCATTCATTTAAGAAGAACAAAATTACAAATTCCCTTTATGTATATATGCTCTAAAGGCTGCTTTGCATAGCAGATCTGACATAGGCGTTGTGTTCTCCTGATTCCTGGGACCTCAGAAGGCTCCTGGTTAATTACATCTTTAGGGGTAAACCCACAGAACACTTAAGATTAAGCTGCACATTGGTCGTCATCTTCAGTGTTCACTTTATGTTCTCCATGCATGTGATGAATAGTTAATGTAGATATGGCGTTGGCATTATCTATAGCCTCATTGGTATCAAACGACACGTAAAATTAAAGTGGTTAAAAGTGCATGATTCACGTCAAGCATGATTGATCTGATGACACAATAGTAGAATCAGTGTAATAGACGTACTTAATTCGGGTGGTCCTTGCTAGATTGGAGCTATGGTTGATGGTGTCGCATATCTTAGGCATTGAGAGGATCCTTGCGAGTAGCACCGTCAATCTCACCTTGCGGAGCTATCATCAGATTAGAGGTACAAGCAGGGCAACTCTGGTACATGATGGATCGTCGCAGCTGCGCGCTTGGTCGGGGTGCGCGCCACATATAAGAGTGGAGGAACTTCGTGCTTTAAGCCCCTGGGATCGAAGAGCGATTAGAAATCTTGACAGCCCTATCATCATGGCCATGGGCTATACAACGGCATGGTCCAAAGTACGTAATTGACGGCATCACCAGCGGGGACCATAGGCATTTGATGATCCTTCCACCATTGCCACTGTCCTTTGACATGTAGGCTAGCTAGATAAAGTAGAAATAGAAAAGGGGAGGTTCTTTACCACCCTGAGCATAGTACGCCATGACTTTGGCTTGTACGGATTGCTTTCTCAGGTTTCTCCGCCTTCTCCCACTTTCGTCGCATGCATCTTTTCTGCGTATGTCTTCTTTATGCATGTATGCTAATGGGGGCTCCTCCCTTTTCTGTGTATCTGCTCCATGGGTTTCCCCATTGATGAGTTGTGTTGAGGTGCGTCCTGCTCCTGGGTACCCTTCCCATCTAATCTATGTTCTCCCCTCGGTGCGATCGGGTGTGTCCCCTTTTATGGGCACGAGCAAGGACCGCCGGCAACGAGACGCGACTCCCGCACGACGCCAATCATCCCTGATTTCTAGGATTGGATTCCTGGTCTAATTGCCTATTCTTTCTTTATAAACATTTGCTTTCCATATCAGAAAAGATTCATCTGGACATACTTCCGTAAAATAGAGATACAGTGTAATCATCTTTCCATTGTAAATACGATTCACCCAGAACAAATCTCTTCCTTCCATCTTGGTGCATAATCTGCCATTATCTGGCTACGCGCAGTGCCACGCACGCATCGATTGCTGGAATTAATTTTGTTGCTGTTAGTACTCGTGTGTTGAATATTGTATAGTCGTGCATCGAGTACTCGGTGCATTCAAGTATTGTGTAGGAGTTGACGGCCTTGGAGTTGAAGAGTAGTCAAAGACTCCGAAGACTCAGTCGTAGTCGTGCTTCAAGCTGCGTAGCGAACTAGTCGTAGTTATAATGAACCAGTCGATACTCGTGAGCTATAGCACCATGGTCGAAAAGCCATGGTAACGTGGTCGAAATGACCAAGGTCGACACAACATGGTCGAATGACCATGGTCGAGCAACATGGTCAGAAACTCACAATCTCAGAGGATGATCTTGACGCATATATATTTCATGGTCAGCTGGGACTTGCAGCCATATGAGACGCAACACATTGACCTTGCACCGACAGCTTGAGGACCAGCTCACGTGCTGTTTCATTACCCGATCTTCAAGAAATTAAGTCTTACATAGCACGTACACATACCACAGTTTTCTTCCCAAACATGTCTTTGTATTTGCTTTGACTTAGTATATTTGTACAAAAAAACTCATCAAACACCTTCGACATCTCGACTATTAGTGTCTTCGTGTTCGCTTTGATTACACCCATACTGTTTAATATCCTGTGTAGAGGTGCAAAAAAAGTATAATTTCCGTTCGATTGACCGTCTGAAAACTTATGGAGCAAATATGAAATAGAGAAATAGATATCCAGTACTATCTATATCCGACTTAAAAAATATAAAATAAGATACAAGATAAATGATATATGTTTGTATCTGCCCTAATCTCGTTTCTTCCTTAGGCTGAGCAGCGACTACTGTACTTACGCCAATATATGTGTGCATTGATGCGAGAGATCGATACCATGCATGCATGCAGATCCATGGGAGCGAGACGAGACAATTCAAGATGATGCTCACATGCATTGCATTCAAGGGATCTCTTGCCATTGGTTGGGCACTTTGGCCTCCTCACTAACCTTCTTAATTTACAGCAGTTTGGCCGACCTCAAGGGCATCTCCAATGGTCTGAGTCAGCTAGCTATATGCATGTACACATCAGCACATATCCTATGTGGAGGAAAGAGAGTATGCAAAAAAAATCGAGCCAGCTCTTCCAGAGCAAGTACAATAAGGCTTAGTCAGCAGGCTATAGCAAATATAATATCAACTAAATATTACGTGGCAGAGAGAGAAAGGAAGAGAGAGAAGGAAGCTGGCTACTAAATTACAGCTAGCTATAGCACGTAAAAATATGCATTTCACTCTCTTACACGTGGGGCCAAATAGTTATTGTAATAGCTACCTTATTGTATGAACTATTTTTTTGAAGGCTATAGATGAAATGGACAAGTGTTATAGCCACTAGTTAGCTATACTATTGTACTTGCTCTGAAGCACTAGTCTATAACGCCAAACGAGGCAGCCTCTATAAATTCTGTGTGTGCATGTAAGCATCAAATAGTTATCCTTATAGATAGTTCTTTAGAATGCTAGCTTTAGTGTGTACTATATAAATGATGTGGAAGTCTTATAGTTAGTTGCTAGCTATAACCATTGGAGATGCTCGCGGGCACTGATATATGCATGCATGCACGCATGTTGTTCGTGAAAACAAAAGGAGAACAGAACACTAGGGAACATTGTATTTCATTAATTTTGTACTGAATATACAAAATTACATGTTTTCACAGGAGCTTATCCTTTTGTTTTATGCATCTATGCTTACGAGGTATATCTGACTGGAGACTACGCAGACCACTAATTCACGATGTCCAATTAATTACATATATAGGATAAGCCCACAAAATACCTCCCATTAAGTTGTGCTACCATGGATGGAGCCAGCTAAGTTGTCCGATATGTACGGGCACCCCAATTTTTTTTGAAAATTATATATACCCTTGCTAGCTACATGTTTCAATTTGATAATACTTATGGGAATTATATACGAATTGTATATTGTGCTCTTTGTTCAGATTTTATAGATAGTCACACATCTTTTTTCCACTACCTTTGCGACAGCGTGTGAATGGCTTAAAAGTACTTATTTTATTTAGGTCTTAGGAAATTGTTTAGTTTCTAACTAAAAAAAAGTGTCAATCTGATTCTATATCTGTTTGCATCATTGCGACCATCACGATGAGTATAATGATTCAAAATTAACATTGAATATCTTATATGAGATATTTTATTTACAAATTTTGAAGCCATATGTGACATAAATAGGCGCCAATACTAGCCTACAAGTATAGATGTACTAAAAACCGTATGTGTTTCTCAGATGATAGGGTACGTAAACTAACATGAGAGGCCTGTGTACTAATAAAAAAATGGTGAAATGAATATACATTTGTAATAACATGTTCACACATATTTAAAATATTTTTATCAATATTATTATTTGTTATTGTTATCACTCCGTAAAACAAGTTGATTTCACAATTAAATGTGTAAAGTAACCAATTAATTGGAAAGAAAGTCCAAATAATTATATAGGAATATTAAGTATGATGGTTTAATTGACACTACCATTTGATCAATCGATAATCGCTTAACAACCATCTTTTATCCCATCTCTAAGCACCAATGGTGCACAACCAACACAAATTTTCTAGTTCCGTTATTGTGCGCTGCGGTCGCCATCTTTACGTTGCTTGTCCATATGTATGTATGATGTTGGTGTAGATGCAGATGGTCAAGATGTGGATGTGATGTAGGTAGCTTTGTTCCACCGATGCCTAGTCACAGTATGCCATCGTCATGTCGGTTAATGGACAGGACATGTCAATAAAGATGATGGCTTTCGCCTCATTGGTACCCAGTCATGTGCATGCCGACTTTATCTGTCGTGGACGTATTTGTTGCCTTTGCCTCATTAATGCCTGGCAATAGAGTGTCTGGTCCCATTCGTTTGGGACGTGTTGATAGGTAGTGATCTTGCCTCGTCGGCACTATCTATAATTTCATCTAGTTTTGTCGTTCATAAATAGATAATAGTGTGGATATGTCTCGCCTTGTGGGCCATAAATGTGCAATAATGTGTATGATAATGTGGTTTTTTCTCTTATCGACACCCAGACATGGTGTCCATATATGAAAGTTCATACGGAATGCGTGCCTAGGTCTTGTGGCTGTCAATGCGCATATGATGCATTGGACGATGCTTGCTTTGAAGCATTGAATAATCTTGCTCCCATGCAGGGCAAAATAAAATTATATGATATTCTCGGATATTTATTTGTAGGGAGTTGTAGTCGGTTCTTTGCCAAATGGGAAGCCGCGCTACACTTTTATAGAACTTTCTTTTCCTTTATTTCCTCTCTCTAGCGCAGGTTTCTTCTCTATTTTTGGACGTGGCTCCCGGTCTTGTCTTGCGTCGCTTTGCACGTGAGTGGAAGGCCGTAGGTGCGTGTGTGCGTGCAGAAGATGTGTGCTCGTCTTGTCTCGATGTAGTTTCTTTTTTATATTTCGTCTTTTATTTATATCATCTTATATTCTATCTATTAAACTTTACAGATACGTCTTGTCTCGATGTAGTTTCTTTTTTTAAATATAATTTTCTCTTTTTTCTTTACTTATATTCTATCTAACAAACTTTATAGATAAATAACATCATATTATCATACATAGGCTAAGGCACAACCTAAAAATGCGTACCCTCCGTCTCCGAGCAGCGTTCACGCGCTTCTTCAATTTAGCTGGAGAATCTCCCGTTAAATGCTATATGTACATTATGAGATAACCCAGGAAGGAAGAAGGGTACACTTCAATGACAGCGGGCCCAATCTAAGTCAACCAACTATGTGGGCTGGTTTGCTTGTGTACTTAACCCATTGGTCTCCCCAACTGAACCGGCCCTAGGCCCCTAGCTATCTAGTCCGCGTTTTCCTTTGTACACGATGTTATGTGATATTGCTAGAGATTGCATCTTTTAAACCGAGAGTCGGATTTACAATCCATTTGAAACGCTGTGTTCCTTACGACAAATCCGATCGAAGGAGGAGTCCAATGTTGCATGTGTTACGTGTGGAAAAATATTTGCCGTCGCGCGAAGCCTACGCGCCAGTCTTGCTTCGGAAAATTTTGTATACCGCATATATTGACCAACATGTGGACCACTGCTTCATTTATTTACTTATTTTATTAGTGAATTTTGCATACAAAATTTCACCAAACACATGTGTCTCTTCATGTCGATCCATCGTGCCCTGCTGCCGAATGATTGCTTCGTTCTGCGGCAAGCTCAGCTAAGCTGATACCCAACTTCTCCCAGACATTTCATCTATCTTGCATGTTTCCCTGTCGATCACCTAGCAAGAGACAGTTGCTCCTGGCTGTTCACAAGAAAAAATAATTATGTGTAAGTTTAATTGATATAGCTGAAGTTAATATAATATCTACTATAATTAATTTATAGACTCTAACTTATAAATACATTATTTAAAAACTAGTTACTACAATAAAAATTAAAAGCACATAACCAAAAGAAACCGGCCAAGATGGCACGTACAGGCTCACTATTTAGGGAGTCGGGACGTGTAAGCAGAAAGTGCGAGCGTTAAGTGCAGAGTCGTCATCTAGGTGGTGATCGGTTCGGCTAAAAAGCTCATGGCTTATGGCTGAAAACACTGTAGCTAGCTGAAAAAAGCACTGTAGCTGACAGAGGCTTATTTAGCATAATTAAATTTGAAAAAATTTAAAAATATAAAAAATATGTTAGCCCATTACGTATAATACAAACAAATACGGGAAAAAAAGAACCGGCAAAAAAGCTCAACAAAAAGCTAAAAGTTCAGAAAAAGACGAAACTTATGAATAGTGAAAAATAAGCCAGAAGCCAGAAGCCGAAGCCGAGTTGATCAAAAAGAATCTTGAGACCTTATTTAACGTCAGTCCTAGAGACGTGCGTTGAGTGTAGCTAGCTGGCTAGCCAGCCAGTTAGGAGTCCTTCGATCACGAGGACTCGTATAACTTTTTTTTCTAGATTAGTAGTTTGTAATACCTTGACTTTTAGTAACATGCTAACAGCAACCGTAAAAAACATTCCAATCTGTCAATGACCCAACTAGATTAAGTGAAAAAGCTTTCTACAAGATCATGAATATATCTTTAGCCTTCAAAATTGTAGCCGCGTGGCAGTCTTCTGTAAGTGGATGCATGGCGTGTGCGGGGCGCGCACACATTTGCTCAAAGAAAAAGGTTACACTACAGGTAAATAGAAACACATAACATGATTCAATAGAAAAAAAAAGTGGCGCGATTAGTGGCACATATGTTAATGTCAACTCTGTGTTGACCTGCAGCACACACGACATGCATACAAAATTGCAAATGTAGGCCACCAAGGTAAGTCGGAGCTCGAGAGCCTCCCTCCATTGCTCACTCGCTGGCAAGTCGCCATGTTGGATGCCTAGTTGCCTCGTGGACTTGTGCGCTAGCGCCACCAAACGGCCTAGGGGAGGGACAGGGGCGGAGCTAGAGAAAAATTGAGGGGGGTGCGGCACTTCCTTCATGCCATGTATATGTATACATACATACAATGTTTAAGCAATAATATAACTTAATTGAGCAATTAGCACCCACGGCCTGGGTGCATGACTTTGGACTTGGGGGATGCGAAAGAGGTGAAAGTTTAGAGGTTAGCACTGATTTCCGATTTTCACGTGGGTACGGCCGCACCCACTGTCAACTACCTACCTCCGCCCCTGGGGAGGGAGGGAGAGGAGAAAGGTCAGATCTTGGTACCAGTGGAGGGTGTCTTTGAGGGTATGTTTTTTTTTTGCTGTAGTTTGTGACTTTTGGTTGTGGCTTATGGCTTTTGGGCTGTTTGTGCGAGAGATTACAGAGTAATAGAAATTCACGTGCGGTTTTTACCGATATAAATAAAGTCGGTAAAATATGTACTACAATTAATTAGTAGACCATATCTTAAAAAAATACGCCGTTTAAAAGTTAGTTAATGTAGAAAAGCCGAAAAACATCTTTTAGAAGCCGAAAAGAACATGACCTAATGTGCTAAAAGTTATTGGGTTAGCCAGTCAAGCTACACTACTTGAGATAAATTAGGGGGAGGAAGGTGTAGGAGTGAACTAAAATCTGCTAAGGTATAAATATGAAGTATTTAGCCTAATTATTAATATGCATGCATAATATACCTATTAACTATAGGATTTTTGTAAAAATATTTAGATGTTCAGTTGAAAACCTGTCCATGCTTTGCGTGGCCAAAGATGCCGCATGAGGCTACTTAGCCAGCGTGGAGTACGCCATGGTGCCGGTCAGCCGTGCCACGCCAATTATGTTGGCGTGGCGACGCCACAACTACTTACCTTGACAAGGCCTTGCAGAGTTTCATTTATGTACGTTTCATAGTTATACAACCTGCAGAATTCGGCTAAAAGAGACTTGTTTCCTCTGCATTCCTTGGCCGAGGATCGAGGAACAGCTAGCTCTATACCAAACGCGATAAGGCTCACGCATCACCTCAATCAAGTAACAAAATCTGCTATTCTGTTGTATCCATTTACAACAAGGGGCAAGAATGCTCGATGGCCATGTTCTTCATAAATTTTATCATTGCCTGCACAATTTTGTCACGACCTCATCGAGATCTGGCAGGGAGGAGACGCTCAAAGGGGGCTGCAAGGGAGGAGACGGACCCACAGGAAAGTGGACATGTATGCAGTGTTGAGTCACAACTTAAAACTTTGTGGGGTCGATCACTGTAAATATCAATAATATTTAGAATATTTTATAAAAAAATCTATGAAGTCATGTAACCCAACAGGTCATACCGTAGCTCCGCCACTGCATGTATGCTTCCTCCTTGGTGTCACTTCCAGTGTACACCCTTGCCACGTCAACAAGACTGGCGTGCCAGCTGCCACGCTAACCAGCCAAAACGCCACTATTGGTCCACCGTGGATGGGCTAGCCGGGACAGTCCTGCGTGGCACCTCCTAGCCACACCAATATAGCTAACGTGACGGTATTCAAATGTCACACCACGGGTTACGGCGTGGCCAAAATGATTATATTTGGAAATAAAGTTAGGAATGAGTTTTTTCTAGAATATTTTTTAAAAAAAGGATTAATTAATAAAAAATCCTATAAATGCATCCAAGGAAATATGTTTCCTTGTCAAGAATTAGCCCATAAGATTGAAACGGATTAAAAGAAAAAGGTTCATTGACTTGTATTAATATAAGCATTTGAACTCTGAAGGCAAGAAGAAAAATCTTGCATCGCTGTGAACTAGTACAGTATTATGCCAAGTTTCTTTCTTTTACGGTACTATAGTACTACATCTACAAAGGAAGAGCTTGGGAAAGTAGAGCTGCCAAATGTTAGTTGGGCTAACCTTTCCAGGCCATGACCAGAGAGATCAGTGGTACACAGAAAACAAATTCCGTGTGTGACTTGTCTGGACAAATTTGTACTAAGTCAGCGGATCGCATTGATTATTACAGTAGGGCCGGAGCAAATCTAATTCCTGGAATTTTATCTCCCGATCAGATCTCATCTGCAGTGCAGTCAGAGACGCATGTTACGCTACTGATTAGTTTCCCTGCTACATTAAGCCAAACACTCGACGGGTTCTCCATGGCCTGCATAATTACAGTCAATAGACTCTGACATGAAGGTGGTAGAGACAGGGCTGTTGTCATGAACAATGTCAAGGCTTCACATGCCCAAACCGATTTACATCTTCCATAGCAATTTCAGTAAGATTCTGTGAAGCTTTTGTGATGTTTTCATACACACAGCATTGTAATGCCTATCTGCATGAAGAAAGTAACAAAGGGAGAGAGCACGAGTGAAGTGAGATGCGCAACCGTCCGTATGACCAGAGTTGCACCGAAACCGCGTCCGGAATTTAGTGTGCAGCTGCAGTGCATTGGCAGATGGATCAATGGGCATACTACGATACGAGGCAAGCATTCATGGTTCATTCATACCACTGCCAGGTCGCCAACCTCGCTGCCGAGAGAGGAGGCCAAAGGTCAAGGCTCTGAAATTTACTACTGCAGATAGATATTGCTACTACTCTCTGCATAGAAGGTTGGATTGAAGGCAGCACTGTATGTATGCAAGCAAGATCGTGTGCAGCCAAAAGCTGCTAGTATAATTTACAAAGGGACAAGAAAAAACAAAAGGGACCATATTTTTTCTAATGGACCAGACATGGATAGCAAACATAAATTGGTACCACAAGATGACGATATAAAAAGAGGTTGGCTTTCTTTGGATGAACGGTAAGATTGGCACGGCGAAAACCTGCTCAGCGTTCGGTGTTGAGATCAGGACCATGTTATTTACAACAACGCTTAACTTGGCCCAACTTTGTACGCCCCACCCCAGACCTGGAGCCAGCCAAAGCCCACTGGAGCAAACAACCTCCCGGCCACTCGGAAGAAGCCATGTGATACGGTATATTTTCAAGGCCGAGAAAAGGACAACCAATAATTTCTGCTAGCAATTAAAGCAGCTTCCGTGACGCTGCTGGTGGCTTTTTAGCTTATACTACAATAGCTAACTTTCTGAAGATAAAATCTACGAGTTGATTGTAATAGCTACTATACCAAATTTATCTATATTGACTAAAATCACGAGTCTTTGTACTCTTGCGACTAGTCAATTCAAAATTTTAAGCTAAAAATCATAAACAACAGTCCAAAAGAACCCACCCACAGGCCACGCAGAGTCGCAGATGATGAGTAATATCCAAGGAGTGGCATGCAGGCTGCATAATGTTTCAAGCGCTTATTTGGATTAGAAATCAGGAGAATCTCACGATTTCTGTACATACTATACCGTTATGCAGAAATCTTATTTCTCACACACTGTTCCCTTGTTACCCTTTCAGGTCAAATGCCAAACGTGAAATCAAACAGATGAAATATTTTTGGTCCAAAACAGCATTCATATTGCTTACAAGCTTGTCTTCGGCTTGGATGCTGCGCTCACACGCCTGTTCAAGGTCCGCATCGTCACAAACTCTTCGGCGGCAGAAGGGTGAATTCCAACCTGCAAAACCAACGGATAACATTAGAACCTGGAACGCACAAGACATGAGCCTCTGTTTTAATGCGAGGATAATCTCTTTACACATACAGTGCTGTCGAAGGTCGCTTTGGTGGCTCCACACTTAAGCGCAACAGCCATACCCTGCATTTTGCAGAAGCTCGGTTGTAAAAAAAATACTACAAATGAATAACAAAAAACATCACAAATTTTTTAAAAAAGAACACAAGAACTTCACATACGCTTACCTGGATGATTTCAGGTGCATCTGGTCCACACATGGATGCACCAAGTACTCTATCAGTCTCAGAATCAACTATCAGTTTCATGATAGTCTTCTCCTGTCGTCTAAAAATACAAACCAAGTTACAAATCTTCCCCAGGAGAACAGGAACTACAAGGCAATAGAGCGTTGATAGGGTGCATGACTAGTGAAAACACTGAAGCATCGGAATCTTCCAAGTGATAATGAGCTCACAATGACCAACGCGTGATCTAATGATACTTATGATACTTACTTGGATATGCTGTTCTTCATTGGATTGAAAGTTGAAGTGTAAACAAGAACATCACTATTGGCTTCCTTCAAAGCCTGTTGTTCGCTGAGGCCCACTACAGATAGTGGCGGAATGCTAATTCAACAAAATAGAATCTCATATTAGTATAATGCAGTGAGGGGATGATAAGTGGGGGAAAGCAGATATTCTGAAAAAAAAAACAGCAGCTAGTGGCAGAGCTTTTAAGAGGTCAAGGAGAGGTGTGCTCTTAGCAAAGTTCAGAACCACAGGTTTCTCAGAGAAATAGCTTGAAACTACAAAGGTTGCATTGTGAAAATCTGAAGTAAATATGTAACTACGCAAGTTGCTGAAAAAAAATGGAAATAGCATTACCCAACAGAAAGAAATCAAGGTTGTGACTTACGAGAAAACAGCACAAGGTACATCCCTGTGATCAGGCTTAGTTGGCTGGCCACCAAACACAGTTTTCTGCAATTAAATATAGTAAAGGATAAATAGTTGCTCATTACACACAAAGAAAGAACATTAGCAGAACCAGTTTTGATGAAGGGATTGCAAACTACAGTCATCACATACAGAAAAGCAAGTAGCCTCCATCAGCGCAACAGGTGTCAGATTAATCCGATTTGTTACATCACCCACAGCCCATATATTCGGCACTGATGTCCGGGAGTATTCATCAACCTACACAGAGGAGAAGTCCAAATTAACAAATTACATTACTCAAAAGTTTCAAAGTACACAAAATCCAGAAATTAGTGGCAAATTCAAGTACCTAGTGCAGTCTCACCGAGGATCATAAGTGGGTTTCTCAAGGAGAAGAAATATGAGAAGTAAATTCCAGACGTACAAATATATCTCAGCAAGCTAACAGGTAGAGAAAGAACTAATAAAGAAAGAAAATAAACCTTGATGGCTCCAATTTGATCAACCTCGACACCAGCGGCTTCCAAGTTCAGTCTCTGGGAATTCGGTGTGCGACCTGCACTTGATTAAAAACCAGGCAGAAGTACAATATGTCAAGTTACCTTCAAACTAAAACAAAATTTGGAATAAATGCTGGATTCCAATAGAGAAAGATAATGGCAATGTCTGATTAATGAACATCCCAATCAAAAGAGATAAAAACATATGACAACATTGTCAGTTAATCATTAGAAGTTTCAGAAACCACATCAAATTTTTTGTTTCGCACAAACATATCATCAAGAGAGAGATGTGCGAAGATATGTTTTAATGCAACAAAGAAGATAAGTTTCAATAGGAAAATTATCCTACATACCTGTAGCAAACAGAACAACACCTGCAATAAGCTCCTCTCCCTTATCAGACACAACTTTTATCCCATCAGCCGTTTTACTCAACTGGTTTACATATAACGAAATTGATCAAAACACATGATAGACTGACCATGAGGAAATCAAAATGTGCTTTAGGACTACAGCTTAATTCACCTCCGATAGATTTGTTCCTGGATGCAATCTGATTCCCCTTCCCTCTAGGTTTCTTGCAACAACTTCTCTCATCTCATCATCAAAACCTCTGCAAGTGGTCAGTTTGTTCATTAATCATGGTGGATAGAAAAATATTCCACAACATGCAAACTTAAAACAATAAATACCATTGACATCATTTCTGTTATGCAGACGTGTTATACTCCCATTGATCAGATAGCAAGTTCATATGTCCACGCTCCAGAAATGAAACCAGTAATGTGAGAGATGCTACTTGTACCGACTCAGTACATGCATGGTATGTACTCAACACTGATACATGTTTGTGGTGAAAAGAAGGTAGCGTGTGGGACCCAGATGTTAATTTTAGTGATTTCTCATCTCTCCTCTGATTGGGAACACATCACTAGTATGTACTTTATCAGTGCACACTTTCGGTACATATAGCGGTTCTCTTTTTGGAAAGCTAAAAAACATCCATCCACATTTCTGTATTGCGTAAATCCACACATGCATTATTCATGGTGGAATTTTTCGTAGCAGCTGTAACATAATAATAGTCAAGGAAGCAATGTATTGCGATATAATGAACTTCGCTGCAATGTCGCAGTAGCAGAATCCAGCTTTATAGAATTATTGAATCAGTTCTTAGGCATCCTTGATTTCTATCTAACACAAAATAGTCTGAGCGTCCATTTTATTCTAAACCACTAATGTTAGGAACGTTCAAGATTAAATCAATGTATAGAATGAACAGAATCAAAAGTATTCAGCACCAGGATTGGCAAGGAATTAATATGATTAAAAACTGAAAGCAGGAACTATAGTGGCACATGATTGAAACCTGAACACAAGAACAAAAGTGGCACTTAAACAAGAAACTCATGCTAGCATTAAACAAGAAACTCATGCTAGCAACTCTAGGCACATGTTAGTGCATTGTTTGGGTAAACAATTTAAAATGTTTTGTAGTCACAATGCAAACAACAGAGTAAACTAAATACCTTAGAGGAAGTTCTTTACGATAAAACAAGTCCACTTCGACACCCATCCCTCTCCAGATAGAAGCAAATTCAACAGCAATATATCTGCGACGCACAAACCACATGAACAGAGATAAGTCAGGAACAGAAAGAATTGGTAATGGAAGCACAATACACGGTACTTAAATATACTGTAACACCATACCCGCCACCAAGGATTACAGCACGTTTTGGTAGCTCCTCCAAACTTAAGGCCTCATCTGAAGTAATAGCCAACTCCTGCAAAAGAGGGTTCTCACTAATGTAAGAACAATCCACCAAAAGACATAAAAGACTAACTGAATAATGCAACAAGACACATAAAAGACTAACTGAAAATGAAATCAACAACTTGAAGCAGCACATAGATGGCTAACTATGATGTGTTAGGATAAAAGGTAATGCTTGTGCCTCACAAACAGGCTCAAACAAAGATGCAAGGTGCCAAACTAATAAGTTTTCAAACTCGTAATGTCAAATCCAGTCATACAGCAGATCATACAGAATTCAACATCTCGAGGTCAATCCAAAGGCTTCAGACACACAGGTTGATGAATGTGAAGGAGCTAACAAACAAGTATCAGTAACATTGGACAACACAACAAACAAGATTACAAAAGCTGTCAGAGAACTTTACTAACCTTTCCAGGTATGTTGACACGTTGAGCTCGGCTACCGGTTGCTATCAAAATGTGTTTTGCCGTGTACCTTTGCTTTGAACCATCTGGCTGGCTAACCTCAACGGTATGGGCATCAACTAAACTGCCTGCCCCTTCAATCATTGTCACACCAGCATTGGTGAGGATCCTCTGGTACACTTCATTTAATCTAACAATTTCTCGAGTCTGCATGGAAGAAAAATTTGAGGATCTTGGGCAGTACGACATCTATAAAGTGCTCACAAGTCACAAAGAATGTGCTCAGAAAAAAACAAAATGAGGTTTTGGCCTGACCTTATTTTCCAGCAGCTTTTTCCAATTGAAGTTAATATCCCCGTTAATCTCCCACCCGAAATTATTTGAATCCTGCATTTGTAATACAACTGCAGTTAATATACAGCAAACCTGCATATTCCTTAGAAGGGTGGTTTTTATGAAGGCACAGACAAGCTTCGAAATGAGTAGGTTCTCTGAATTCAAGTCTGTAGATAAACTGACGGATTATGGATCAAAAGTTGTATAGCAGAATTCTGATGAATTGATGAAGGAACGCTATCTAGCGAGTCAATTTCATTCACAGAGCTTAAACAATGATGCTTCCAACCCGTTTTTCAGCATCACAACAGTTGGGTTGCATAGGACAGTAAGACTACTTGCCTCAAATTCTCCCCGGAAAGATGCACCATACACAAGTATCTTTTTAGGGACGCAACCACGAATCACACACCTAGTACAACAATGAGTTCATAGATTTAGAATGTAACAACATCCCCAAGAATGAATAGCTAGAGGTTTAAGTATTCAACACCAGAAATGCACAAAATTAACGGGAGACTCTTACGTCCCGCCGTGCCCTCCTTGCCAGTCCGAGCTAATGGGGTGGAACGGGAGCTCGCAAATCGCAACCTGCACCACATCTCACAACCAATCAAATTGCACGCAAACAAACCCAATATACTCATACGGCAAACACGATTGCTTACATACGCGTGGTAGGACAAAAAAACCAAAAGGGGGGGGGGGGGGGGGAGAAAAAAACAACCTTAGCTCCGAAAGACGCGGAGGTGCGAGAGCCGCGAACGCCGCCGCTCCCCGCGCCAATCACGAAGAGATCATAGTCGTAGTTCCCGCCGTCTGCGACGGCCATCTCCTCGTCCTTGAGCATCTTCCTCGCCATGGATTTCGAACGCTACAGAACCCTAAGGCACAAGAGTCTCTCTGAGAACTTTCAATCCAAATTTGCAAACCAACACCACCGCAATAACACTAGAGGAATTTGGCACCAGATTAAGCAACGAACAGCAACCCGAAATTAAGATGAAACGATTGTGATTTGTGAGCCCAAAACGGCAAGGCTCTGGATCATTCTAGAGAAGTCTGGGAGAAGAGGTGGGAAGGGCGCATATCTGGAGCCAGAGACGGCTAGAGGGCGGGCGAAGAAGGGAGGGGAGCAGCAGGGGGAGAGCACGGAGGAGGGGGGAGAGGAAGAGGCTGCTCTAGATCATCCGTTCGCGGAGGAGGAGGATACGTGGAGTTTCTTCTGGTCCTCAACGAACATAGCCATGTACTTACTTTCGCTCATCCGCACTTACTTTCGGTTGTTTGCAGGCAAGTCCATGTACTTTGTCCATTTTTGGTCTACTTCGCCTGTCATTTTGTGATTTTTGTTTTTTTTTGTCGTCTTCTCTTTTTTTTCTTTCTCGTATTTTTTCAAATATAATCGAGTTGGTGTGTATTGCCTACCGGTGGAGAATAGATCCCGCGTGTCCCTGTAGAAAAAAAATGAGCATCGAAGGCAACAGAGATGCTGAATGGTGTCTTAAAATTTTCTCTTTAACGTATTTACTTATCCTTTGCTTCGATAGCAATAAAGTTATGAAGATTAGAATAAAAACCCTATTCAAAATTCAGATAAACAAAGAGCTGAACCATTGAGAAAAATCAGCAGGCGCAGTACTACCGTTGTGACTACTGCGGTACTACCGCAACTGGTCGGAGGACAAAGTGGTTTGAAAACGACTCATGGTCGACAATCAGTAAATGGTCGAAAACCAACGTGGTCGAAGATAATGTGGTCGAAAATCAACGTGGTCGAATTTCGACTCAAGTGGTCAACGACCAGAGAGTGGTCGATAACCAACGTTATTGAAAACCAACATAGTCGAAATCAACATCGTAAGAATCAATATGGTCGAAACCAATATTGTTGAAAGCCAGCGTTGTCTAAGACCGATGTGTACGATGACCAGTGTGTGGTCGAAAAAAACACCGTGGTCGAGGACCAATGAGTGGTTGAAAACCAACGCGGTCAAAGACCGATGTGATAGTAACCTTTGTGGTCGATGTGCAGTATGCGGTCGAAAAACTAACGTGATCGAAGACCAATGAGTGGTCAAAACCTACATGGTCGTAACTATTCAGAATATGACCCAGGTATTATAAACCTATTCTAATAAACGATCATGAAAATCATGGCCAAAGTTAAGACCTTTTTAGTTTATTGGAACTTGGAAGGTTACACCAAAACCGAGTGAAAACTGAAATCAGTGAATACAATTTGCTCGTGGGTGGATAATGACCAAGATGGGTCTATACGTATTCACACATATCACAGCAAGTTAGAACACCGAAGAAATCAAACAAAAAACTCTCGGATCAAGAAATCGCTCAAAGATGCCAAAATCAAGCAAAAACCGGGTTTCCTCAAAAACTCCTCTAGATTATGCCTATATGGATGGGATTTTATTTCCAAAAGACATCTCCATATCTTACACGTCCTTGGCACCAGAAAAGCTCAAGAGAAAAGAAATTCAAACAAGAAACCCTAACCCTTGCATCTCCTCCCCTTATAAAGCCTCACAACTTGAGCTAAAACCTAATGATTTCACCTATTAGCCCAAACCGGGGATAATCCGTTAACCCCACATAACACCAGGTTTCACTCTCACGTACGCTTCTCAAAGCAGCTTATAACCACTAACCAATTAGTGAATCAACACTCGATCCACTTCACATTTTCAACTCATACAAGGCATAACCACTTAGGCCAACGCTGCGGTTTCACACACCACTACTTTTTAGTATTAAGTAATTTACCAAAATGCCCCTCTACCTCTTTCCATGAAGTTTCCCGCTTCCTTTGCCATGAAGTATCGTCCATGCTTCGTCATCTTCCACATGGCCACAATTACTTGCTGCCAAGTCTATCACATATCCGGATCCCACCAAATCGTGCTCGTTTGCAAACGACCTAAATCAGTTGACTCACCACATGCTTTTCCTTGTGCATAACGGCACCCGGCTAAGCCTATTCTCGGTCCATCTTGTCGTTGCCCGTCATGTCCACCATCGGTAGCTCCTACTCTGGTTCATTGTCGTCCCGGCTTGCAATCACCCCGCCAGCCTCGATCGTCTTCAGCGTCTCCCTGACCGTTCTGGACTTCAACACAACCCTATGCTTAGTCCCGGTCCTCCTATGCCTCAAAACGACCTAGTTCTGAAGTCCTATAACCAACAACAATAAGCAAACCGTTACGTAGCACCGCACAATACACAAAGTCATCAATTGACACTTTCATCCATACAATGCATAATGCAAAATGTATGCAACCAAAATACTGATCCTAAACCTAGGACTAAATAATAAACTCATGTGCACACAAGCAACAATAACCATACCATGACCACATTCCAACAACAATTCATGACTCAAAACCTAAAACTTTGTTTTTTTGGGAAGATTAGTAGTGCAGCTCCATAGACGTCGGTACTACTGCACTACAATATTACCGCTCCCCAAAGCGATACTTCCAATTTTCCTGACACTTCCAGAAAACAGTCCAATCGAAATGTGATGTTTGGAAAAACACTTCACCACTCCATAAAATTTACAATGGTTCATCACAACATTATCCTGAAACTTCTCGCATGGTTCTTCAGAAAATGTATTTCCTTGTGGGAAGGTAGACGTGTGAGTGCGCAACTACTGATATATGTGTGTGTTTAGTAAGAAAGTATGTTTTTATGTTTTGTGAGACTTTTGGTGCCTCTAATAAATTTTAAACGTGTGCAGTGGACGGGCACATGTATATGCGTGTGGTATGAGGCCTTGTACTCTAATAAATGAAATGTATCTCTCTGCTATGTTGTTTGAGCAAGATAGATATAAGACCTGAGTGTTTTAAACTTACATGCTTCAAATCTTATTAGTTGTTTTTAAATTTGGCTAAGGAGATCTAGCATTCACTGTAATGAGTGGCACTTGCGTTCAAGGATGGGTTGAGTGGTTGACGCCATTCCCTGCCAATCGAGCAACGCTCGGCTCATAAATCTTAGTAATTTGAGGATTGGTAATCATTTAGGTAAGTATCAGGGTATCACACTGATCCATCGACACATGAAAAACAATCTAATGTAACACAAATCACTTGTACACTTCGTATGGGCTGAAATCAAACCCCATACTGACACATAACAAATTCTAAACTTGTACCACATTGTAGGTTAATCTTGGCAAAAATTAGAGTCATGCAAGCTCCTGAAAACGTAAAAGGTTGAACCATCATTATGCTTCCGTTCGCTCATCTAGCACCTTCGAAAAAATTCTGCATCCATAAATCCAACGGACGAACACCAGCGAACAAATATAATATGGCAAAAAGAGTGATTACGATAGAATCCCTTGTGGCATGTAACAGCAATGAAAAAAAATACATATCTGAAAGTCATGGCAAGCAATTTTAGGCATGAAGAAATGTGCATCTGTTTCAATGAGAATTTCTAATCAACAGATAATGTTTAGGGAAAAAACAAAGCAACAGCTTAATCCCTGCTCAAAAGAGCTTTTTTTAAGTGGTTTATAGCTGAAAAAACACTGTAGCTGACAGATGCTTATTTAGCATAATTAATTAAAAAATTAAAAAAAGAAAAAATATGTTAGCCCATTACATATAATGTAAACAAAAACGAGAAAAAAATAACCGACAAAAAGCTAAAAAGCCAAAATATATAAAAACGAAATTTATGAATAGTGCAAAATAAGCTACAAGCCAGAAGCTCAAACCGAAACGAGCAGAGCCTCATAATGCAAAATGCGGGAGTGCTATGTAAATTAGCGAAAAGATAGGCATTTATATGTTAGAGTCCCTATGATGGTCCTCCGAGTTTTGAGTTTGACCAAGCCTAGCAGCCGCGCCCTTCGGCATGGCATCAGACGGATTTGACAGGGCCACGTCGGCACATTAGTTCGTAGTTGTTAGTGCTGTGAGCTTACGTCACCAGTGACATTTCCTTGATCTCTTGTGGACTCGATGCATCGTGCGGTTAGGCGAACCGGTGGGTCCCTGCGTCTGATTTGTCTCCAAAGTTTGGCATGCAGTTCGTCGCAAATTAACGAAATGAAATCAGAACTATACTGAAACGATTTATGAAACTATGTGTTTGATTTGTCCTGCCATTCGTATTTCCGACGGGAGAACCCTCTTTTTCATTCGCCGGGGCCTCTCTTCCCTACCAGAACAGGGGATGGTGCAGAGCTTGCTCTGCAGCTTGATCAAGTCAAGAGAGATCAGGAGCAATGTTATCTTCTGCAACAGATCACAATTTTGTTGGTACAAACATTCCCTTCCTGTGATGTTTTCGAGAGAACGACGTGTCTCTTCTTTGACCTTGAGCAGCGCCATCTATGCATGTGGTGTGCCTGTGAAATGCAAATTGCGCCGCGTGTCTGTTCCTGATGTGAACATGTTGCGTTCAATGAATCTAGACAGGACAAAATAATCCTTCAAACGAGGAAGCTGGATGCAGGGGAAATCCTTTACTACTACAGTGTGGTCCATGCCTACTGTTCTTGCCAGGTGCTGCATGGCAAAAATAACTAGCGTGAAAATTGAAGATGCCGAAGGAGAAGATCCAAGTCAACTTTGCCTTGATCTTTGAAAACATGGGAGCATTATGCATTCAGATTGAAAATGCCCTTGCATTATGTTACAGGTCTGTCTAATGATGTTGCATACATATAGGGTTGGTTCTTTTCGTTTAAAATTAATTATGTTTGTATTATCTACAGTAATTAATTTTTAAACGATGCGTTTTTAAGATAGGATTAATAGAAAAATTATAGTAAAAAGTGTACTGAGTTTAGTTGTACCGGCCAAAATCATATGCGACTATTTTCCTCTGTATACTACCTCTCACTAACTGCCAGAATTTAAATATTTAAACTCTAAGCCATTAATCCAAAAGAACCCACCTACAATTATGTTGGGCCAAAGCAACTACTCCTAACTGATACGCAAAAAACTTTATAATTCCTTTGTATTGTTAAACTCTAATAATGGAAATGGAACCACAAAATAATCTTAAATGAAAGTCACGTTAACCATATACTACAGAAGAAAAAAACCTAGTAAGCATCAGGCAAGTTCTATAAAATGCAACGAAGCTTCCAAAAAGTAGAGAAATCAGCATATTCAGGTTATAACCACATATGAGTTTTTGTTACTCTGTAATCTCTCGCATGAATAACCCAAAAGTCACAAGCCGCAGTCAAAAGCTATAAGACCTAGCCAAAAAAATAGGCCCATAGTTTGTTGTAGTCAACAGTTATAAATGTACAGGCTGATGTTAGGCAACGCTATCTCGTTGCAACGGGATAGCTCCGCCAGCCTCCTTTGGCGTCGCCGCTCACTCTCCTCTCCTCCACCGCTTCCCTCTGCCTCTCTCTTCTTCGCATCCGTCACTCTCCTTGCCTTCTTCTCCGGGGCCGGCGGCACCCCCACGCTCCTTCACCTCCCCTGCCCTTCCTCCCTATAAGCATCTAGTCCCCTATTTCGTCTAATTCATATTTTGGCAATTAATGACAACGTAATAATCAGAACTACGATTTTGTGAAGGCTATGCTTAAGTTAGATCTGAATAATGGTTTTGGTTTTAGGGCTAAGTGTTGACCCTAAGTAATCATTGAAGGCAAAGCATGAAAAATTGATGAAGATTAAGGACATTGTGTTTAGAAATGATCCAAGGTATTGAGGATGGATCATTGTAGTGTTAAGTCTTTATTTTGCTTTGACCGTACTATTAAAAGGAGTATAGGCTAGTAGCTCGAACTTGGTTAGGTTTGGTAGCTAGTTGTAATACACACTAGTCTTGTTTAGCTCATCTCTACCCAAAGGAAGCCCATGGAGGAGTTGAAGTTGCGACGAAATCAAAGTTGGAGCAATGTTGGCCAAATTTGAAAATGTCAATGCATCCAGATGATTCGATAGGTTTGAACAAGCAAATAGACGATTGGGACAGAAGATGTGCAATTTCAAGGTGCTGAAATTCATACATAATGGATGATCCGGATGCAAATGGACAAGTGAATAGATGATTAGGATAGAAGGTGTGCATTTTCAAGGTTCTAAAATTTTGCGCATAACGGATGATCTGGATCAAACGAATGATACAGTTGTATGGATGATCCAAAGTGAATGGACAAGTAAATGGACAATCAAGACAGAAGGTCTACACTTAGAGAAGGTCTGAATTATGTGCATTTCGGATGATCCGGATGAAACAAATGATACAGATGAATGGATGATCCGAAGCTACCGAATGATACTTTAGGCTTATAATGGCTAGTTTTCTGACCATTGGACTTCAAGGCTCCAAATGATCTAAAAGGGCTTTGGATGATTCAGAAGATGTTGATGTCTTAGGAATCTAGGTGTAATGGCTAGTTTCTTCAAGGGGTTATAAATACTTGGTATGGACGTCTTTGTTAGCACTCTTGGCCACTCTACAGGTTCATCTCATACCAAGGGAAGATCAAGAGTGCTTAAGAGCATTCAAGAGCATATTTTGATAGATTTAAGAGATATCACAGGCCTTTAGTATGTATCACTCTAGTTGCTTGACATTTCTAGGTTCAAATAATGGTATATGCCTGTTACCTTTGGATATCATTATCTCCAAGACAACTTGAAGGCATGGTTCTCAGTGACCTTCTAAAAAGGAGCTTGTTGAAAGGCACTAGAAGTATTGTAAAGGTTCAGAGTCCACCCATCTAGAGCAAAGAAAGACTACCATAAGTGGATGGCTTGATTTCTTGCACGGTGAGCGATACTCTTATGAGAATGCTCCAACGAGGAGTATGGAAGATCGCCGAATCTCCAAAACCTTAGTAAAAAAGTTAGTTGTGTTCCTTGTTTCTTTTACATTTCCGCATTTACTTTCATGTCTTTCATTTCTAGATTCTAGACCTGTGTAGGATTGGAACTTAGGTTGTAAAATTTCACTAGACTTGTGTAGGAATTATTTGGCTGCACTAGAAACCATAGGCACATATGTTGGGCTAGGAAATATTAAGGCCATGTTTGGATACGAAGTTTTTTAGAGCTGTTATAAATAATGTGAGAAAATAGGTTGAATTCCTTGGAAGTTTTTTAGAACTATCAATGATTGAGTCATTATGAACTGGTTACAAAGAGGCCTATAATAGGGACTTAACTAGCCCTAATTTATGATGTCCAACTGCTTGGGATATGTTGGTCACCTTGACTTGTTCTAATCTGGGAACAATTGATTGTGTCTTAGTGCAATTGTGTGTCGATCATCTTTCTGTATTCTCTTGTCAACCTTTAAATATCGTTGAAGGGGCGCCAATTATGCGTCTAAGGAGACATCTCATGGAATCAACACGTTTGATCGGAGGAGTGGTTGCTGTCAAAGAGATATACCTGGTGATAACTGATATTTGGTTATTGTCAGTGAGAGATAATCATGGAGAACAACAGCATGACGGTTGTTGTTAAAGATACAGTCTCAAAACGTCGTGTCTTTTGAGAAGAATAAAGCCCATGTCTTATCTATCGTATGGGAGGAGCCCCTTAGAAGCAGGTCCTCAAACCAATTCACGAACTCTCTGAGCGGTTTGCTAGTCGGGCAAAGCACACAATAATCTTCTGACCAGGGTACTCGAGAAATAGCTTTAAGAAACTTACGACCATAGGGATCTTTAGAGTTTTAATTAAATATTAAAGCTATATTTAAAGGATTATTAAGTCCTCATCAAGAGTTTAAAGAGAAGACTAGGATTTTCATGAAATACTATGGTATCAAAAACTTTGACATATTTGGATACAACAAATTTTGTGGTTTTAGAAATCGTAGTATCCTCGGCACCATACTATTTTTGGAGTTCTTCTCTGCCATGGAGAAAAGAAGAGTGTCACGATGAAAAAAAAATGTACTTCCAATCCGAACTGGTGTCCATCGCCCTGCATTGCTCGTCCCCAAATTCCTCCCAACCACGCTTTCTTTTGTCTGTTGCAACGCGGCGCAGTGGTCGTGACTGGTGTGCCTCTACCAACCATTAACGCGTCGTACACAGTGCATGATCCAGCGCCATGCCGTGCTACTGGTATATGGTTCTCGTTGAGTTGATGAGATTATCGTGATACAACCAAAGAATGGAGTGTACGCGTATGGATCCGATACGAACCAACGAGAAGGATCAAATGTGAATTTAAATATCTAAATAATCCTAGTTAACATAATCTTTAAACAAAGAAAATACTGCAATAAGTATAGCAACACCAAACACGTAATAGTTGTTTTCTCAATAATGTAAAATACTGTAGTATTCAGAGACTCTGGTATTTGATGACTGAGGCATCAACACTGTGGTATTTGCAAACTGGGGTTTTAAAATGCTACACCATCCAACACAGGGCCAAAGTTTTTAATCTGGTCATTAGCGAAAAGAATCCCAATTCACCTCCTCGTTGATGTCCGATCCACTTCACTTCCCCACCAGCAACCGACGACGACCTCGCTACACCACCGTCTCCTCCTCCCCCGCCTAACCTAATATTCATCACGCCACCACTTCGTCCTGCCACTCTGCGACGTCACCCACAGCCGGGCCACCGTATCCCCGACCTCCCTCTACAACAAGGGACGATGAACCCGGTGGTCGTGACGGTGCCACCCCTGTTGACCGTCGCACAAGAGCTATATTATTTCCTAGTTTTTCTCAAATGTACAATATATGTTTGATACACACCAGCCACCGGTGAGAACAAATCAGAAAATTCAGAACCCGTCCAACCCTCTGCGCAGCAAGTTGAGAGGCGCACGTATTCAGTGTCAAATATTGAAATTTCTCGAGGACGAGAAGCATGAGTGGAGGAGCAGCCGTCAGTGCTCAGCTCTAAGGAGAGTTTCCTGCAACGAAAAAAAGAAGAAAAATGCAAGTGGCAGCCGTGATCAGAGGCTGTCAATTGGACGTGGTATTTGTGATTTTCGATAAATTTGCTACGTGCACACAGAAGGTCTACAGGACACCTCAAGTTTAAGCTTTGTGCATACAAAGAATCATACTAAGAGATTTTAGTAGGCTCAGCTAGGTGATTTCAGTTGCTAAGTGAATGCTGCCAAATTTTGTACTCCTGGGCCGCTCCCACGGGCGACCCAGGGGGTGATCCAACCCGCACTGCTAAAGGCCCTCTCCACCAGCGTTCCCCTTTGTCGTCGTTGCCGTCGGCGCGGCGACAGCGACGGGTCTCTCAGCTGCAATTTGTCCTACCCTTTCCTTCCCCTCCCCTCCCCATCGCTCTAAATATGGGGCCTCCTTTTTCCTTTTGCCGGCAGTGGCGTTGATTCCTCGATCTACAACGAGTGCGGCAACGCGGGTAGTGCGAAGTGGACGTGAGCAAGCTGGTCGCCGAGGTGGGACAGTCGACAGCCCCACACCCAGCCGGATTTTGTCTTGGCGCCGCCAAATCTAAAAAAGAAGACTACGACACCTCTGCCTTCCTCTGCTTGGCCAGCGCGTTGGCGGTTGTCAGCCAGGTCTCGTCTTGGTGCCGCTAGATCTGAAGAACAAGAATACGACGCCGCCGCCGCCTTCCTCTGCTCGGTCGGTGCATCGGCGGTCGTTGGAGTGGGCCCACCAGCAGCTCTATATCCAGCCAGATCTTGTCATGGCGCCGCCAGATCTGGAGAAGAAGAATACGAGCCTACCCACCTGCTCGCCGGCTAGCTACCGGAGCTCATTGCCTTGGGCGGCAAGGCATGTGTCTGGTTTATTCCGCTCCACCTCTCCTTTGCGTTCCTCTTCCCCATGCAGCGGTTCTTGCAGTGCCAAGGAAAGAATGTTGTCTGCACGGGCACCGTCGCCGCCGCGCTCTGCGTCCATGCCACTGCTAGCTAGCTGCTTGTGGCTAGGCTCTAGCTCGGGCTCACTGACACGAACTTGCTACTCGGCCAGTGCATCGTGTATGTCGACGGGCGCGATGAGGGAGTGTCTATGTGGCGCGTGCGGGCGGTGAGGTCCCAGCGTCACCCTCGTCACAGCGATGGCGTCGTTGGATCTGGGTTGCCACCAGCAAAGGAAGCACCTAACCCCCAGCAGCCTTCTTCCGCCACCACCTACGAGCACACCGTCGACAAAAGCCTTCATCACCCTTTTTCATCTCCAAACATCAATCGCCATTTATCGTTGCCCAAGAGTCTGCCTCGCCGCCACCAAAGTCATAGTTGTAAGATCGAGGAGGCCGACTAGAGGGGTGGATAGCGGTCAAAAAAATTCTCTTCCAATTATTATCAAGTTCGATTTGTCTAAACCACGTATATAATATGGAAGCCTAACTCAATTTGATTTAGCACAAATAAATTCTTAAATCAATTATGTTCACCTAAGTGCGCAAAAAAAATTAAGACTATGTCAAGGTTTGCAATTCTAGGATGACAAATAATCAATTTAATTATATGAATGTAAATTATTGAAGGTAAATTGAGCACAAGAGAACAAACCACATAGACACGGTTGCTTTTTACAATGGTGCTCGGAGACTTACCAGTCTCCCCTAGTGCACGTTGAGGTAAGCCCAAACTAATTGGACCGGCTCCACGAATTAAACATTCTACCTCAAATCCACTAGTGATAGCTCTTTTCCGCTTCGGGTAGGTGAGATCCAACCTTCACACTTCGTTGGGTCTTCTCACAACCTTTTTTGAGAATATGATCGTGCACGTTGCCTCCAACGCCGTCTAGGAGTCAGCAACCTCCAAGAGTAATAAGCCAAGTCCCTCGCTTGACGCTCACCACGTGCAACGAATGCACAAGCTCAAATGAATACTCAATCCACCTCTAGATGCAACACATGCAATCTAGAATCTTCCTTCTTGGTCACAAGGTGCAACACATGCACGGTTTCATGCGTTTGACTACGCTGGTCTCCGACCACGTTGTCCGATTCGACTATACAGGTCTCCGACCACGTTGTCCGGTTCGACCACACAGGTCTCTAACCGCGTTATCTGATTCGACTACACAGGTCTTTGACTACATTGGTCTCCGACCACATTGATTTTGACCACACAGGTCTCGACCATGTCGATCTTCGATCACGTTAATCTTCGATCACATAGATCTCCGACCACCACATCGATCTTTGACCACATTGTATCAATAGTGTTAGTTCGACCACGTTGGTTTTGACCACATAGGTCTCGACCACGCTGGTTTCGATCACGCAGATCTCGACCACTTTGGTTCCTACCACGCTGGTTTCGATCACACATATCTCGACTACGTCGGTTCCGACCACGCTGGTTTCGATCATATAGATCTCGACCACGCTAGTTTTGATCACACAGATCTCGATCACGTTGGTTTCGACTACGCTGGTTCGGCCATATCGATCTTCGGCCACACAGGTCATCGACAACATCGATCTTCGACTTTGTTGGTTCGACCAAGTCGGTTCAACCACGTTGGCTTGACCATGCTGATTGACCACGTTGGTTCTCGACCACACAAGTCTTCAATCACATTGGTTCGACTAAGTTGGCTCTTGACCACACATGTCTTCGACCACCAGCAAACGCGGTACTACCGTGATCTCAATGCCGGTAATTCTGTTCGGTGATAGTACCATAGAATACATTGTAGTAGTTCTGATTTTCTTGAGAATTGCATATACTTCAATAGATTTTGCAAAATATATTTGCAAACTATAGTATCATGCACATAAGGATCAAACATGATTCCTAACAACTTGAAAAATACATTTGCACACTTTTAGAATCATGACACAATGACTATATGAGCTTCAACCATTTACAAAAATATATTTGCAAATATAAGCCTCATACCATAAGAAATAAGAAACATGGATTTCAAACACTTGTAAAATACATTTGCAATGTATAGTTCTATGCTACAAGGATTTAACACATGAGCCACAACTATTTGCAAAACACATTCGCAAATATAAACATCATGCTATGAAGAGCTAGAACAAATAAGGTTGAGCTATTAATACATAATGAGACTTAAGCTACTAGACATGACCCCTCTTAATAGTATAACAACATATACTAGTAATTCGGTCTTTCAGCCAAACACCAAGACCAATAAAAGACTAGGAACACATTCTTAACCCTAACTAGTCATATCTTTACCTTAGCATCTTCTTGAAACTTGATGATGCACATCTTCACTTCAAGTTTGGGTCATTATTCACTATTTAGATATGTTGCAATTTGGATTGCTTACACGATTATTATGAAGGTTTTGGCAACATTCAATTTTATAAGTTTTGATGACACCCATATGGCAGCAGCATGATGCCCTCTAGAGTTTTGTTGTTTGAAAGTGAATATTTTGCTCCAATTTCAGTTTAAGATGGAGGATTTAAGTGCAAGACGGAGTTAATTTTTGCGTAGATACCACATCGTTTCTCTAGTTGTCACAACTCGATACGAGGAATCTACTATAGCTTATTCTCCATTGACGGCACAAGAGTTCCTTTTGTCCGGACTATTTCACAGGAGCAATTTTTACTATGTCATGGAATTCAGTTAATTTTGATGCCAGTGGTTTAATGTACGTGATGGTGACACGTGCAAGTTTCACTTTTAGTAAGCACTGTTTGTCGAGTTTTATATTTCAAATGGAGCATGTTAGATTTTATGATATGAGTTGTTTGCTATCTATCCAGCGCCACTAGTGATGGTTTGTCTTATGTCGTTTAATGATTGAGCATTTGTTTTAGGATGTCATTTGCATAGACTCAAATTTTACTGGGGTTTTGAACTACTAAAAATCCAGATTTGTTTATCTGCTTTATTGATAGTTGTGTTTCTGAACTTGCTGGTGATTTGCTCAATTTATTTCACGATAAGCGTTTGGATAGGATTGTTCCGGTATTTTTATTGAAATTAGTGCAATGAACTTCTGAGGCACAAGGTTTTTTAATGAAGGCTTAGTTTGAGGAGATTTTCATATTTCGGCCACAGGAGCGAATTCGTCTCGAGGTGGAGATTGTTAAAGTGTGATACGAATTTGTCATTGTGTCTGTGTTGGGCACCGAGCAAGATGTAGCGCCGAGCGGTGCATATGCCAAGTTGTGTCAGACGTGATACCAGTCTGTGCATTCGATTCTGATTTGGTTTACTTCTATGTTAGGGACCACGACCTATATATGTATATTTGTACTCACACGGCTGAGATATGTCGAAGTTTTCCATACGTATAATCTCTTCTCATGTAGTGAATTTCATCTTTGTACGTCCGTGTTTTTCTCACAAGGATTTTCTAAATTAAATTTATGTCTCCTATTCTTTTGATCATTTATTTTTACCGTACGTTTTATAACAAGACAAACCTCGGGAAATGCAAATTAACAGCAAAACCTCCCGACATGGACCGTGTAGAATATTCGCGATCTAAACTTGGGATCCATGTGACCGTCAGGTCTAGTTAGGAGCAGTGTAGATTAGGAAGGACGAAGGTAGACCACGGCCCCCCAAGTGGATCGCGGACCTATCCTTTTGGTTCCGTGTGACCGCCCGATCGTACGTAGATGGCCCAGATTGGGGAGGAAGGGAAGACAACGAATGTAGTTTTTCACCATAAACTCTAATTTTGGTTCCGTGTGACCGCCTTCTAATTTTTTTGTGATAAACTCTTTGTCACCATCCGCTCAAGCATCCAATGCTTATCGGTCTAACACATTGCCCACCCTGTGTTCGAACAAATGCTGCTGCCAACCTCCATCTCAGCCTCTCAGGCAGTCAGGCGCCGCCGCACCGCACACCGAGGCGCTACGGTAGGAGTTTTCACGTCGCGCGCCGCCCATCCAAGGTTCTTTCCACGGATTCCCGCCGGTGCTCACCAGCGCCGCCCGCGTACGCGTGTCATGAGGCGGCGGGGGAGCTGGGCTCGCTCGCCATCAGGTGCGTGTGCGTCCGGCTCTGGACTGCGTTGATTACATGCCTGAGGCGTCGCGCTCGCCCGGCAACCATTTCGTCAACTCTGGCCGCTGCTGGAGCTGCCGGCATCGTCGCCTCCGCCATGACCTATTATTTTGAACGTCTCGTGTTTTTGTGATATGTCAGCTACTCGCCTACTCAGCTGGTATATATATGAAGTACAAAGTGTGGATGCAGCTAACAGACGAACACACCGTTCGATCGGAAATCATGATTCATGAACACACTAGTTAGTTGGTGGCAAACCGTAAACCTAGGCACATGCACATTGATACGACGATACAGATCTACATGAATAGTCACGGCGCCTCTCGGTGAGCAAGGACCAAGGAATGCCATAAGCTGATAGACCTATTGGAAGTTGGCTTGCTCTGGAAAGATAAAGGTGGTGATCGGTTCGGCTGAAAGCCTCATGGTTTATGGCTGAAAACACTGTAGCTGGCTGAAAAAAGCACTGTAACTGACAGAGGCTTATTTAGCATAATTAAATTTAAAAAAATTTAAAAATATAAAAAATATGTTAGCCCATTACGTATAATACAAACAAATACGAGAAAAAAAAGAACCGGCAAAAAAGCTCAACAAAAAGCCAAAAGTTCAGAAAAAGACGAAACTTATAAATAGTGAAAAATAAGCCAGAAGCCGAAGCCAAATTGATCAGGGCCAAACCAGGATGACAGCTGAAGGTAGCACGGGGTGGTGGCGCAGTTGGCTAGCGCGTAGGTCTCATAGCTAGCGTGAGTAATCCTGAGGTCGAGAGTTCGAGCCTCTCTCACCCCAATTTTTTTGCGCTTCCCTGTCATGCGACACTTTATTATTTTGCCCTTCTACCATCTGTCAAATTTTATCACCTTTGTTTTCCTCCTTTACTTAATTTCTGCTTCTTTTATTTTTCTGTTGGCCCAAATAAATGCCTTCAGAGAAAGAAGAGAGCCTGAGAGGGCTGGATGGAAGAGGCAGCTCGAAACTCTGAATAGATCTTCCATTACACTTCGATCTCCAGCGTCCACCATCCTGATAATACGCACGCTACAAAATTAATCCATTACCGTGGCATCACCTAGACGTCCAGCGCCCCTCGCTCGCCGTTGTCGCCGACTTCGGCGTAACAACCATGCTAAGAACACACTTTTAGTTTGGCACAGCATCAGCAGCAAGCGCCAAGTGCCACAAAAGTACAAAACATGCATCACAAATCCGCTTTCCTTATTTATTTACTCCCAGGCGCCTATATATCCTACAAGCTCCTCAGCTTGATTTCTTAGGTCTGATCTCAATGCCCTGCACAATAAGACCTCTCTTCCAGTGGCCTCCTCTCGTCTCCATCAGGCTGATGCACACCTCGCCATCTTCACCTTCCTCGTTGTAGAACTCACACATCTCCAACTCCATCCAACCATCGGCCCTTTTCTTTGGGAGCGGTACATTCTCTCCAGGAGGAACTGTGCGACGGTTTCTTCTCGTGGCCCTTCGTCGCACCAATGGCCTCATAGGCCAATAATTCTCAGGCACCTCACCGGTGCCATCCTCATCCTCGTTATCGTAGCCTTGGAGGCAAACTTGGCGGGTTGATCTGCTCTCTCCAATGCTGACTGATGCCTCCTGGACTGGATAATCCAGCCCATAGAAGTCACCAGCTATCTTAAACACCATGTAAGCGGCATAAGTGGAGTTTTGGGAGAGCATCTTGCTACATATCTTGCCACGGATTTCCAACCAGCAAACATCCATGAGTTCAGCGCCTTCGGAGAACCTGCTGCAAACAAAGGGTTAGAACAATCAATACAGATAAGTTGCAGAAAACCATCCAGCCAATGTTGTTAAGGCGTCGCCTAATCATCGCTTTGGCGTCGAAGCGGCCGGGAGCTGCCGTCGCCTCGCCACGGGTGCGTATGGCGTCCGCCTCGGACGGGATGGCGTCGCCTAGTCGTCGCTATGGCCGCGACGCCACGTCGCAAGAGCAAGGCGGGCGCCATACCTCTGTGCCAGGCGGGAAAATGGAGGGAGAGAGGGAGCGAGCGCAGGAGAAAAAGTGGGGGGGGGGGGGGCATAACGGGATACCCGATACGGGCGAAGCATTTGGCGAAGTGACGCGAAGGGAGGTCGGCGCGGCGGCGACCTCGAGCAACGGACGATCTCCAAGCCTCGACGCCGCCGCCTCCCTCCGGGCCTCCACGCCGCCGCTCAGGTTCTTCCCTCTGTTCTGCCGGCTCTTCCCTCTGTTCCGCCGTGCAGCAGTAGGCTTTAGGGTTTAGATGTTTCTAGATCGGCTCTTCCCTCTGTTCCGCCAGGCGCCGGCTATTTCCTTCCGTATGCAGTGCAGCAGTAGGCATATGTGATGTTTGTAGATCGGCTCTTCCCTCTGTTCCGCCGGGCACCGGCTATTTCCTTCCGTATGCAGTGCAGCAGTAGGCATATGTTTAGACTTTAGATGTTTCTAGATATTGCTAGATGTTGATTGTTAGATTGTTGCTAGATTGTTTGATGTTGCTAGATGTTTTTATTGCATAGACATGTTTTTATTCAACATTCATGTTTTCTAGCTGCACCATTATTCATGTTTATTTGCTTTGTTACATAGTTAAAATAGTCACACTGTATGTTCAACAAATTTGTTGCTATAAAAGGTTAGGATGTGAGTATGGCGTTGCCTCGCCGCACGCCATACTCGCCTAAAAGATGTGAAGGTAGTCTGGCGCCTCGCGTCGCCTTATCGCCGTGATAACATTGCATCCAGCACTATTAACTACATTCCATAACTTAGCACTGACAAGTTTTTCATAACTATGTTTCTGTAGCTCCATATAGTTGTGGCTAGAACAAGAGCTCTCTAGAATTCTAAGAACTATATTCTGAACAAGGTACCGTACATCACAGAGTTATGTTGTTCATGTCAAGTGTCATTTGTATGTTCCATTTAGTTGACAAAACCAGAGATTGCAAAGGCCATGTAAAACACTACCAGGAGCCAAGCCTACCGTGGCAAGAAGATCAAGGGATAAGGAAAATGCACCTAGTAGGTTGGCTTGTTGTATGCCTTCCAAAAGACCAGGGTGGGCTTGGGGTGCTAGATATAGATACTATGAACACCGCTTTATTAGGGAAATGACTTTGGAAACTTGAAGTTGAGAATGGTTTATGGAAAGATTTGCTCATAAACAAATATTTAAACTCCAGTACTATCACTCAATTGGAGTGTAAATTTGGAGATTCACATTTCTGGTCTGGTTTGATGAAGATTAAGAATTGTTTCTATAACTATTGTACGAGGGTGGTTGGTTGAGGCTAAGCTTAAACTTGAAATTGAGGCTAAGCTTCAGGCTCATAGATTTCTGGTTGAGGCCAAACGAGATGCTTTTCTTCTTTGTGTAGAGCTTCTTGTTTAGTTTTGTCTTTAGTTTGTTTTTCTTCCTTTTAGCCTCTCTAGTCCTGCTCTTGCTGTTTGGCCTCTTGTCAAACATGCTTGTTTTATCCTTTTGCTTTAATAAAATCTCTACAGTGGGGGCCTCCCCTGCTGTATTTATTGCTAAAAAAAAAGGGTGGTTGGTAACAGAGAGAAAAAAAAAACCCAATTTTGGGAGGACATTTGGTTAGGAAATGTTCCTCTAGCTCATAAATATCATAGGGTTTATGATATTACTTTTAGTAAACATATGATTGTTGTTGAAACTGATAGATTGGTTTTCATAGAACTTTATGGGGGGAAACTTATAGTTTGTGGGAACAATTGAAGCAAGATTGTGTTGGGATTGTTCTTAGAAATGAAATAGATACAATTCACTGGAAACTTACCTCTAATGGTGTTTTTTCAGTGAAATCCTTTTATTAGACCTTGAGGATGCAGAGAGTTGGTTTTACTCATTAATTTCTGTAGAAAGTCAAACTTCTTGTTAAAATCAAGGTGTTTCTATGGTTAATGGTAAAGAAGAGCACCATGACCAAAGAAAATCTAAAGAGAAGAGGTTGGGCAGGATCATATAAATGCCACTTTTGTGGTTTAAATGAAACAATGGATCACCTCTTTTTGCATTGTCCTGTGGCACGGTTTGTGCGGAATATGGTGAAGTGTGTTTTTGGCTTTAGTTATATGCCTCAGACAATGGATCAATTAATGGGCTCTTGGTTGAATGGTTTTCCTAGACAAATGAAAAGATTGGTTACTGTGAGGGTGGCAGTTGTTTTGTGGGTCATATGGAAGACTCGCAATGCAGCTTGCTTTCAGAATAAAATGCCGTCTGATCCATTATCTTTTATACACCTAACTTGTTACTAGATGAACCACTGGGCTTTATTGCAGATAAAGGAGGACGAGCGAGAAACAATTCAATGGGGGGGCAAGGCTGCTGGAACAGGTGGCCTCGGAGATCTTTAATGCTAGCAGGGGATGGAGACCTGGAGTTGTGAGGTTTACAAAAGGATGAAGATGTTGCGAAATTCTGGAAGAGATGGAGTTGGATCGCTTCTTGTAAATTTGTTGTCTGGTTTTGTTTACTGGAGTTAGGCTCCGGTTTGCTTATATCTTGTTGGCTGGAAAAGTTTGGTTATAACCATGTAGTTTTGTGATGTTCAAAAGTTGTAGGGTTTTAGGGTATTTAGGCTTTCGGCTATCTAGGCTAATCGTTTTAAATACCCTGCTTTTAGTTTCCTTTACTCTTTTTGTAGAACCTATCAGTTTATAATAAGAGAAGTTGGAGGGTTCCCCTCTGCTTCGGAAAAAAAAATATTATTCAACGACACAAGCTAAAATATTATTCGTATAATTTGCATACGAATTGGAAAGAGCGAACGAACCTAGAATCGGTGAGGGGGATCCAGCGCCAGTACTGCGGCGTATCGCCCCACACGATCTGCAGCGCCCTCGCCGACAGCATGTAGCACTTGGCGCCCGTCTCCCTGTCCAACCGCAAGCCCTGCACACAGCAACCGATTAGCCGATCAATGGAGAAACCAAGCCTGCACCCTTTATTTTGAGTAGTTTGGTTTGGGTGTCCGTACGTACCATGAGTCTGTCCGGGAGGAGGACGAGACCGTCGGAGAGGCGGATGAACAGCTCCTTCTTAGACGGCGGCGCGGGCGAGAGCTCGCCGTCGGCTAGCGGTGGGAGGTCGCGTGGCAGGAAGGTGGACCAGACGGCGTCGGAGTCGGCCGCGTCGCGGAAGGCCGGCGAGACCGCGGAGGCGCGGCAGGCGTCGCGCGGCGTGGTGCGGGAGATCACCGCCGAGAGGAGCTCCTCCGGCAGGCGCGCGATCTCGCAGGCGGCCGCCGTCTCCATCGATTCCTCCGCTACAATTGCTGGATCCCTTTTTTTTTGTGGGGGAGGAAAGAAAAATACTGTGTTCGAAAGTGGCAGGGAGTTGTTGGGTAGTGTGCGGGGAATGGGAATCCGTTTGTTGATATGTATAGGGTGTGGGATTGCAAAGGCTTAGGGCCTGTTTGGTTGGTGCCTAATTTTGTCATGTTTAAGCTTAGGCAATATGTGGCTGCTACAGAAAGTGTGGCTAACAAAATCGAAACCACACTTGTGGCAAAGTTTGGCAAGAAACTGAGTCTATGATGTGTGGGGCCGGTTGCTAAGAAAGTGTGGCATGCCACAGTTACGTCAGTGAACCAAACAGCTACCTAAAAACTATGATACACCTAATTTGTGGTTAGACAATTTCTGGTCATGAACCAAACAGACCCTTAGCCACGAAGGAAAAAGGTCGATGCATTGGAGGCGAAGGTCGCAGCGAAAAGGAAAGGAGGAGATTGCGAGATTCAAAGAGGCCAGGAAATCCATCCCCCGGGTTGCAGCGCGTGACGCGTGACGATGTAAGGCTCTGCTGCTGCCAGCAACAGCACGTGGTACCTGCTACGTACAGATGTATCGTGCACGCGTGCGTCGTTGCCGTCTCAGGTCCGGACCTGCCCCATGCAGCCCAGAGCCTCCCTGCGCAGGTTCCGCGTCGGCCCATTTGCAGAAGCTGGCCTGGCCCCATGCCCCAGTGGATTATATTGATCGGCCCATTTGTCATGCCTGAATATTGTTTGCACGTACGGCCCGTTGCAATGGTTGAATGATGCCATGAGTTTTTTTTAAGAATAAATTCCTTGAGCTTCGAAAACATCAGACAGCGGAAGCATGAAAGGTATTGGTACGAAGTACATCCTTATTTTTACACAATGTACGAAGTACAAACCTGATAACAATAGAAATTACAACAGTGCTGATAAAACAAACAAACATGGCAAATTAGGCTTTAAATTGATGGGCACAAATTAGGCTTTAAATTGATATATAAAAATACTAAATGGTTCATTCATTTGACATCAAATCTACACAAAACTTCCATAGGTACTCAATACATGAACAATCCAAGCCGACAACATCGCATAGATTCACCACAAAATGATATTTCCACCTCATGACTAGCAAGAAATAAGCATCACTATCCCTCCTTAACACCAACCTTTTACCTGCTAACCAAGGTATAAACGGCATCATTGGTGCATTGCTTAGTACAAAAGAGAAAAACCAAAGCACATGTCATATGATTGCAATAGGTACACTTAAGTAAACGCTCATGTAACGTAAGCTACCTTGGAACACCTCAAAAATTTCAAAGATTTTGAAATTTTCTTGACTTTTGCTTGAAATCCAAATCTTTCCCAATTTGGCAACTCCTGTTGAATTTCTGCTTCCTTCTTTTGGAAATTCTGTCTCCCTCTTCCGCTGACGTCTCCTTGCGTTGCCGTCGCCACTGAACCGCCTCATTGTAGCGCAGTACATGCGCCGTGTCATCGCCAGCCGAAGTTGCGGCCGCCTGCCCTTCGTGCGTTCACACCATCTGGCTCTGTGGTCCCACCGCCCAGTCGCACGCCCCTGCCTCTCCTCACTTCGCGCGCTCGCTCCCTCGCCGCAGTGCACTACCTCATCTCCTCGTCTCGAACGCCCACGCCATACCTCAGTCTCCAAACCACAGTCAACACTTGCAGAGCTTCAGTGCCACCTCTCCTGCTCCTCTGCGCGATGCAGCTCCTCTTCCTTCGCTCGCACGGGAGACATGCCCGAACCGCCTCTCTATCGCCACCAACGCTCATCGCCTTTAAAGCCCCAACACCACTACCTCAAGCTTCCTAACACTCCCACGTACCTCCCTGGGCCACCAATTTCAGCTCAAAATTGACTACATCGTCAACGGCAGCCTCTCCTGCACCCGGTGAGCCCTAACGGGAATCCTACTCTTTCGTCAATTATTTTTCGATTATAGTCGCTGACATATCTCCTTTGCTCCTTAAACACGCTGGTGAACTCCTTTAGGCGAGAGCGTCCGCCAAAATCCCTGGCGGCGGAAGCTACCACCGGCCAAAAGGCCTTTCCTGTAGACAACCTCACTGAGTTTTTCTCGACCCAAATGTAGTTTTTGACATAAGGCCTTCTTCGTCACCATCCGCTCGAGCATCCATTGCTTATCAGTCTAACACACTGCCCGCCCTGTGTTCAAACAAATGCTGCTGCCAACCTCCATCTCAGCCTCTCAAGCAGTCGCACCGCACGCCGAGGCGCTACGGTAGGAGTTTTCATGTCGCGCGCCACCCATCCAAGGTTCTTTCCATGGATTCCCGCCGGTGCTCACTAGCGCCGCCCGCGTAGGCGTGTCATGAGGTGGCGAGGGAGCTGGGCTCGCTCGCCGTCAGGCTGGTGCGCAGGGGCCGTGGAGAGGTGGAGGCGGTAACATACGTGCGTGTGCGTCCAGCTCTAGACTGCGTTGATTACATGCCTGAGGCGTCGCGCTCGCCCGGCAACCATTTCGTCAACTCTAGCCGCTGCTGGAGCTGCCGGCGTCGTCGCCTCCGCCATGGCCGATTTTGAGCGTCTCGTATTTTTGTGATCTGTCAGCTACTCAGCTGGTATATATATGAAGTACAAAGTATGGATGCAGCTAACAAACGAACACACTGTTCGATCGGAAATCATGAACACATTAGTTGCTGGCAGACCGTAAACCTAGGCACACGCACATTGATACGACGATACAGATCTACATGAATAATCGCGGCGCCTCTCGGTGAGCCTGGACCAAGGAATGCAATAAGCTGGAAGTTGGCTTGCTCTAGTAAGGTAAAAGTAACCAGGATGATAGCTACGGGCAGCTCGGGGTGGCTGCGCAGTTGGCTAGCGTGTAGGTCTCAGCTAGTTTGAGTAATCCTGAGGTCGATTGTTCGCGCCTCTCTCACCCCATTCTAACTTTTTGGGCTTCCCTGTCGTGCGAAACTTTATTATTATACCCTTCTACCATCTGTCAAATTTTATCACCTTCCTTTTCCGAGATAATTGATTTTTTAAGACTCTAAACGTTGGGCTTCGCATATTTAGGACTCCAAACGTTGGCTTCGCAAAATTAGTACTCTAAACGTTGACACTTTGATTTTTATGGTATTATAGCTTATTTATCATTTCTTACTCTTTTTTCTTAATACTTAACATCTAAAATGACTCTTATGCCCTCTTCCCTTAATCACGTACCTGGAGTCAAAACATCGCTCTGGTCGCCCCATTCTCTCCGCGACTTGAAACGTCGCCCTCATCGACGCGGATCCCTGGGAAATGAGGGCGACGTTTCGAGTCGCGGAGAGAATGGGGCGACCAGAGCGATGTTTTGACTCCCAGGTACGTGATTAAGGGAAGAGGGCATAAGAGTCATTTTAAATGCTAAGTATTAAGAAAAGAGAGTAAGAAATGATAAATAAGCTATAATACCATAAAAATCAAAGTGTCAACGTTTAGAGTACTAATTTTGCGAAGCCAACGTTTGGAGTCCTAAATATGCGAAGCCCAACGTTTAGAGTCATAAAAAATCAATTATCTCTTCTTTTCCTCCTTTACTTAATTTCTGCTTCTTTTATTTCTCTGTTGGCCCAAATAAATGCCTTCAGAGAAAGAAGAGAGCCTGAGAGGGCTGGATGGAAGAGGCAGCTCGAAACTCTGAATAGATCTTCCATTACACTTCGATCTCCAGCGTCCACCATCCTGATAATACGCACGCTAGAAGCGGACTCTGATTGCCAGGAGCGGACTGGCTCTGGGCCTGTTCTTCCGTTCGTGATATACAGTGAGGGGGCAGTGGAGCAGAAACCAAATATTAAGTAGCCGAATGGATTTCCAATTGAAGGTCCAAGACTCAAGAACGGCAACTAATAATTCATCAATTCATCAAGCATGTTCTAGGATACAATAATTTGTACAAAAAATTTAGTTTGCCCTCAAAAACCTAAGAACACACTTTTAGTTTGGCACAGCATTAGCGGCAAACGCCAAGTGCCACAAAAGTACAAAACACGCATCACAAATCCGCTTTCCTTATTTATTTACTCCCAGGCGCCTATATATGCTAGAAGCTCAGCTTGATTTCTTAGGTCTGATCTCAATGCCCTGGACAATAAGACCTCTCTTCCAGTGGCCTCCTCTCGTCTCCATCAGGCTGATGCACACCTCGTCATCTTCACCTTCCTCGTTGTAGTAGAACTCACCCATCTCCAACTCCATCCAACCATCGGCCCTTTTCTTTGGGCGCTGTACATTCTCTCCAGGAGGAACTCTGGGAAGGTGTCTTGTCCTGGCCCTTGGTCGCAGCCGTGGCCTGAGGCAAACTCGGCGGGTTGATTTGCTCTCTCCAATGCTGACTGATGCCTCCTGGACTGGATGATCCAGCCCACAGAATTCACGAGCTATCTTAAACACCATGTAAGCGGCATAAGAGTTTTGGGAGAGCATCTTGCTATGTATCTTGCCACGGATTTCCAACCAGCAAACAGCCATGAGTTCAGCGCCTTCAGAGAACCTGCTGCAAACAAAGGGTTAGAACAATCAATACAGGTAAGTTGCAGAAAACCATCCAGCACTATTAACTAAATTCCATAATTAGCATTGACAAGTTTTTCATGACTATGTTTGTGCAGCTCCATATAGTTCTGGCTAGAACAAGCGCTCTCTATAGTCTACACAATTTTGTGTAGCTCCAAATAGTTGTGGCTAGAACAAGAGCTCTCTATAGTCTATAGAATTCTAAGAACTATATTGTGAACAAGGTACCGTACATCACAGAGTTATGTTGTTCATGTCAAGTGTCACTTGTATGTTCCATTTAGTTGACAAAACCAGAGATTGCAAAGGCCATGTAAAACACTAGCTGGAGCCAAGCCAAAATCCCTATTCTGGGTTCAAATTCAGAGGGTAATTTCCACCAAATATTCTTGAAACTTGAAAATTGCAACTATCAACCATCAATTGCCTCTAATGCAAAATTACCTCACCTTATATGAAGTTGGATCTTCTCTAGGGGTTGTTCTGGATGTTGCTATGGAGTCTCTAAAGGGATAGGACATTGTGAGGATCAAGGTTGGGGTGAAGGATCCAATGAAAATCCGTCCATCTTCAGAAGTAACAACTCCAGACTTGTTGTGGTATATTGTTTATTTCCAAATCGAGTCAATTGTGGAGATTGGATGGTTTACTCATATTGCTGCTGAGAAGAAGGAAGTGAAGAGCAAGGAGCCAAGGACAAAAAAGGCAGGTCAAAGTGGATTGAGTACCAGTAAGAGAAATAATGTTAGCAAAGATGATGTTGAGCAAGGGGCTATGGGAAAAGATGACAGATCTTGCAAGAAACAGAAAGGTGACACCCCTGGACAATATAATGAGTTGGGGACAGTAAACACTGAAGTTATTTTCCTGAGTGAGACTGGTATGCAAGCTAAAGGTGGAACAAGTGTGGAAATGGAAAAAGTTGTGACAGATGACCAAAGAAGAAGTGATGAGTTTCAAACTCCGAAAAAAAATTGCTGCTGAAAGAATAGAAATACATAAGGTTAACTCCATTGTGCAGAATGTTGATGTTGAGGTTGGTGATAGGGTGCTATACAAATTGAAAATCAGAAGGGGCAGGGGTGTCATTGAAGTATAGAACAAAGGGTGGATGAGGAAGAAAGTTGTTGAAAGATACAGAAATGGAGATAGTGGGCCCAAACACCGAAGGAGAGAGCCAAGATAGACTTCATTTTACTGACAGTGAAGAAAACCTGTCACAAGACTCTTAACAACTTTGCAAAATTAGTTGGTGTGGTTCTAAATGAAAGTCAGGAAGATGAAGAGCCGATACCTGGTAAAAGAACCTAGAAGGTGCTCAAGACTCAAAGATGCTGAAGACAAAAACATCATAGATAGGGCAAAAGAAAGAGCAAAGTTGAAAGATCTTGATCCCAAGGAGGTACGAAACATTCATTGCCCACAGTACTTAATGCCTCTAATGCCTCCTTATGCCAAACTGCACCTATTTTGGGTGTGAGTTTGGGTTGTTCAATTGCGGCTATCGATCAAAACATTGAGTTGATTAAAGATACGGAACAAGCTAGAGCTAATTTATAATTTGGAAGTCAGAAAAAGTGCTCTACTAAAAAATATGGACAATAAAGTAAGTCAGGATGTTGCTGATATTACTATACTAGCTGATTCTGTCTCTGATGATCAAAATTCTGATATAGAGTTAGAAGAGGCCTATTTGCAACATTTTCAATTGGTCTTTCTGGAAAGAAAAAGAAAAAAGAATTGGGTCACCAGAAATTGTCTGTGTGCAACCCTTAATTAAAAATAAAAAAGGTTACAGAAAAAGAAGGGGAAAAAAATGAAAGGTCTTATATGGAATGTTAGGGGAATTGGCATCCCTGAAAAAAAGGAGATACTTAAAAGAAACTCTCCTAGACCAAAAATTATATTTCATTGGTTTACAGGTGACAAAAAAAGAAGATTAATTCCCTGAAAAAAGGAGATACTCAAAAGAAACTCTCCTAGACCAAAAATTATATTTCATTGGTTTACAGGTGACAAAAAAGAAGATTTTCCAATCAGTTCCTTTCTTCTCTGAGTGGAGGCCAAGATTTTAATTGGTTTTGGTCATCTGCTAAGGGAAGATCTGGGGGCATTTTGGTTGGAGTGGTAGATGCTAAATTTGATATAGAAGATAAACAAGAAGGAGATCATTTTGTAAAACTTTCTATAAAAAATAAATGTGATGGTTTCTTATGGAATTTTATTGTAGTATATGGAGCGGCCCAGGAGGCTGGCAAATCTGCCTTCCTCACTGAATTGGCTAATATTTTACATAGAATTAAAGACCCAGTTATGGTGGCCGGGGATTTTAATATCTTAAGAAATGAAAACGAGAAAAAAATAAAAAAGGGGGTTATACTAAATAGAGTTTTTTGTTCAATGCTATCATTGAACAAAATAATTTGAGATAATTAGAATTATGTGGTAGATCCTTTACATGGAGTAATGACCATGAGGACCCTACCTTTGAAAAATTAGATAAAGAGTCCTGGTTAGTACTGAATGGGAAGACAAATATCCTCTGACAAGTGTTACTGCTTTGGTGAGAACATTGCTAGATCATGCTTCTATGTTGGTTGATACTGGTGAAATAGTCAATAAGAAAGAAAAACCTTTTAAATTTGAATTAAGTTGGTTTTTGAGAGATGATTTCTATGAGATTGTTAAAATTTGGAATTCTACTATAGTTGCCTCTTCTAATTTGGACGCTTGACAATTAAGAATGAGAATGTTAAGGAAACATTTGAAAGAGTGGAACATACATATGGAAGGCTGGTATAAAAAGCTTAAAGTTGAGATATTAAAACAAATTGATTTTCTAGATAATAGATGTGAACATGGTCTGAATGCTGAGGATAGAGAGAAGAAAAAATTGGAGGAACAACCGTTTAGGATCTTAAAACAGGAGGAATTGAAATGGATGCAGAGGTCTAAAGATAAAGATTTAAGATGGTGATAATAATACAAAGTACTATTCATGCTAAAGCTAACGAGAGAAAGAGAAATGGTAGGATCACATGTTTACACCAGGAAGAGGGTGTAATTGAAGGAAAAATGAATTTGATGAAATATATAACATATTTTTATAAGAACCTTTTTGGACATCCAGATAACACTGACATTACTTTGAATCTAGATGGCATTAAGAAAATAAATGAACAAGATGCTAGAGATTTGACAAAAGAATTTACCATGGAAGAACTTAAGAAAGTTGTGTTTGATATGGAATATAATAAAGCGCCAGGTCCTGATGGATTTCCTGTGAGGTTTTAGACATTGCAAGGCTAAATAATGGGATGATCACCTTGTTTGGATGCTAAACAGATTCAAAAGTTTAGGCCAATTTGTCTCTTGAATGTTAGTTTCAAGATTTTGACAAAAGTGCGTACAAATAGGATGATTTCTGTGGCTGATCAAGTAATTACTTTGACTCAGACTGCCTTTCTAAAAAAATAGATACATTATGGACAGAGTGCTCATGCTTCATGAAGTCTTGAATGTTATGAATATTGTGTGTATTGATATGAGACCCAAAGGGTCATATATATAGGAGAGTACAAGAGGATATGCCATATAGAGATAAGGCATATATGGAATAGAATACAAATTCTATATCCTAATACAACTCTATCTCCAATACCCTTAACACCCCCCCACAAATGCAAGGCGTATGCAATAGCATTGCATTTGAAAAAAAGGTTAATACTAAAACAAGAAATATCCGACATCCGAGTCGTGATAAAGTCGTCGTTGCGTGCAATCGTTGAATAAACTGTCAAATCAAGCCGAAAAGGAATAGATAGAAGCATGACGGCACAGATCGAAGCCTGAGACGGCGGCGGCGCAGTGCACAAAAAGCGCAACGGAGGCGCGGTGCAGAAGAAGCGCGGCGACCTTAAAAACTCGGGGCGGCGGCTCAAAGAGAAGCGGCGGCATCATAAAGACTTCTACGATCTGCAGCGGCTCAAGGAAAAGAGCAACGGCTGCTGCCATGCAAAAGAAAATTCCTACACTTCTATGACTGACAATAAATTTGTGGACTCGCACAGCTTGAGTGAACTAAAAATTAAAGACTACGGATTTGGATGGACGCAACGGAAGACTCACGAAAAATAACCGAAGACTGACTAAAAGAAATCAGTTGCAGAAAATCCCACTCCCTCAAAACCCCTTCTCTCTCTCTCAAAACCCCCTCCCCTCACACGCGCAAAGAAAATCAAAGCCTGCCTCCTCCCGTCTCTCTCTCGCCCCTTCCTCTGCCTGAAATCAAAGCTCCATCGTCTCCCTCCCTCCCGTCTCTCTCGCGAGCACAGAGAGAAGAGGAGCGACGGCCGGAAGGGACCGGGAGGCGGCGGCGGCCGGATGGGACCGAAAGGGGCGGCGGGGGCGCGGAGGCGGCTGAAGGAGGCGGCGGTCGGCGCGGCCGGTGCAGAGGCTGACGCGGTGAGTCGTTGATGGGCAGCGGCGGCAAGGATCCAAGGCGGCAGTGGACGGAGGTGGCCAGAGAGCAGCGGTGCAGCGACCGGCAGAGCGACCTCAGCCTCGAGCGGAATCGGCGACGAGCGGCCGGGAGACGACCTGGAGGCACAAAGAAGGCAACGCCGAGGCGGACGGTCCAGTAGAGCCGACGGCGAAGAGGCATGGCGTCGGTGCGGAGAGCATTGGATCCAGCCAGAGGCGGCCGGATCCGGCGCGGGCCAGACCAGAGCTGGTCGGAGGCGAGCCGGATCTGGTGGAGGCGGGCACGGCGAGTCGTCGGCGGGCGGCGGCGGCAAGGATCCAAGCGGTGGGGCTTCAGATCCGGGGAGACGGCGACCCAAGGACGGGCGGCGGCGGCGGCCGTCGTCGAGAATCCGAGGTGGCGTCGAAGGCACTTGAGATGACAGCGACTAGAGCCGAGCGTCGACAGCTTCAGGCCGGGTAAGCAGGGCTGGAGGCGGCACCCCCGGGAGCAGAGATCTAGCGATGGCGCAGCGCCCCCTGGAGCAGAGATCCAGAGACGAGGAGGTAGCGGCAACCCAACGAGGTGGCCGCCCCCGGGAGCGTAGATCGATCCTCCCGGGGGCAGCAAATGCGGAAGACAAGCCGAAGAAGATCTAGGTTAGGGTTTTTAACCTAGGCTCTGATACCATGTTATGAATATTGTGTGTATTGATATGAGACCCAAAGGGTCATATATATAGGAGAGTACAAGAGGATATGCCATATAGAGATAAGGCATATATGGAATAGAATACAAACTCTTTATCCTAATACAACTCTATCTCCAATACCCTTAACATTGAACACCCTGCATAAAAAGAAACAATCTGGTATACTTTTCAAAGTAGATTTTGAAAAAGCTTATGTAAGATTAAGTGGCCTTTTCTATATCAGGTGATGAGAAAAAAAGGTTTTGATAATATTTGCTGTGATTGGATAATGAATGTAGTAAGGGAAGGTAAGGTGCGTCTAAAAATAAATGACAAGATTGGCCCTTATTTTAACACTCACAAAAGGTCTTAGACAGGGAGATCGATTGTCTCCCATCCTTTTTGATGTTGTAGCTTATGCCTTAGCTATTATGGTTGGCAAAGCTCAACAAGAAGGTTTGGTACATGGTTTGATCCCTGATTTAATGGAAAATAGTCTTGTCATTCTGCAATATGCAGATGACACGATTTCTTAATCCAAGATGATTTTGAAAGTGCTTAAAATGTGAAATTTATTTTATTTCTTTTTGAAATGATGTCTAGCTTAAAGATTAATTTTCATAAGAGTGATTTTTTTTTGTTTTGATGAGGCTAAGAATAAGAAAATGGAGTATAGTCAAATCTTTACTTGTGAAATTGGAAGTCTACCTATAAAATATCATGGGATTCCTATACATGTCAGGAATTTGAGTAATAAAAAAGTGGAGGGATACTGAAAATAAAGTGGAAGGTAAGTTAGGGTGCTAGCAAGGTAAACTTCTGTCTATTGGTGACAGGTCAACTTTACTGAACTCAAGCTTGAGTAACGTTCCTTTATACATGCTATCCTTTTACAAAGTACCTGTGGGTGTTAGAAATAGGATGGACTTATACAGGAAAAGACTACCGTGGCAAGAAGATCAAGGGATAAGGAAAATCCACCTAGTAGGTTGGTTTGTTGTATGCCTTCCAAAAGACCAGTGTGGGCTTGGGGTGCTAGATCTAGATACTATGAACACTGCTTTATTAGGGAAATGACTTTGGAAACTTGAAATTGAGAATGCTTTATGGCAAGAATTGCTCATAAACAAATATTTAAACTCCAGTACTATCACTCAATTGGGGTGTAAATTTGGAGATTCACATTTCTGGTCTAATTTGATGAAGATTAAGAAATGTTTCTATAACTAGTGTACGAGGGCGATTGGTAATGGAGAAAAAAAACCCAATTTTGGGAGGACATTTGGTTAGGAAATGTTCCTCTAGCTCATAAATATCATAGAGTTTATGCTATTACTTTTAGTAAACATATGATTGTTGCTGAAGTAATGAATGGGGGTTGGGACAAGATTGGTTTTCGTAGAACTTTATGGGGGGGAAACTGATAGATTGTGGGAACAATTGAAGCAAGATTGTGATGGAATTGTTCTTAGAAATGAAATAGATACAATTCGCTGGAAACTTACCTCCAATGGTTTTTTTCAGTGAAATCCTTTTATCAAACCTTGAGGATGCGGGGAGTTAGTTTTACTCATAACTTTTTATAGAAAGACAAACTTCTTGTTAAAATCAAGGTGTTTCTATGGTTAATTGTAAAGAAGAGCACCATGACCAAAGAAAATCTAAAGAAACGAGGTTGGACATGATCATATAAATGCCACTTTTGTGGTTTAAATGAAACAATGGATCACCTCTTTTTGCATTGTCCTATGGCACGGTTTGTGTGGAATGTGGTGAAGTGTGTTTTTGGCTTTAGTTATATGCCTCAGGCTATCTAGGCTAGCCGAAATCGTTTTAAATACCCTGCTTTTAGTTTCGTTTACTCTTTTTGTAGAACCTATCAGTTTCTAATGAGAGAAGTTGGAGGGTTCCCCCTCTGCTTCGAAAAAAATCAACCATCAATTGCAATTCAACGACACAAGTTAAAATATTATTCGTATAATTTGCATCCGAATTGGAAAGAGCGAACGAACCTAGAATCGGTGAGGGGGATCCAGCGCCAGTACTGCGGCGTATCGCCCCACACGATCTGCAGCGCCCTCGCCGACAGCATGTAGCACTTGGCGCCCGTCTCCCTGTCCAACCACAAGCTCTGCACACAGCAACCGATTAGCCGATCAATGGAGAAACCAAGCCTGCACCCTTTTGAGTAGTTTGGTTTGGGTGTCCGTACGTACCATGAGTCTGTCCGGGAGGAGGACGACACCGTCGGAGAGGCGGAGGAACAGATCCTTCTTAGACGGCGGCACGGGCCAGAGCTCGCCGTCGGCGAGCGGTGGGAGGTCGCGGGGCAGGAAGGTGGACCAGACGGCGTCGGAGTCGGCCGCGTCGCGGAAGGCCAGCGAGACCGCGGAGGCGCGAAAGGCGTCGCGCGGCGCGGTGCGGGAGATCACCGCCGAGAGGAGCTCCTCCGGCAGGCGCGCGATGTCGCAGGCGGCCGCCGTCTCCATCGATTCCTCCGCTATCTCCTCTTTTTGTTTGTGGGAGGAAAGAAAAAATACAGTGTTCGAAGGTGGCAGGGAGCTGTTGGTTAGTGGGCAGCGAATGGGAATCCGTTTGTTGACATAGGGGTGGGACCGTGGGAGTGCAAAGGCTTAGCCACGAAGGGAAAAGGGCCATGCATTTGAGGCGAAGGAAAAGGCCGCAGCGAAAAGGATGGAGGAGAATGCGAGATTCAAAGATGCGAGGAAATCAATCCCCCGGGTCGGGTGGGAGCGTGTGAGAGCATCTCCAATAAATCTTCTAAAGTGCTCATATCCCCTATATTTTAGAAGAAAAAATAAAGAAAGGGCTCCAACAGATTCCCTAAGTGGTACCTAAAAATATAGAGGACCTCATCCCTGATTTTTCGTCCCCCATATATGGAGGACGCACACCATCCCCTAAATCGGTCCCAACGCTCCTGCGCCGTCCAATCCCCTAAATTCTTTGGTTGATAGTTTTTGTGGACCCAGATTTTAATTTAAGGGACCATATTTAGAGGACTTGTTGGAGGTTACATATTTTTAGTCTTCTATATTCTAGATTGTCCTCTAAAAAGTGATTTAGGGGATGAGATTTAGAGGACATTGTTGGAGATGCTCTGACGCCTCTGCTGCAGTGCACCGGCTTTTAATTGGACCAGCAACACCAAGTGTCCTCTCGCTGTGGTACCTGCTGCGATCTCGCGTGCGTCATTGCCGTCTCGGGTCCGGACCTGCCCCATGCAGCCCACAGCCTCTCTGCGCAGGTTCCGGGTCGGCCCATTTGCAGAAGCTGTCCCGGCCCCATGACCCAGTAAAAAAATACCGTATATCTCTATAGATAATATAAAAAGAAAAGAAAAAAATAGTCATATTAAGAAACTAACGCGTTCCAAAAAGATTTTAGCACCTAAAAAAATGACTTGACCTTTGGTCTCTTTTGATACAATGCAAACTGCTTTAAAAATGACTACGAAACTTGCTTTTCTCACATACGGTCTTTAATCCTAGAAGCACCTCGGCCTTATTTCTTACTAGGTCTAATCTCAATGCCCTGCACGATAAGGCCTTTCTTCAAAACTCCTCCCGTCTCCATGAGGCTGATGCACACCTCACCGTCTTCACCATCCTCGTTGCAGAACTCACCCATCTCCAACTCCATCCAACCGTCATGCCTCTTCTGAGGGAGCAGCACATTCCGAGGAATTGCACGACGGCTTCTCGTCCTCAAGCTTGGCCGTATGAACGGCATCAAAGGAAAATAACGCTGAGGCACCTCCATCTCATCGGCGTCATCTTCATCCTCACTGTCATATCCATGGAGGCAGACTTGGCGAGTTGATTTGCTTCCTCCAAGGCCAACTGATGTCTCTAGAAAATCCAACCCGTAGGAATAATTAGTTATCTTGAACACGATGTAAGCAGCATAATTTGAGTTTTGCGTGAGCATCTTGCTATGTATCTTGCCACGGATTTCCAACCACCAAACGCGCAGGAGTTCAGCACCTTCTGAGAACCTGTCGCACGCACACACAGGGTTAACTAAAATTTGTAAGAAGGCAACAGAGCAAGCAACACAAGAGTACCTAGTTTATGCACAATATGCCTTAAATTTTGTGCTTTTAGGGTTTAGGGCTGTGTACTTAGATTTAAGCCCCTGATCAATTCGGCTTCGGCTTCTGGCTTCTGACTTATTTTTCACTATTCATAAGTTTCGTCTTTTTCTGAACTTTTGGCTTTTTGTTGAGCTTTTTTGCCGGTTCTTTTTTTCCTGTATTTGTTTGTATTATACGTAATGGGCTAACATATTTTTTATATTTTTAAATTTTTTAAATTTAATTATGCTAAATAAGCCTCTGTCAGCTACAGTGCTTTTTTCAGCCAGCTACAGTGTTTTCAGCCATAAGCCATGAGCTTTTCAGCCGAACCGATCACCACCTTTGTGCTTTTCACTCACCTCCCAAAAATTCGCACAAGGTTACCAACACAAGGACTAACTTATTTGGCATTAACCAAGCTTTGGATGGGTTCTTTCTGGTAGCGGCTTATGGTTTTTGGCCCTAGCACGAGCGTTTGTGTGAACGAACCGAATGTTAGGTAGAGAAACTATCCTATTTATTTGTTTGAGAGAAGCCATAAATCTAAAAAAAAGAAGCAGTTTTTAAGAATACGCAAGATGGCAAGAGGAACTGTGTACTTAGATTTAAGAAACGAGAATAGAAACCTAAACCACCACTTACACTTGCATGATCCATATATTATTAAATTTGGATTGTACAACGCAACAGCATTCAACAGCACAAACTAAACAATTTACAGAAAACCATGCATCCAACACTATTAACTAAATTCCATAACTTAGCATTGGCAAGTTTTTCGTGACTATGTTTGTGTAGCTCCATATGGTTGTGGCTAGAACAAGAGCTCATAGTCTACGGAATTCTAAGAACGGCAATGTGAACAAGGTACCGTACATCACAGAGTTATGTTGTCCATGTCAAGTGTCCTTTGTATGTTCCATTTAGTTGACAAAACCAGAGATTGCAAAGGCTATGTAAAACACTAGCTGGAGCCACGCCAAAAATCCCTATTCTGGGTTCTAATTCAGAGGGTAATTTCCACTAAATATACTTGAAAGTTGCTGCTATCAACCATCAATTGCAATTCATTAACGACACAAGCTAAAACATCATTGCTATAATTTGCATCTGAATTGGAAAGAGCGAACGAACCTAGAATCGGTGAGGGCGATCCAGCGCCAGTACCGCGGCGTATCGCCCCACGCAATATTCAGCGCCCTCGCCGACAGCATGTAGCACTTGGCGCCCGTCTCCCTGTCCAACCACAAGCTCTGCGCATAGCAGCACACAGCAACCGATTAGGCCATCAATGGAGATGAGGAAAAGGAGGTCCCTTTTGGCTTTTGAACGGGGGTCCGCGGTCCGTACGTACCATGAGTCTGTCCGCGAGGAGGACGGGGTGGTCGGAGAGGCGGAGGAACAGCCCCTTCTTGGACGGCGGCGCGGGGGAGATCTCGCCGTCGGCGAGCGGCGGCATGTCCCGGGGGATGAAGGTGGACCAGACGGCGTCGGAGTCGGCGGCGGCGCGGAAGGCCGGGGAGACCGCGGCGGCTCGGTAGGCGTCCTGCGGCGCTGTGCCGGAGATCGCGGCCGAGAGGAGCTCCTCCGGCAGGCGCGCGATCTCGCAGGCGCCCCCCGTCTCCATGGACTCCCCCTCCGCTCCTCGCGCCTCTCTGTCCCTCTCGGCTTTTGGCTTCGACGGGTTGGGTTCGCAGGCGGCCGCCGTCTCCATGCGATTGCGACGTTGTTGCGACGTGAGAGAGAAGGGGAGTTGAAGTTGGGAGGCGAACCTCGTTTTATGGGAGGGAGCTCGGGATCAGCTCAGCTCAGTTGCCGAGTTGCATGGCGCTCACGATTCCCGGCGCAGCCCAATTCGGTTCGTATTCGATCCGTTCCGTTGGAGTAGTAAAATTATGGAAGGCCAATTTAGAGCCTGTTTGGTTCATGACCAGAAGTTGCCTAGCCACAAGTTAGGCGTGCCACAGTTTTTAGGTAGCTGTTTGGTTCACTGACGCAACTGTGGTATGCCACACTTTCTTAGCACCTGGTCCCACACGTCATAGACTCAGTTTCTTGCCAAACTTTGCCACAAGTGTGGCTTCGATTTTGTTAGCCACACTTTCTGTGGCAGCCACACACTGCCTAAGCTTAGGCATGGCAAACTTAGGCACCAACCAAACAGACCCTTAATTTTCCTGCGCTAACTGATAAGTATTGCAACAAATTGTTTCTTAGGCCTAATCTCGAAGTCCTTCCTTCCAATCTACCCCGTACAACGTATCAGCCATGTTGAGCACAAGATAATTAAGCAGTGCATACATGCATGAATTAACTAGCAGCAGCTAGCTAGCAGAATGCATGTTCGGGCTTTTCGCAAAGGTATTGATAAACATCATCCGGATATTTTTTTCTAACTATCATCCAGATTTGTGTCCGTTGGATTAGAGATCTAACGGTCACGAATTCTACCCGCCCCCTCCAAAAAAACAACCTCTCCCCTCTAAAAAAATCTCCCCCTCCAAAAATAAGAGGTTGTTGGATCTCTAATCCAACAGTCCGAGATTTGGATGATTGTTAGGAATAAAATATCCAGGTGATACCTATATACACCCTTTTGCAAAACAGGTATTATTCACAAGTGTTACATGTATAGAATGGCACAAGAACAAATAATCAAGACCAAGTGTACACATTCGCCAATCAATTAAAATCAATGGATTTTATTTTTGGTGAAGGCCGCCAGTTACACACGTAACAATATTGAACAACCACCTTAAAATACGGGGAACTAGTAAGAACACGTACAATTGCTACGACGGTACAGCAAATAGCTAGAGCAACACATGGCAACTGATTAAGGTTGGTTCTGACTTCTGAGACCACCAGATGAACCATGCTGATCAACTAACGCATAATTAAGCATCACGTCAAGAGAAACAGCAAGAGATCAACTAACGCCTCGATCAAATGCTGACCTGCTGATCGAATCGAAGAGCATGCAGTGGCCCCATCAACACTTATCCACGCGCAACAGTCTACAAGCCATGCATTGTGCACGTCGTCCATCTTAATTATATATGCGGAAGTGCTATAGCACATGTGATTGATTTTTGAGCCAAAATCAGTCAAAACTTTTTGCCATGTATGCAACATTTTTTGTCCATGTGTACAATATTTTTTGTCTATATATGCAACATTTCACCATGTCTGCAACATTTCTTGGCAGAAAAATATTGCAGTCATCGAAAAAATATTTTAGACATGGTGAAATGTTGTATATATAGATAAAAAATGTTATAAACATGGATAAAAAAATATTATACATATAACAAAAAAATTTAACTAATTTTGACTCAAAAAACATACAAATATTGTATAGACACTCCCGCTTCCGGCACGCATATATATGCCTCTGCAATTCTGCATGCAGTAGTAAGCTGGCCGTACTGACGCTCATTTTAAAAGTAGCACTGCGTATCGAGGAACTTCAGTTTCAGCTGTTCCTGTCTTGACCTAATTAATCGCCGGTGATAGTAGATACGTACGTACTTTTGCTCCAAAGCCCGCACTTTTTTCTTCATCCAAAAACAATCAGTTAATTAGTTAGCTAGCGTACTTGGGCCTTATCTCGATGCCTTGCACGATGAGCCCCCTCTTCCATCGCCGGGACTCCACGTCCTTGAGGCTCACCTCCACCACCCCGGCCTCCTCTCCGGCGTCGCCCCCCGCCACGGCGAACTCGCCCATCTCGACCTCCGCCCACCCGTCCCCTCTCCGCCGCGGGCACCTGATATCCATGTCGGCCTCCCTCGTCACCTTCCGGCCGTAGTCCTTCCGGAGGCGCACGTACTCCTGCTTCCGCCGGTGCATCGTCGTCTCCTCCTCCCCCTGCATGTGCTGCAGGCAGACGGTGTGCTCCATCGCCGCCGGCCTGTTCTCGGATACGACGGTGACCGTGGCCTTGGGGGGCAGGATGCCGATGTTGCATTCGAGGCCGTACGAGTCGTCGGCGATGGCGAAGACGAGGTAGGCGGCGTAGGTCGTCCGGGGAGAGAGCAGGGAGAGCTGGAGCTTGCCGGTGATCTCCAGCCAGCACACGTCGACAAGCTCGGCGGCCTCAGGAAACCTGCAGACCGGTATTAATTAATGTACATATGAATGCGTGAGAAGGATATATAGATCAATAACATGTGCACATGAATGAACAGTAAGATTGCTAATCAAGTTTTGAGTCTAGCTAGCTCGTCAATCGTTAGAACTAATGCATGCATGAATGCAGTAAGATATATATATATCCTGTCCTTGTCGACGCAGCTAGCTGCGGTGAACGTGTCTTGCTCTTGCATGCTTGTTGGGCCGTACACGTACGTGCATGGCATGCATGAACCGGAGGGCATGCATGCATGCATGCAAGCTGACATGTGTACGTGAGTACGTGCAATTCTTACAAGCTCTCCACGAGAGCGTGCATATCTAGTTATCTAGTATAGCTACGTACGAACACCGCTTCGTAGGAGTACGATGCCGTGTAAGACTAGAATACAAGAGGGCACTCAGAGCAGTGCATGCGAAGACTAGTTTCATTTTTTTTATTCGGTCAAAAAACACATACGTACGCTTGATAAAGTAGGTATATATCGAAACTGAAATTTGTTAATATATTGTGATAGCAGGTGCGGCACGCACCGGCCGATCGACTGCTTAGAATTAAGCGAGTAACGTTGGACTTATGCTACCGTGTGCGGTGCATGGAATATTGGTATTGGTGGTATTTTATGCTGAGTCAACGCAAGAAGCTAGCATTTGTTCAATGTATATTACATTTATTTGCTAGTAAATAACTGCGAGATATATAGTAAGGTGGTGTCTAGGGGGCACTCGAGTATTTTTTTTGTGGTTCGAGGCACTCAGATTTTTGGAGGTGTCTAAGGAATACTCGAGTGCTCAGATTTTTTAGGCGTTGGATCTCTATCCAACATTCTAGATTCGGAGACCGAACTCAAATTTTTTGGAGGGATTGGAATATGGGGGGATATGTTAGATAGAAATCCAACGCCCTAGATTCCTTTTTTTGGAGAGGATAGATATAGGGGATCCGTTGGATGAAGATCCAACGCTCCAAAATCTGAGTGCTCCCAACACAAAAAAAAACACTCAATTGCTCCTTAGCACTTTTACAAATTTTTTTGAAGGGATGCATACATGAAAAAAGGGAATTCGAATGCTTATTGTGGTTCAGAATACTCATATTTTTTTAAAAAGAAGTGCATGCACAGAAAAAAAAAATCTAAGTGCTTGAGTAAAAAAAAACACTCCGTATTGTTTAGCGCTTCCCATATAGTAAATGGTGCGTGCGTGCGTACCTTGATCCGGGAAGATTAGCCGTCCATCTCCAGCAGGAAGGATCGTCTCCCCACGCAATGCTGAGCGCCCTCGCCGAAAGCATCAAGCATTTCGCGCCGCTCCGCCTCTCCAGCCCAAAGCTCTACGCGCAAATTAAACAATTAATCAATGAGCTTCTTGTAGATATCTTAATCAAGTAATTTTTAATCAATTCCCCCTAGCAAAAACTCCGGCGTTGTAAATGAGTTTGTAGGAGTGGTTGTATAATCGTAGCTTCGGCAAAAAAAAAATGTCAAGGAAGTAACAAAATTACCAAAGTATGTATCGATCAGATGTGTTACTTAGGTAGTACATATACGTGCGTACGTACCATGGTTGCGCCGTCGAGGAGGACGGGGCGGTCGCAGAGGCGCGAGAAGAGGTCCTTCTTGGACGAGCAGTAGAGGGGCTCGTCGGCGCGGGCGAGGATGGCGGCGTGGTCGGGCGGCAGGAAGCGGTCCCAGACGGCGTCGGAGTAGGCGGCGGCCAAGAAGGCCGGCGACACGGCGGACGAGCGGCAGGCGTCCCCCGGCGACGTCATTGAGATGGCGTACGCCACGCACTCCTCCGGCAGTCGGTAGATCGCCGCCGCCAAATCCATCTAGACGATCTCTCGTACGTTTGGTCAATTTGCAGGGCTAGCAAGGACGTGTTGATGGTGCGGTGACGTGATCCACGTTGATAAATCGGGAGGTGGCGGCCGCCTTCTTATAAGGGCGGGAAGCGGGCGATCGATGGGGAGAAGCTTAAGGGCTAAGGCTCATGAGCAGCGCGCCGTTGGTTGGCTCGGCTCGGCTCGGAGCCTCCCTTTGCTGCGCTGCGCTGCGCTGACTCGGACTCGGATTCGTTAAAACGTAAATGCAACCACGCAATGACGCAAAGCAGAGAAAAAGGAGGTCGCATTTACGTTTTAACGCTCCTTTTCTCTCCTTTCCCGCAGCGAGCAGAGCAGAGCATGCACGCTCCGCCGCTGCTGGCACGTGCTGATTAATCGTCTGCCTTGCTTAGCTTCTTATCCTGTAGCCTTGTTCCGTTTACTCGCGATCCAACTGAGGATCGGACAGTACCATATCTGAGATGATGCACAGGCGATGCAGATGTACTGCTGTACTAGCTGCAACATCAGGCATCTTTTGAGCTCCAGCTATCAGGTATGGGTGTTCGGCTAAATATCAGAGACAAATGATGTATGCCGTTGTGGACTCAAAAAGCCGTTTAAAGAACCCACTTCAAAAAAAAGTCATATTTCGCCGTTTGGTCTTTTGACTAGAAGCTAAAAATTAAAAGCCAAAACAAATATAGAGCATTTGATGAACACAATCTGCAGGGCAAACGCGCAACCAAATGCATCATATCTCGCATCAATGATCAATCTTTCTCGAGCTCACAACCATTATGGCGGTGTTCCTCCAGAGCGACAGCGGGTCAGTACCATCCACATCTTCTGGAATGGCTACTTTCTGCTCCAGAGACCAAACCTCCAAACTGCAACTTGGTATCCAGTTCTACCCAGGAAAAGAGAGTGTTCATTCGTCAACAATCTTGAAAACATCAGGCAGACAGTCACCGTGAATAAACAAGGTCGTCAAACCATATATATTAGGTTAGGTGATAAAATGAGCCTAACAAAGACGGCATTATCGGAAGTTCCTTACGGCCAAAGTAACAACGTCTGAAACATTAAACAATACACATCCAGCGTGCCCAATCAGTCCGTATACGGGAAAATCAAACAAATCGTATAAAATAGAACTTCACATGCGGAAGAAGAGAGGGCCAGAGAGGTTGCTTAGCGCAGCCCTGCTCATTCCTACAGCCTTTTCCTCTTTTGGCCCCAAGGACGTTTTGGTTTTTTTTTTACTCTCTGTCGACCTTTGATTTTGCTGCCTCATGTTCAGTTGCTGCACAAAGCAGAAGAGGCTTTTAGGGATCCCGGCAAAGAAAATTAAAAGGATTGGCAGGGAAAAGAACGTACTTTAAACAAACCTTGCCCCTTTTGAGGTAACGTTAGTGCCGTATCTACGCAACCCACATGATCCATTGGCGCCTTTAGGGCAAGAAACCTCCATTGCTTTCTTCCCCACTACATCTCTAACCAGAAAGAAGAGCAGGAAAGGAGCCATATCTAACTAAGCTTTTATTAAAGATTTGTGCAAGTGCTGCGTGCAAAGAAACAGACGGACAGTAAAACAAATGCATCAAAAAAAATTGCATGGAAGCATCAACGAAGCAAACATGAAAACGAATGTACGATATCTACACTGCAGTCGCTTAACCCATGGCTCGCAGGCAATGCTGCTCCCTTTTTCCCCAATTGGTTAGGAACAAAAATGTCATTAAGTAATATACAAACAATTTCGAGTTTCCAAAACTTGGCGGTTGCAAACTCACCGGGAGACCACTCAAACTTGGAAAACACAGCATTCCTCCAAGTGTGCGAAAGAATGCAAGTATGACTTCCAATTCTACTCCTCTTCATCGTCTTCCTCTTCAGCTTCTTTAAGCTACTGAGTAGGTAAGGAATTAGGAAAAAAAATATTAGCATACTTGCATCAAGACAGGTGGCAATCTCCTAGGAAATTGATTTTGACAAAGTCGTTTGGTAATGTCTGCCACCATGTCAGGAGATGTTACATGAACACAATGAGCTAAATTTATAGAAATTGCCAGTACGGTGTCAAGTGTTTAAGAACCACGGTTTAACTCTTTTCCCAGGATGGCAGATTTGAGTTGGAAAAATAACAAAAGCAATAGATCGACAGAGATCAGCAGTGAAGATATGTTAACTGAAAACTCAAGAACTTCTACTGTATCTGTAAATCCTGTGCACCAAAAAAATTAAGGGCAACTCAACTTTAGTACAGGTACACACCTGAATAAAAGCCTCAGATTGTTTAACGAAAACTTTATCAGACTCATCAGCATTTTCTCTCTTCTGCCCATCTCAAAATCGCATCTTCACTTACGACATCCTTATCATAGAGGTAAGGCAATATCTGTGTTCAACAGCAGATTACCAAAACCAAAAAAATCACAAAGATAATCAATTTCCAAGTACAATGTACATTACCCACAAGTGCAAACTAAACTATACATTACTGTGCGTGGTCTATAACTATAAACATATAAATGTAATGGAACTTGTCAATAATGAAAAGCTTTTTACCTTTGAAAATATCAAAGAAAATTCTTTTGTCGTCTCTTGACACATTTCCTCAAACTTCAATAATATTTCCATCTATAGAAGCACAGAAAGTTGGTTTATTTAGCCCACGTCAAATATCGAAGGTAAAAAAAAAACAGCCCAATTAAGTCATGAATTAACACAGGAATTTCGTAGGGAAGGAAACATCCAGTCAGACTGCATGTTTCCTTTCCTCAAATTTCCTGTGGAGATTCTACGTCTCAAACAGGTCTAAAAGTTTACAATTGCAAGTGAGGCCCTTCCAAGGGTCATCATACAGCAACACAGAAAATTGGAATGGGGATCACAACCACCACCATACCGTATGCACATTATGCGGATCAACATATCATCAGGTCAAACAGTTACAGATGATACCTTCAGTTACAAATGCATATGCTCAAAATAGATGATAAAACAACCTACATTGACTAAACATTAAAGAAAAGCCAAGCCAGAAGCGGAAGCAGCAGAGCGTGAGAGAGGGAAGAGAGAGATGAGTGAGAAGGGGATGAAGAAGAAAGTACATGAGCTGATGACATGTGGGTCCATAAATACTTTTTTGATTTTATTTGCTAAGTGGCTGCCATATCATCGAAAATATGCTTACGTATTTACTGAGTAGACGCTACATCAAATGAAACCACCATGGTTTAGGTCCAGAGGGTAAAGTAGACAGTTTGATAGTTGGGGGATGTTAGATACCCAGTTTCGTAGTTAAAGGTTGAAACTTAGATCAACATTATAGTTTAGGAGGTAAAGTAGACTTATTTCTTTAATTTACTAGAAGAGTAGGGGAAGATTCATATAGTCCTAAATTTTGGTAAAACCATGCCCAATAAATAAAATCACAGTTTAACAACAGCACATGTAATATTAATGATACAGAACATAGCAACATTTCAAATTATCAACATAAATATGCAAAAGGGAAAACCATTTATCCATTTCAAATCAAACAATTTGATTTGATAAGTTCACTAGATTTTTTAACATTTTACTTTTGTTGAAGAATGAATCAAGGAACAACTGCAAATCAAGGGTCCAGAAACAAAAATATTGTGGAATTCTCTTTTCATTCCGTATACCTGATGCCTTGTAGATTTCCTGCCGGTGAAATTTCATTTCTAGGCAGTTAGCAAAGGATAGCACATCAGGCACCATAGGGTACGTCCACCTTTGAATTATATCTTTGCTCACTGTATCGTAGCTCCTGAAATTATCTATTCTTGCGGGATAATCTGAAAGGATCAGCAAGGCAGTTCGTTTGTTACAAAAAGAGATATAACAGGAGTGGCGGCACACATGATACTGCACTAAGAACAAACAGCATATTTTCTTGTCTTACTGAGGTCAAACAGCAGTGAAATCACTTACATCATCAACCAGTAAACCAATGACGCCGAAGATGTTGATAGTCAAAGTTATCTGTAAAAAGACTAAGGACTTTTGGCGAGCAGATATCAATATAGCAGTCCTGCCTGAAAAATGTTAGAAAAAAATATCAGTAAAACAAGACAGATATGAAGTACTCCCTTTAGTTACAAATACATGTCATTTTGGACATCGACACGGTCTCCAGAACACAACTTTGATCACTAATTTCTATTGTAATATATTCATAAAACCCAATAAAATTATGATATTATGAATGTACTTTTTAAGATAAATTTATACATGATTTTCATGTATCCAATTTAAATATTGAAAGAGATATTGATAGTCAGTCCCAAAAGTTTGACTACACCTATATCCAAAATAACATATATTTGTGACTGGAGAGAATATTGAAGAATACGATGGATGATCTTGAAAGAACATAGCACAAACAGAGGTTAGAAAAAATAGATCTGCCTTGTTGAATTATTAAGTCTAAAAGCAAACCTCCATGTTATTATGCAACTGGAGAGGACTATTGGCCAGTATATCCTTGTCAATTGTCAGATACAGCTGTGAGCTATCTGCCCTGTCCTCGTAACAAAGTATCTCCGTTGTCTCAGGATCTATCGCCATAACAAATTCGTCATTACCTAGCCATGTTTGGTGTGTCAGGATTGAAGGTTTTGAATGCTTTATAATCATAGTCATAACAGCAAGTGGGCCGTTTTTCCTTTGGTCCTCATGTTCCTGGAGAGCATCTTTTAAGCTCATATGCTGATCGTATCACCACTTATGAGAATAAAACCTCCATATATCTACATAGAAGGGAGGAGTGTATGAAACAACTGAAAGTGTAAATGAAGTTAAATGAAAAGGCAGGCGCACTGTCAGTACATGAAAAATTGAAATGGGACAACAAAAGTAAGACGATGCACCATGTCTATGTTATGTGGGGAATCCCTTATCAGAGACGCAGCACTCGGAAAGAGACCCAGCCACCGGAACAAACATGAACACAAGTCGGCTGGAAGCCAAGTACTAGTATAACTCTACTTCCTATCTTCTAGTTATATTAGCCAAGGATAGATACTTACTTTAAATAAGAGATAGATTACCTTAGTTACAGAAAAGATGAGGGATATATAAAGGGGAGCATTACTCGTGTATGGGCAAGCAATGAAATAAAAGTCTTCTTCCCAGACCGCTACGGCTCTTGGGCATAGGGCCGCTCGGCCAAGACCACCAATGGCGCACAGCTACTCCTTGAGATCCCTGGGTCGTACCAATCTGGTATGAGAGCCAACAGCGGTGGACACCATGTCCACATCGGAAGAAACAGAGGAAGTCACAATGGCGCAACTCCTCAAATCCCTCCAGATGTTGACAGTTCGCATTGATGGCATGAACCAGCAGTTGGGTGATGTTACTGCCTGACTCACGGCAGTCGAAAAGCAAACCCGTGACAAAGTTGCCCGGGCTCCTACAACCTCCACAAGGATCGCAACAGCAGGCTCCGTCAATACACCTGGGACAATCCCCCGCAGGACCATTGCAAATACCGGTCATGCCATCTGCCGCCATACATCAAACCATGCTGATTCCGCACAGCGGTTATCAGCCGCCCACAAGCAACGCCTCTTACGGGGCGCCACTATATCATCAGTTGGAATTCCCCGTGTATGATGGCAAGGATGATCCTCTAGTTTGGATCAATCGGTGTGAACAATTTTTTCGCAGGCAGTGGACGGGGTATTGCTCAATATTGGTGCGATCTACATTTTGGACCACCTCTCCACAGTAACCCACTCAGAGCTCTGGCTCGGCTACCTTTTCCCAGTGCAGTCCAAGAGTACGTTGATCAATTCATGGAGTTATTATGCCAAACAGAGGCCTTGCACCCACTCCATCAGCACTCTTCACGGCGGGTCGTCCAGAGCAACTTCGTGTGGATGTTGAGCTCCAAAACCCGCCTGATCTACAAGTGGCTATAAGCTTAGCGCGAGCATTTGAACGCCGCAACTAGCCAGTTCCACCACCGGAACCAGCAAGCAACAGTCGATCGCCTCAGCGCCCTTCCTGGGGATAGCACGTCTCCACTCCAGTTCCAGTTGCCCCGCACCATCAAACACCGAGCAGCAAACCACCGATGACCACCGCACAGCCCGGTCGAACACTTTGCCGCCTCAATCCCGCCGAGATAGCCGAGCGACGTAGACAAAGCCTCTGTTTCAACTGTGACGAGCAATATGTCCGTGGTCATCGCTGCCAACGCCTTTTCTATATTGAAGTCTCCGACGATGCTGCAGCACTGGACGAGGCACCGACCACTCAGGAATCGGCACCTACAGTTTCCCTTCATGCATTATAGGGTTGTGGAGCATCCAAGCCACGGATACGATGCAGGTCAAGGTCACGGTGGACACAAAGGAGTTTATTGCACTCTTGGACACCGATTCCACACACAACTTTCTTAATGAAGAGATGGTTCCACACATGGGAGTGTAGCTGGAAGCCCGCCCTGGTCTTTGTGTGGAGGTCGCCAATGGGGACAAGGTCGCCTGTGGAGGCGTCGCACGGAAAAGAAGAAAGTCAAAAAAAACAAAAAAGCCAAAATTAAGAGCTCGAACAACAATGTGACACTATGTTGCAGCAAGGCACAATTCGACCGAGCACCTCGGCTTTTTCCTCTCTAGTGCTCCTTGTTAAGAAAGCCGACGATTCTTGGCATTTTTGTGTCAATTACCGAGCTTGATCTTCGCTCGGGGTATCATCAAATACGCATGCACCCAGACAATGCTGAGAAGATCGCCTTCAGAACCCATCATGGCCATTTCGAATTCTTGGTGATGTCGTTCGGCTTAACTAATGCGCCATCCACATTCCAAGTATTGATGAACGAGGTTTTGCAACCCTATCTTTGCCGTTGTCCTCGTTTTTTTATGATATCTTGATATATAACTCCTCTTGGTCGGAACATCTCCAACACCTCCGAGCAGTCCTCCAAGTTATGTAGGAGCATTGCCTTCACCTAAAGCGCTCAAAGTGCAATTTTGGCACATCATCTTTCACATATCTTGGCCACGTTATCTCTGCGCAAGGCGTGGCCATGGATGAAGACAAGGTTCTCGCTGTTAAAAACTGGACGCAGCCACTCAACACAAGAGGGTTACAGGGGTTCCTTGGGCTCACAGGCTACTACTGCAAATTCATCAAGGATTTTGGCATGATAACAGCCCCCCTCACCAAATTTCTCAAAAAGGACACCTTCCAGTGGTCCGAGGCTGCCGATCATGCCTTTCAAACCCTCAAGAAGGCTCTCTCAACCGCACTAGTCCCGCACCTTCCGAATTTCTCTGCAGATTTTATCGTCGAGTGTGATGCCTCGGAGACATGGTTTTGGCGCAGTCCTACACCAAGGCACAGGACCTTAGGCTTTCTTCAGGAAACCAGTGGCTGCCCAGCATGCAAAATTAGCTGCGTATGAGAGGGAGCTAATTGGGTTAGTCCATGCCATCCGACATTGGAGGCCATATCTATGGGGTCGCTCGTTCATTGTGAGAACTGATCATTTCAGCCTAAAATTCTTACTGGATCAACGCCTTTGAACCATACCACAGCATCTATGGGTAAGCAAAACTATTTGGGTACAACTTTACGGTTGAATACCGTCCAGAGCGCCAAAATGCCGCCGCTAACGCTTTATCTCTCCATGAAGGCGACATAGTTGCTGCATATACCCTGTCCAGCCCCTTGTTTTCCCTCTTTGCTGACCTGCATCACGAAACAACTACCTCAACTGAGTTACAAGCCATCCATTCTCATATTCAATCAGGGGAATTGGGTGCCCCATGGAAATGGTCAGATGGCCAGTGGACGAGTCTACGTATCTCCCTCTTCACCAGCATTATCATCTATCTTGGCAGCGGCACATTCCGGGCATCAAGGCTTCTAGAAGACGCTCCACCGCCTACGCTCTGATTTCTATCTTCCGCATGCACGCAGGGAGGTGTAGAACTTTGTCAGAACCTGTGATATTCCAACGGAACAAAACGGAGCACCTTCATCCAGCGGGTTTACTACAGCCCTTGGTGGTACCCAATTCAGTTTGGGCGGATATTTCCATGGACTTCGTAGAGGGCTTACCGTGTGTACACGGGAAATCCGTCATTCCTTCAGTTATCGACTGTTTCTCCAAGTATGCCCACTTCATTCCATTGGGCCACCCTTATACAACCACAACAGTAGCCCATGCTTTCTTTCATAAGATTGTGCGACTTCATGGGATACCGCAGTCGATTGTCAGTGACCGTGACCCGGTTTTCACCAATGCTTTTTGGCAAGATCTGTTTCAGTTGACAGGAACTCATCTCCACATGAGCTCGGCATTTCACCCCCAGTCCGATGGACAGACCGAGGCGGTTAACAAAACCATCGCTATGTATCTTCGCTGCTTAACTAGGGATCGTCCGCGCAATTGGGTTGATTGGCTCCCTTGGGCGGAGTATTGTTATAATACTTATCATACAGCTCTGCGCGATACTCCATTCAAGGTGGTTTATGGGCGTGCACCTCCTTCTCTAATGACATATGACATGGGTACGGCAAAGGTGGCGGCGGTTGAAGCTCAATTGCAGGACCGTGATACCTTCCTACACGAGGTCCATGAATGTCTACTTCAAGCCCAACAGTATGCTAAACGGTACTATGATAAACACCACCGTTGTAGGATCAAAAATACCGACAAGAAGGGGGTGAATAGGAGGTTTTAAAATTTTCTTTTTAACTTGATTAATTCTTTATAATTTTAATAGCAAGAATGTAAAGCAATTAATCTTACACAATTCTAGTTATGTAAGCAACAATACTAGCTCTAACTCAAGCAAATGATCACAATAAGGCAAATAAATAAGAGCTAGGAGAAATCAAGTAAAAGATGTACACAACCGATGTTTTTACCGTGGTGATTGGAAACTTGCCGGTTTCCACTACCACTAGTCCACGTTGAGGTTAGCCCGAACCAATCGGACCGGCTCCACGAATTAAGCCGAAACACCTCGATCACTAGAGGTAGCTCTTCCCCGCTCCGGGTAGGTGAGCTCCGACCTTCACAAGAATACCGAGTCTTCTCACAATCTCCTTGAGAAGATCACCGATCAATCTTCCGCCCAATCGTCCAGGTGCCGGCAAGCACCAAGAGTAATAAACATGGACTTCACTTGATTTGCAAACTAGTGCCAAGGATCAACTAATGAATGCAATGCACTAAATTTGCTCAACCACCTCAAATTAAATGCTCAAGTGAGAACAAGGGGTAGAATGAATGCTTTATGCTCAAGAAATGTTCAATAGGTCTATTCTAACTGTCCTTGAGCAGTGGTATGGGTATTTATACCCTCCACCAACCAAAACTAAGACGTTTGGAACAAATTCCTGAAAAATTCAGGACGAGCGAAACTACCGCCGTTATAAGGCCAGTAGTACCGCTCCTATTTCTGGCGTGGCAGAACGGCTATGTCAGAGCTCTGCAGTGACCGTTGAAATGTCGGCGCGGTACTACCGCCGTTGAAAACTCCAGTACTACCGCTCGCCGGTAGTTCCGCAAAGTTGGCGCGGAACTACCGCTTGAGCCGAACTCCCAAAAGTCCCAAACTTGGCGCTCTCTGGAAAAAGGCTCCGCTCTGCCTCCGGAGCTTCCGGGCTCCGGAAGTACCGCTCTAGACAGCAGAACTACCGCACCATGCGGTAGTTCCGGCGTTGAAATCGCCGGTACTTCCGCTCCGCGAAATCTCATATTGCTCCGGAGGGTGCTCTCTGGAAAAAAGGCTCCACTCGGGTTCCGGAGCTTCCAGTCGCCAGTAGTTCCGATTTTATCAGCGGAACTACCGACGTTGAAAACTGCGGTACTACCGCTCTTCCAGACAGAGCACAGTTTTGGTTTTTAAAACTGACTTTTGATGAATGCATGCTTCTAATTTGATCCAAATGGCACATAATATTTGCTATCAAGCTACTTGCCATGATCCCTCTTTACGGTACAATTATCTACCCTATAATCCAGTCTTCCACCTTTTTTTCCTGAAGACCGGTAAAAACAAAAAGGGATCCTATTCTAAGTATACCTTTGCCTTGAGCCAATTTTTATCTTCACATTTGTCCTTTGGCTTGCATCTTGTCACCAACATATGGACTTAACCTTTGCATACTCATTAAATATGTTAGTCCCATATTCACATAAATTTATTAATTACCAAAACTATTTTTAAGGGCCTAGATGCTTTCAACCGTGAGGTCACTTATGAGGTCAATGATTGGGTCTGGTTGCGTCTCATTCATCACCAAGCAGCGTCATTGCCAGGACGGCGCACCGGCAAACTCAGCCCCAAGTAATACGGTCCCTTTTAGGTGCTAGCTCGTGTTGGTACCGTGGCCTATCGTCTTCATTTACCAAAGGGATCCCGCTTGCACAATGTGTTCCATGTTGGTCTTCTGAAGAAATTCCACAGGACTCCACCGGCATCCATACTGAAACTACCGCCGATTGAAAACGGTCGCGCTATCCCAATCCATGCCAAAGTTTTGAAGGCCAGTCTGCGCCATAACATTTGGCATGTGCTGGTTCAATGGGTAGGCTTGCCGGCTGCAGAAGCTACTTGGGAACCAATGGAAGAATTCAAAAGGGCGTACCCATCCTTTCAGCTCGAGGACGAGCTGTTTGCCGAGGCAGGGAGAGATGTTATGTGGGGAATCCCTTACCAGAGACACAGCACTTGGAAAGAGACCCAGCCACCGGAACAAACATGAACACAAGTCGGCTGGAAGTCGAGTCCTAGTATAACTCTACTTCCTATCTTCTAGTTATATTAGCCAAGGATAGATACTTACTTTAAATAAGGATAGATTACCTTAGTTACGAAAAAGATGAGGGATATATAAAGGCGTGCCTTACTCGTGTATGGGCAAGCAATGAAATAAAAGTCTTCTTCCCAGATCCCGTTCTTCCTATTCCTCGTCTCCTGCTTGTCGGCACGCCCGCCACTACAGCTCCTGGGCGCAGGGCCGCTCAGCCAAGACCACTAGTGGCTCACAGCTACTCCTTGAGATCCCTGGGTCGTACCAGTCTATGTGTCACAGTAATTCAGCACAAGCTACAGCTACCTGGGCAATCAAAATAAATAAGCAATATACTGTTACTAGGCAGCCACAATAATGACAGAGTTCAGCACTTGATATCTAAGTTGAGCAGGACATTAGTTTTCAGTAGGATGTTAGCAAACTAGTAGTTTTCAGTAGGATGTTAGCAAACTAGTTGTATTTAAAAACCTTAAACCAAAACAATTGGTGATTTCCATTTGGTCGAAAAGCCCATAGTAGGTTTTGCTGTGATGGTGAAAAAATTATCCTCGCCCTTTTCGTCACAAACTCTTGCTGGCTGTAATTGATTCCCAAGCACTCACTACTGAAGCAACCAACATCCAATGGGAGGCCACTGTACTAGACATAAAGTGATAAAAAAATTTTGCTACTTTTCTTCCTTAAATGAACTGAAATAACACTCCCACATTTCCCCTAAACTTAATCTCGCGCGTCTTCACTGTCAGCTCTAATCAATCGTCTATCCTAAGAGGCACAGACAATATTGTTATGTCATAGCAACACCGAAGACTAACATTACAATGTCCGTAATCCACGGCAAGGATGCAGATCGGAAACTCGCCACGGCGCGGCTGTACATAACGCGGAGCGCGTCACCTGCGCTGATCGCGTCGTGCGACTCGACGGTCGTGACAGCCATCTCCCCGGCCGCGGCCTTCCCTGTCCATCCGGCCCTCTCCAGGTGGTCCTTGACCTGGTGCGCGTGCGCGCACCAGAAGACGAAGACCTCCTCCACCCCCGCCGTCTCGAGCCACGACTGAGTGTACTCGATCATCGGCACATTCACCAGCGGCAGCAGCACCTGCGAGGCAGCGGAATTTAGGATACGAGCGCCGAGAGGATGGAGGTGGCGCCGCGGTAGGGTTTGGGGAGGGGTGGGGTACCTTGGGGCTCTCGAGGGTGGTGGGGCGGAACTTGAGCGTGAAGCTGTCCGCGAGGAGGACGGCCTGGAGGGGCGAGCGGGAGAGGTCCTCGGGGTCGTCGCCGCCGCAGGGGTTGGGAGGTTTAGGTTTGGTCGCTCGCGCCGCCGTCGTCGCCGTGGCTCGGCAAAAGTGTGGTGCGACTTGGGAGGAGGGGTGGATCGGATCGGGCTGGGCTTTCGTAGTTTGGAATTGGGCCGGACCGGATGGGCTTGTAATGGCCCTTGCCCGAAACTGGTATCCTGATCACGCGCACGCACTATGCACGCGCGTCTTCAACATAAGGCATACGTAGAGACTGAGGTGAAGCATGATATATACGAGTATGCATTTGCAGGCTGTGAATGATCAGAATTACTGAACTGAACTCATCGCAGGCACGAACATCTAGCCATCTAGTTGACAAGTTTGACGCTTTCAGCATTACACTCGGTGTCCATCTGTGGTTTGCCAATACAGGTTACTGTCGAGTGCATTCTGCAACCATCAGCTAAGAGTATTATGCCTTTCCAATCTCCCTCCATATTTTGCCGCGGTCATTTCATACCGAAGGAAAACACAAACAACCTAGATTCTGTGCCATTGAGATCTCCATTAGTGGTGCAGGAACACACCAAATCCAGGATGGTATACTACGGAGGAATTAATTCAGACTTTCGCCCAAAAAAACATGGAATTAAGGCTTTCGTTTATTATTATTTTTTTGGGTCCTTCAATCCGGGAATTAAGGACCTTATTATTCATTGCAGAAGAGTTTTACATGCAGATAATCTACATTAACAAGGACTGCTACGCTTATACAAGTAGAACTCCGCGCTGAACTTCCAAATATAAACAACTCTTTTCTATGCGACTACTTATATATATGTTCTTGAAAAGAACACAATGACCGACTCCACGTACTTTCGGAACATCTAGACGTACTAGTATACATGCCAGTACAAGACAAGTCCATGGTTATATATCTTGGTATTTCTTTATTGTTCTGTTTATTTTATCCGTGAAGTTCTTCTGTATATTGTCCTTGTGATTAATTTATAAGTATGCACGCTGCTACGGCACGATGACAGGCAGGTGACCCTTCTGCTGCAGGCATATCACTGCCTCGCGCAAACTTTTCCTCAGGGGAGTGAATTCCAAGCCCAGATCCTTGAGCCTCTGGTTCGAGAACTTGTACGGCTTCGCCATTGGTTTGCCGTCATCTTCACACCTGCCATGCCAAGAACACATACACGCATGCGTGAGATCTATCGTTCTTTCAGAGGAAGCTAACAGATAGCTAGAATCGATGTAGTCCTGCGTACTTGGCGGTGACGGGATACTGCGGGAAGAGGTCCTTGAGCATCTGGAGGAACTGGGCGCGGTGCAGCACGGTGCCGATGCAGAGGTAGCGGCCGCGCGCGTCAGGGCGCTCGTACGCCAGGACGTGCGCGCGCGCGACGTCGCGGACGTCGGTGTAGGCGGCGACGGCGTTGGGGTAGGTCTTCTTGGTGCCCATCAGGTAGCGGGCGACATGGTTGCTGCTAAAGTTGAGAGTCTGCTGCAGTATGGGCCCCATTGTCATCGAAGGCACCACCACCGCCAGCTGCAGCCCCCGCTTGGACGCCTCCTCCGTCGCCGTCATCTCCGCCTTCATCTTTGCGCAGCAATACAGATTCTGCAGGAATTGTTAAGTTTACAAGCATGAGTTGATACGTGTATTTGCGAGCTAAGGATAATTAATTAGATGTGCTAGAGCTTACGTCTGTTTGCTTGCAGAATTGGTAGTCGCTCCAGCAGGTCTCGTCGAGGACGGCGTCGGGGCTCCTGCTGGGGTTCATGTGCACGGCGCCGTAGGAGGAGGTGAACACCACGCGCCGCACGCCCATGTCCGCCGCCGCGTTCATCGCGTTCCGGGTCCCCTCCACGGCGACCGACACGAGTGCCTGCAATTAACATGGAGCAGCAACAGCAGCATGAGTACTCCATGAGTATGTGCGGCGTCTTCAAGCCTCGAGAAGTGAGCGAGTCGGTGAACTGACAGGGTCGTTGGACACTGGGGAGGCGACGTGGAAGACGCCATGGCATCCGCTGAAGGCGGCACGGAGGCTGTCGAAGTCCAGGACATCGGCAGGGCACAAGGACAGCCTCTCCTCAGCTCCCTCCAGTGCAAGCAAGTGGGCGTTCTTGCGATCCGCTACACGCACGCACACATACGTATACGGGAATTAAGCACAGAGATTTAGCATGGCAATGCATGCATCATGCAATATGACGCTAGAATAGTAGCAATTAACAACAACGGAATTAGGTGGTGCACTGGTACTGCTTACTGGGATCTCTGGCGGTTCCCCTGACACGGTAGCCACGGAGGAGGAGCTCTCTCACCACCCACGATCCGATGAAGCCTCCTGCTCCCGTCACACAAACCAGCTGAGGCTCCTGCTGCTGCTCAGCATTGTTGTCGGCCTTGGAACTGGACGGCATGGTGTCGCTGATGGTGATCCTTGGATGCAACGTACTCTGAACTGCTGGCGCCGGGTAATTACTATGGTACTAGTAGAGACTAGAGATCTAGTACCTGTTGTGAAGGGAATATGCGCTACGCTAGCTCTTGGTGATTTTCGAGCTTGACTGCTTGAGTGAGTCTGCCAAGGATTGTGGCTTGTGCCCATATTTATACAGAGAATAGATTTTATGCTATCGAGGAGAGCTTGGTTTGATAAACTGCTATTAGCAAAAGATCTAACTATTGTATGCCACTCACTTTAAAATTAGTTTTACTATATACCACTGCCGTTAGTACACCGTTCAGGTTGACCGTTATCTTCTAAACAAGATAAAAATACCCCTTCAAAAAACTGAAGATCCGATTTACTTAAAATAGCAAACAACCTCCAAAAATTATGAAACTTTACAAGGGTGTTATTCAATATGTTAGTGAGCTACCAAAAATTTCAAGGCACTGTTCAAAGAAAATTGTTAGATCTTTAATTTAAATGCTAATAAAGGCTACTATTTACAAACAGAGACTAAATGGGCTCTAAAAATTCTGAAAAAGTTCTCACATGCTTCTAAGATGTCACATAGTTTCTTAAAAATATGATTTTCCATTTTTCTACAGTTAATTTGTCCCAGTTTAAAAAATATCTCAAATAGGCTAGTTTTGTTTTGAATTTCAAAAATGGAACAAATGGAAGATTCAGCTCACGGAATTTTATATTTGAGTTGTACACTGCTCCAATGATCCACCAAAACAATTTAGTATTTTTGTCTAAGCCAATTTACCCTATATTTAATTTTTATAATAAGGACAATTTGAACTGTGAATAAAATCGTCATTTTCTAGGAGCAAACGTGCCCTAAGTGATGGCAATGATATATAATAAAATTTTGATTGAACCGAGTGGTATACAGTAGTTAGGTCCTTTGCCGATGGTAGTTTATCGAATCGATCACTCTCCAGTGGCATAGAATCTATTATCTCTATTTATATTGGCATCAGTGCACAGTACGTGCTGCAAAGACAGCTCGTGGGTAGGGGATGCGCAGCTGTAAATGATAGGTTCATCATTTTCGACTTATAACTTATAATTTAAAATTTATAACTTTATCGGGCGTAATAGAAAGAACACACTCTTGGATAAGCCGCTTGCAGGTGGAGGGAACAGCACAAGGCAATTGGTCGACGGAATTTGCCAGTTCAGGGACGTGGGCCACGTGGGTAGTCAAGCGTAAAGCTGTCCTGTCCTAAAGATAATTTTAGTTAGCCTAATAGTATATCTGCTCAAAAGAGCTTTTTTGTGGCTTATGACTGAAAAGCATTGTAGCTGGCTGAAAAAAACTCTGTAGCTGACCGGGGCTTATTTAGCATAATTAAATTTAAAAAAATAAAAATAGAAAAAACATGTTAGCCCATCACGTATAATGCAAACTGTTGTGGCTACAGACCAAACATAGAGAGAGAGTATGGTAGTGGAGAGTTAGGTGAGCAAGTGCTTAGGGTTCCCCCATGGCCTGTATCGTATATATTATATCCACGTGGGGAGTGTTTTTACAATAGTACCCTTACATTTGAGTATCCCTCTCAAGGGCACTTATGTCCTTATACATGTCTCATTTTGGGCCTTACAGCCTTCTAACAGGCCGGCTGGGCTTAGGTGGGGACCATCCCTACAACAGGAGGCTCTCATGGTGAAGGGCTTCACGGGCTGAAGCCATGTTGCCAAGCCCTTTGGCCCCCTCCGTCCCTACGGCCTGTGACCTTCAATGCCTTTGGACATGATCGTTCCTTGCCGGTGCAGCCTGCCGTCGCACTGAGGGTATGGGGCCGGGCCTGCTGTCGAAGGTGTTTTTGGCCTTGGACCCATCTAGCCGCGGAGCTGAAGATGCCAGCGGGGTCGAAGGTGCTGGCGGAGCTGAAGATGCCGGCAGGGTCGAAGATGCCGGCGGAGTCGAAGATGCCGGCTAAGTCGGAGTCAGGGCGGAGACAGGCCCATGGCACAGGCACCCCCGGGCTTGAGGCAGGCAAGGTTCCCGCAGCGAGGCAGCGCTGGGGAGCCCAGCGGGGGGGAAGGGGCTCCGCCCGGTCTGACACTGACGCGGCCCGACAGTTTCGTGTTCTGGAGATTTCGTCTTAATGACGGCGAGAATCACGCCGACCCCTGAATTGTCGGGGGCGGGCTGTTGCAACCGTTCGCGCTGTCCTGATGGGAAGACACACACGGCGGGACACGATTGGCGCGCCTTGGGCTGCCAGCGGTCTCCGAGAATCACGCCGGGCACTGGTGCGCGACGACGATGGTTTGGGTTCTGTCGGTTGCGTTTCCCGCCGGTTGCCCTCCCGGTGGTTGCGCTGCTACCTTTTAGGCTTGCGCCGATTGCGCTTCCCGATGTGGGGCGCGACGGGTATATATGTGTGTGTCACCCTCCGGCGTCGTCCTTCGTTGTGCCACGGCTTGGTGCGGTGGAAATAACCTTGATCTCAAAAATAGGCTGCCTCGGTTCATCTGCATTCTTTGAAAGCACTGTTTTATGGCAGGGTTAGCGCCGATTGATGCGGTCATAGAATGTTGATGAACTGATGGGTGCCTATTTTTGAGTTTGAGACAACTTATCTTGGAGCCGCCACCAGGCGCTTTTGTCCGCCGATTGTGTTGTGCTCCTGCGAATGGCGACAAGGTTTGACCTGTTATCGTAAGTGGGCCTGCTTGGGTTCATCCGCGTTCTTTGATCACGCCGATCGGCGCTACCATCAAAGAATGTTGATGGACTGAAGGTGGCCTATTTATGAGAACAAGTCAAATCTTGTTGTAAATTGGCCTTCGCGTGCCGACTAGGGCTGCGAAGTTGCCGCGCGGACTTCGAAGCCAAGGTGGTCGCCGGCGTCGTTCCACGGGTTCAATCGGAGCCGTTTCCGGGATCCTTGCTCTGGCTGTGAGTCGGAGGGCCACCTTGTGTCTCGCGGCGTGGGGGCGGGGCCACGTTGTCGAGTGTTAACCCGGCGTTTGCACGTCTCCGGGCTCCGACCACCCGGGGCGGCCTGCAAGGACGAAATCACAGACGCGCCCGCCATGCGCAATGCCGAGTCAGAGGCTCGGTTGGACCTTAGGAATATGGGCCGGTGCTGGTGTCGGGGTCGACCCGGGCGACCGAAGTCGAGGTGGCTACGGAGTCACTGCGGTGACTACGCCGAAGTTGCGGTCAACAGGGTGGCCTTCGGGCTTGTCGCACAAACCTGTGGCGGCGTAGCGAGGTGTCCATTCACGGGTGCGGGGCCGAAGTCGGAGCCGGAGTCTTCCCGCTGAAGCGGAGACTCCGTCGAAGTTGCTGCTAAAGCTGACTGTCTCTTGGAGTGCCGCTGCTGCACTGATGGCCCTGAGAATTGCCCCGACACGTGTCGAAGGATGCGCCACGCCATGCGGCCTGTATTTACTCCTGAGGGAGCAGACGTGTGGCGAGATGCTATTGGCGCGTCGTGCACTGTCAGGCCCTTGCACGACTGCGGTCGTGCGCGACTCGTGTGGGCGGCTACGGCGCTTCGCCTTCAATCGTGGGGAGGTGAGTGGTTCTTCACCCGTCGGTTACGCTTACCAGCGGTGCGGGAGATGAAGGGGCTTTAAGTACCCCCTGTGGCATCACGTCTACGTCTCCTCCACATGCCTTCTGCCCCCTTTCCTTGTGCTCTTGCCTTCCTTGCCGCCGCGCCGCCCCCGTCATCGTCCAGTTCCCGGAGAGCGATGGCACATGGAGGAGAACTCGCCCGGAAGGCCGGCGATAACACCATCTCCCGGCGGCCATCGCCGCTTGAGGTGGAGTACACACTTGAAAGGCGCAACTCAACACTGGCAGACAAATGGTGGGTGGCAGCGGAGAAGATGGAAGGGTTGTGCTCCCGCGTCTTGGGCCCTACACTCGCGACGGAGGAGACGATCCACACGCTGCTGCGCGAGGGGAAACTGTCGGACCGCCGCGAGGTGCGGCTGCCCGCCAGCGATGAGACCAAACCGCACCCAGAGAAGTTAGAGGCGATCGTCTTTGTGGCTTACTTCGAAGCTGGGCTTCGCATTCCGGCCGCCATGATTGTCAGCGACGTGCTGCGGACCTTCGGGCTTGAGCTGGCACAGCTGACCCCAAACGCTTTGGCCCGCCTTGCTGTGTACAGTTGGGCCTTGCGCACGGAGGCATGCTGGCCCAGCGCCTCAATGTTTGCCTTTCTCCATGACGCTCGGTGCCAACCAAAAGGGCGGAAAAACAGAACGTTTTCCAACTTCGGCAGCGTCAACTTCATCTTGCGGACGCCATGCGGGAAGATCTTCCCTGCCAACTCGACCCGAGCGAAGTGGGAGCCGAACTGGATGAGACGGCGGTTTTACCATCGCGTGGCGAGCGGTAGCGGCCTTGAGTGCTCAGACCGTCCGATGGCGTTCAACACCACGCCCGGCGTATTGATCGACAACGAGGACAGGCGGAGAGCGCGGAGGCTCGTGGGGATCACCGCCCGCTTCAACATTTGCGACCTCGCCGAGGAGCTCGTCATGTACGGCATGTCGCCGCTCGCCCACGAATGGCGCATCACGGCTGGGGGTCTTCGGAGCAACAATGTCCGCCCGTCCGTGTCTTCGCTGTCGGGATCCTCCGGTCTTCGTAAGTCTTGGCGGGGCCTTGTTCCCACTTCCGCTTATTGAACTGACTTTTTAACCCCGCCTCCTGCCGTGTATAGGGATTCGCTTGGAGGACGCGGAACGCGCGGCGGGCGTGTTCCTCGGACCATACACGGCCAGTGAGCATGATTTGCGCACTCAGCAAATTGCTGCGCTGGAGAAGGAGAAAAGCCATCTCGCCGCGTCTCTCGGGGAGCGGGACCGAACTCTAGGCGACGCCTCGGTGGTCGCATGGGATGCCATGCTGGCTTTGGAAGGGCACATTTGAACATGATCAAGCAATCACCATGATCCCTCTTAATAGTACGTCGTCTATCCTATAATCCGGTCTTCCAACCTAACTCCAAGACCGGTAAAATAAAATAGATACCTAAACTATTTACCTTATCACCCTAGAGATCTTGAATCTTCATGGGATATTTTGTGAGCCTCTTTCTTTGCCATTTGAACTTATCCTTTCAAACACTTAATGCACACATTAGTCCCATATTCACATAAATTCATTAATTACCAAAACTAATATTTTTAGGGGTCTAGATGCTTTCAACAACGCCGCGACATCCTTCGGCAACCACTGCTACTACGTGACCTCGTGCCTGGTATGTGCGCTCCTGCGGCACCGGGGCTGCCATCATGTCGACGAGATAGCCGACCCCCAACTGGAGATGCTGGTCGGGGCCGAGGTGATGTCCGGTGCCGTGCGCGCTGTTCGGGTTTTCCTTGAGAGAATTTGGGAGTACATCGGGGAGGCCGCGACGAGGGTAGAGCTACGGCGGACCATGTACAACGAGGGGAACCTCGGCCAATGACTGGATGAAGTCCCACGGCGCGACGAAGGTGGCGCCGAAGCCTCGGGGCGTGACGCGAACCCACAGGTGTGAGACCGGGGTTCTCATGTGTTGGTGTGCGTTGTAATTCACGTGCCTCCTTTTATGAATAAAGTAGAACTTGCTCCCATGTTCTGACTAGTGTGTCCCTGTGTTCCGAGCAGCTGCTCGATAAGTGACGACTGCTAGTTTCTGAGCTCGTAACCCGACGGTGTCTTCGACGCTGGCGACGAGCTGAAGAGTCGCTGGATTTCTGGGCGACCCAGGTTTCTTCGGGCGAGGCTTCGGCGCGGGCGCACGTTAAGGAGGAGGCGCCCGAGTAGCGACCGTGAGCATCCATGAACGCTTGTATAATTTGCTTTTACTACGCCCCCTTGTAAACGTCCTCTAACGAATACAGAAAAGGTTGTAGTTGAATATGCCTCCCGTGTCTTCATTTACTTCGACTGCGCTTTCCTCCGGAAGTCCCACGGAGCTTTTCGTTGCGTTCTCCTGATACGCTAGGTAGACCTGCGCGCGCTCCGTCCTCCAATGCTCGAAGTGATGACAGCAGAGCTGGCGCCTAAGCGAGATAGACACTAAGCCTCTGCTGAGCTTTATCGGTGCTCCGCGGAATGCGCGCGGAGGCAAGCCTCTGCTGCATCTTGTGCATCTCCGCGGGGTGCGCGCGGAGGCAAGCCTCTGCTGCGCCTTGTGCATCTCCGCGGGGTGCGCGCGGAGGCAAGCCTCTGCTGCGCCTTGTTTATACTCAGTAGCGTACGCAGAGACAACATCTGCGTCTTATTTGTACTCCATAGAGTGCGTGGGACCATCAACCACGCCTTATTTATACTCCAAAAAGTACGCATGGGGATAATGCCCATGCGTGCACGGGAACTTTCGTGTCTTGTTTATACTCAGTAGGGTGCGTACGAACAACATCCGCGTCTTATTTATACTCCGTAGAGTGCGTGGGACCATCAACCACGCCTTATTTATACTCCGAAGAGTACGAATGGGGATAACGCCCATGCGTGCGCGGGACCTTCCGCGTCTTGTTTATACTCAGTAGAGTGCGCAGAGACAACATCCGTGTCTTATTTATACTCCGAAGAGTGCGCACGGAGGTATGCCTCAACGCTGCGTCTTATTTATACTCCGTAGAGTGCGCACGGAGGTATGCCTCGACCCTGCGTCTTATTTATACTCCGTAGAGTGTGTGCGAAGGCGTCCCCCGCACGTCTTTGTTTATACTCACGGAGAGTGCACGCGCGAATGCGTGTCTTTGTTTATACTCACAGAGAGTGCGCGTGCGAACGCGTGTCTTTGTTTATACTCACGGAGAGTGCGCGTGAACACGTGTCTTTGTTTATACTGACAGAGAGTGCGCGCGGAGGCGAGTCTCCACACGTTTTTGCAGAAAACGAAGCGAATTTTGCAAAAATTTTGCAAACGGTGAACTTTATTGAACTCCCATTTGCGCGGGTTAGCGATTACAAAAGACAAGGTACTAACTGCTGATCGCTCAAGGGCGCGAGGCGGGGCATGATGGGAGCCTCTGCTACTGGAGTGGTCCCAGTCACGAGGTGCTTTCTGAGGCCGCCAAGGACCCTTGCGTTGGTGTGCCCGGCCTAGGGCCCCCGCTGGGCCTCGGGTGCCGAGCTCTATGCGTCGAGCCATCTCCTGGTCGCCATGGGCGATGATGATACCCCGCGGACCCGGGAGCTTCAAGCACAGGAAGCCGTGATGTGGCACTGCCCCGAAGGAGTTGAGAGTTGGCCGCCCCAATATGGCGTTGTAGGGGTACGAGTTGTCGACGACGTCGAAAGTGACGTCTTCGCTCCTCACGTTGTCGTCCCGGCCAAAGGAGACCTGCAGGCATACCTGACCCAGCGCCCGCAGGGGCTGATCTCCGAAGCCCTGCAGTGGGATTCCCGAGGGACCCAAGCGAATTCGGGGGATCCCCATCTGGTCGAAGGCCGCTGCGAACAAGACGTTCGCGAAGCTCCCTCCATCGACCAAGACGCGTCTAACGTCGCATCTCGCGATGACGACCTGGACGACCAGGGGGTCTTGGTGGGGGAACTCCACGCCCTCAGCGTCAGCGGACGTGAAGGTGATTTCGTGCTGCGCCCAATCCGACGGTGCCTGCCTCCTCACATAGGCCTTCCGCTGTCGTGCCGAAGCGAACTCCAGCGAGGAGCCCCCGGAGATGACGTTTATGACCCTGCGCTGGGCTCCCTCCGGGGCTTGTATCTGCAGGGAGCCCTCCCGAGGTTGCTGCACGTGAGTTTGAATCCGCAGGGGCCCTCCTGAGGTTGCATCCCTTGATCCTGGATCCGCATGAGGCCTTCCAGGGGTTGTTGAACGTGGGCCACGACGGAAGGTCGCACCTCGAGGTTTCTATCCCTGGCGACGCTCTGTCGAAGTGCCGCGATGGTGGTGCATGCACGCGTGTCGTGGCTGCCCCGGCCATGTACCTTGCACCATCGGCCATGGTGCTGGTCGTCATACTCCGCGTGAGCCCCATCATCACGACCCCGGCCGCGACCCCGCCCCGGACCCCGGCGAGCCCTACCGCCGCGGCCTGCGGGGGCGTTGTCCTCGGACACGCCCTCAATGTCAAAGACATAGCGGGCCCTCCGAGACTTCTGCTGGCCACGCTTAGGCTTGTCGCCTGACGAGTCCTTGTGCTGGGCATCTTTTTGCTCGGAGGCGTCCTTCGATGGCTCCTGTTTGCGCTTGCCTTTCGAGGAGCCTTCCTTCGGCGAACCTTCGTTCTTTGCCGAGCCCTCCGCCTGGTTGGTATCGGAGTCGTCACGCTTGCACCGCCGCGCGTCCTCTTCCGCTTTGGTGTACTCTTCCATCTTGTCGAAGAGCTTTGCCATCGTCTTGATTGGCTTCCGCGCGTTATATTCGGCCAACGGCCCCGGGCAAAGACCTTGTACCGCTTCGTTGATGATGGTTGTTTTGTTGACGTCCTTGACCTGGCAGCGGACCTTCATGAAGCGCTTGAAATACACTCGGAACTTCTCCGAGGGTTTTTGTTTGACTGCGAAGAGCTGATCCACGTCGACGCGCTCGACGTGGTTCCCCTGGAAGTTGTTGTAGAGCCGGTCGCGGATCTGCTCCCACGCGTAGATGGAGTTTGGCTCGATGGTGAAAAATCAAGAGAGCGCCACTCCCTGCAACGCGAGAGGGAGCCCTTTTGCCTTTGTGGTGTCGTCTCCGCCGGCAGCTTCGATGGCGGTCTCGTACACCCACACGAACTCCCGTGGGTCTGTGTCACCTTTGTACGGCTCGATGGCGCTCGGGAACTTGAAGTCCTCTGACCATGCCGCCTGTTGCAGGCCTGCGAAGAGTGGGACTCCGAGTCCACGCAGTGCAGCGGGACGCGGCTTGACGTGGGAGCGTCGCGGCTATCCGCCCGCTCCAGCGTGGGCTCCGACGCGACCACCGGCGGGGTCTGCTGGCTCCGAACCTCTTGCATATCCCGCATGGCCCGCAGAGATCCGCTAACTCCCGCTGGAACGCGCTGAGGGCTGCCAGCAGGGCGTTCTCCACCGTAAAAGTGGCCAGGGCAGCCGATGCGCCTGGCTGCACGACCGGGACAGCGGCGACCACGGCCTGCGCTCCTAGGTTGCCTACTGCGCCGGCGTGATGGACGCCGGAGTCGATGACGGGTCCCGCGTTGCCGCCGGGACCGCTCGCCACTCTCGCGCCGGATGGGGAGACGGCGGCCGTGCCTACGTGGGCACCGGCGCTACTGCCCCCGACCACCCGGTCGGTGCTGCCGGCAATTGTCTCCATGCCCGCGGTGGGATCACCTGTCATGCGCGGGGTGGTGTCGACCGTCGTGGCAGCGGTGGCGGGGTCGATCGTCGTGTCGTGAACGCCGATGTTCGTGACTGTCGCGCCCGCGTCGCCGTCCACGCCTGCAACTGCCGAAGCCGAAGCCCTGGTGTTGACGCGAGACTCTGTCGCGCCCGCCTTCTTCTTCTTCGTCGCCGACAAGGAAGCCTTCTTCGGTGTCATCCTTCTTCGGATCTTGAGGCTTGCTCTTGTTCTCCCCACGGACGGCGCCAACTGTTGTGGCTACAAACCAAACAGAGAGAGATAGAGTATGGTAGTGGAGAGTTAGGTGAGCAAATGCTTAGTCCCCCATGGCGTGTATCGTATATATTATATCAACGTGGGGAGTGTTTTTGTAATAGTATCCTTACATTTGAGTATCCCTCTCAGGGGCACTTATGTCCTTATACATGTCCCATTTTGGGCCTCACAGCCTTCTAACAGGCCGGCTGGGCTTAAGTGGGGGTCATCCCTACAACACAAACAAATATGAGAAAAAACCAGCAAAAAACTCAAAAAAGGTTAAAAGTATAGAAAAGACAAAATTTATGAATAATATAAAATAAATCAGAAGCCCGAAGTTCAAACAAAACGAGTGGGGCCTAAGAGCATCTCCAACAACCCCCCTAAATCTCCCCCTAAATCAAATTATTAGGAAATTGTGTAAAAAGTCTTCTCCAACAACTCCCCTAAACACCCCCCTATTTCTATTCCTCCCCAAAACTCTCCCAAAACCCAGCTAGAAACCGGGAACTTTCAGGGGTCCCCTATCCTCGCTCCCGCTGTCACGCGCGCTGGGGAAAAAATTCGCGCCACACTTTTCCTTAACAGCTCGCCGCCCCCCGCCTTTTTCCCAGCCACATCTCCCCGCCCGCCGCCCCAAACCTCCAGACGCCACCCGCGGCCTCCAGACGCGCCGACGCCTCGCGGCCAGACTCCCCGACGCCTGATGCCCTGACGCATCGGAAGATCGAAATCGGGCGCGGGCGCCGGGCGACGTCCTGTGCGGTGCAACCTTGCAAAAAATTTCGCTTCTTTTGGTTCTTTTCGAAAGGAAATATTTGCGTCCCTCCGTCCAATGGAACGGTGCAAACTAGTATCCGCAGCTGATGTAGATTTTGATCCGCAGTAGTATCCGCCACCGTATAAATACATGCACGGACGGACGGAATATTTCTTTGAGAACACACTACGTGTACGGATCGGAACAGGACTAGATGCGTTTACGGAGTTCATGCCTTGTACATGTACACGCGATGGCCGAGTGCAGCGGTCAAACCGTAATCGCATCGTACACGGACGAGCTAGCACATCGGCCGCCAGTGCACGCGGCCAACTCTTCGGATCGCTCACGATCAAAATGAGGTATCGAGCAAAGTAAATGGGCCGGTTGTTAATGTTGGGTCAGATTTAACATACTATTAGGATATATTTAGGGGAGCTGTTGGAGGAGGGGACTAAAATAGGTTAACAAATTTTTTAGGCTGCCCCTAAAAGGTGTCTTTTGGGGTGGGTTTTTAGGGGGATTGTTGGAGATGCTCTAAGTTTGCCAGGCGTATCACGTTTTTTGTTTTTTTGCAGGGAGTACCAAGTACCTTTTTTAAGTTGACCTGCCGTATCACGTTTTTCCGTTGGAGGCAGTACTAACGTACTTTTTTTCAGTTGGCCTGCCGTATCACGTTTTTTTTTCTGATAGTGCTACGGTTGGAGCAGCGAAGCACATGGAAAGATGCTCGCCCCGGGCTCCTGCCTCGTGGCACGGCGGCTGGGGTTTTTTTATTATTTGGCTAGTCACTCCCGTAACTAGTTTGTAAGTTATGATTTACAGATTAATTATAATAGATACTATATTAAATTTAGCTATATTAATTAAAATTATATATGACTGTTTCTCTCTACATATTATCTCTCACGAATAGTTAAAATTTGAAATTTATAAACTAAAACTACAGTATAAGAAAACCCATCTGAACGAAATTCACCAGTAATATGCATGGTCTCTCTCGACAAAGGGGGAAAAACAGAAGAAAAGAACCACCTGGTATATATGGCCTGTGGGATACTCCATGTTTAGGAGCAAACTTTGCCGAAAAGAGAAGAAAATCTAGAATTGAATTAACTTGAAAGGACAGAAGTTTTCGAAGTCTTTCTTGCGGCTGTGGGCGGTGCATCGCAGCAGAGAGAGAGAGAGAGAGGGAGGGAGCAATTCGTATTTCTTCTCCTCAACAGCTAAGCTTCACTGGGCTGCTCATTCGGTCTGGACGAGAGATACCTGGGCTTTCCTAGTGTGGGCATTTTTCCTTTACAGTTTGGGTTTTTCGAAAGCGTTCCTGACTTGGGCTGGCTGATGCGTTCTCTCTTTTCCAAGCGATGGGCAGCCATCCCCATCATGCATGTAGTTTTGAGCTCCACCCGAAGTCCTAACACACACGCACTTGTTATAACGCACACAGATATGTGTCTTCCTTTTAATAAAAAAAATAATAATCAAACGCACATACATTTGTGCTTTTGAGTCTTAGCGCAACGTATATGCCGTAGGATATGCATGTCCACAGTCAAAACATAGTCAACCATAGATCATGCATTTGCAGGCTGTAGACCACACGTGTCACGTCCACACGAGGTCTAACCGTTCGTATTTCACCACATAGTACAAAAGAGAGCACCCTATGACCAATGTCAGCATTACAATGGTGGTGATCGGTTCGGCTAAAAAGCTCATGGCTTATGGCTGAAAACACTGTAGCTAGCTGAAAAAGCACTGTAGCTGACAGAGGCTTATTTAGCATAATTAAATTTAAAAAAAATTAAAAATATAAAAAATATGTTAGCCCATTACGTATAATACAAACAAATACGGGAAAAAAGAACCGGCAAAAAAGCTCAACAAAAAGCTAAAAGTTCAGAAAAAGACAAAACTTATGAATAGTGAAAAATAAGCCAGAAGCCGAAGCCGAGTTAATCAGGGCCAATAGCACAATTGAGGTGTATGCTGTAAGTGAGAAACAAGTCCTTTGCTTTGTTACATTGCCCTTGGTCCTTAATGACCTCTCAGGCTCTCAGCACAAGTACGATTCTAGTAGTAAATTTTTTTAAAAACAAGGCAGGAAAACAAATACCGATGCACCGGTCCAAAATTATGGTCTACTACACCTATCTTGAAGGATACACCAAGGAGGAAAATATCAGACAACGCCAACTACACTACTCCTGGCTCCTACACACCAAGAGACCGAAGGAAAACAAGGTCTGAGAAACTGCCACAAACACTAGTAACAAGGTCCCACAAGGCACCATCTAAACGTGAAAGCGACTCTAAATAACCCTCTAAAAATATCCTTTTTAATTGTTGGAAAAATTGGCTACATGACACCGTCTATTGTCTCCCTTTGCCAACAGGCACCCAAAATATATGGTTTAGCCAGAACGCACTGACAAAAATTGTAATTTTGCCGTAAGACACCAAGCCCCATATTTTATCATTTCTAGACCGGAGGGAGAGAAAATTGCCGAAAAGATTCGGGTGCCCTTGCCCAAATCCATCTCCCTCCCACCAACTCCCCATCAACCAGTATAGCCCGCCTTGGCCGTCCCCGATTACCCAATGCGCAAGGCGAGCTAGGGTTAGGATTCTTGAAACCCATCCCCGCTGGTGTGCCGCACTACTGCTGCCCCTGCGTCTCACCGCCACCAAGTCACCTGCACGTAGTCTCCGTGCAACGGCCCTGCTGCCCCATCTACGCCGCTCCAAGTCGGTTGCGCCCCTGCACCCCTGCAGAGTCGAGGTGCTGCTCGTCGCCCCACTTGCACCCGCGACGAGGCCCTGTGTGAGGTAAGCAACCCCTCCTTCCCTTCCGCCTACGCCGAGCGCCCCCATTCCCTTGCTTGACAGTTTACAGTCATGGCGATTTGATTTTCTGACCGAATGGATTGTGCATATGTTAATGGATTGTGCGAAGAAAGTGTTGCAGTCAGAGTCCTCCGCGTCGAGGCCTTCTAGGGGGCTTTAGCTTGTGCCATGCCCAAAATGCGGCGAGCAGATGATTTGGGCAATGTCTGGGAGCTCGAAGAATCGAGGAAAAAAGTATTATAAATACCCTAACAACATCAGCGTAAGTTTGTTTGAATACAAAACCAAGCATCTTTCGTTATTTCTAGATTTAGGTCAATATATCTAGCTCTATGTAGAAGATATATGTTTGAGGAGACACTTCTGTATTATCATCTTGCTATATTTTTTGTGCAGAAGTATTCTTCTAATGGTTGCGACAGTTTCATGTGGAAAGATCAATATGAGACACATCTGAATAGGTTGAAGTTCAGCAGTGCACACCGAACATATCCAATGGTTTCCCCTGTCAATGACTATGTGTTGGCACATTTAGCTGAAATGAACAAGTCATTGGCGAGATTAACAAGTCTATCCTGAAATCGGTGGCTGCAGATGAAAAGTTTAAAATGGTTCTTGTTACATGTTTAATGTTCTTTCTAGGAATATTCATTGCGAAGAATGTCAATTAAATGTGTTTGTTATTATAATGGCTATGTTTTGTAGTCTTAGCAATGTTTGTATCCTGTATGAATTTTGTGGTTTTAGCAATGTTTCTATCGTGTTGAATTTTGGATGTATGAAACATAAATATTGAGATGTCCAGAAGAACTAAACAATTAATTGAACTTCAGGAATTCATGTTCAACTCCAAAAGTACTGGATTATAGGTTCAACTCCAAAAGTACATGCACTAGCAGTCATTACAAAAGCCACTGGAACTCAGTGGATTATATGTCCATAACATTCTACTAAACAAAAGTCATCCTTCTTCTCCCATCCATAACATTCTATTAAATTTTGTGGTATTCCAGACAGATAATTGGAGGAGCATCTCATTGATTGCTAGCGACTATTTTCTTAGCTAGTTTACGACTCTTTCTCTTCAGGTTTGGGGGGTGTAGTTTGAGGAGCATCTGAGTCATCAATAGGCTCATTGCATGTCTTCATCATGTGCCCAAACAGTCCACACCTCTTGCACCTGGTTCTCCTTTTGCCAGAACCTCCTTCCTCACATCCTTTCTCAACTTTCCAATAACCTGGTCCCTCATCCATGCACTGGTAGCCGTACAATTCCTCTCTACTTAGCTAGAGCTTGGACATGTATGCTTGTATGGCATGTTCCTAATCTGCAAAGGAAAGCATTACACGTGAGTACATAACAAAAGACGTATACTATGAAAACATCGTATCTTATGAAAATACAAAAAGCTTACCATCCAAGTCCTTGCATCCTGAAGTCTTGATGCATGTATCCTCCACTTGCACTTCTTGCCCTTGCAATGTGCTATGTACCTCAATGCCTCACTGTAGGTAGCGGCAAGTCCGACCTCATTAAGCACTGCATATTGCCTTATACACCTCTTAAAGCATTGACCATCCTCAAAAGTAACTCCAACATATATGTTAGGGTTCTCTATATCAGTTCCATGAACATTAGACTAACAACCAGCCTCATCATCAACTGAAGACTCACTTTGATCATCATCACATGGCACACACTCTTGATCTGAGGTATCGTCACTTGACATCAAATCTTTGTACTAAAGCCTCTCATCATCCACACCCACGTACTCTTCTTGGTCATCCTCAGCCTCAGCCCATTTGTCCACATAAGCAGCAACATGTTTGCAAGGTCCTGGCTCATTGTCTGGGCAAGCTGTGCTTTCTTGTGTTTGCAAATCAGGGGCAGATGGCAATGTCTTTTGTGAGAAGGTGGCCTACTGGACACAAGACAGGTTGCTAGTGCTTGCCTGCCTATATGCATTGGAACCAGATACACTAACAATTAGAGGGGGCTCCTTATGTCCCGGTACATGTCAAACGCATCAAGAAGTGTTGAGTCAGAAGCAACCTCAGTATATCTATTGTAGTTTTTTGTTCCAAATGGTGACAACAAGTGTTTGGTTGCTTCCGTGTGGCACCTCATCGTCAAGGTCTTTCAGTAAGTCAAGGAAACAACTGGTATCCCTATCTAAAACCCAATTAATGTCCCGGCTAACATGATACTCTTGCCTACCATCGTCAGTGCACTTGACATAAGAACCAACACGAACAGCTACTTTGTATGCCAATCCCGAATCCATCCTAAGCACATTACAATGGAACAAAGATAGCAACATTAGAGCACAACTCTAAATCGATGCACATTACAATGGAACGAAGATAGCAACATCAGAGCACAACCCTACATCAACACACATCAACCTAGATCTAAACTACACACACACACACCAGATCAACACCAAATCGACACAACAAGCGAAATAAAATCCCGAAGTAAAAGCATGAAAAAGAACCTTACTCGTCAGGAACCCATGAAAGCTACACAGGCTTCGACGAGGAGTCCATGCTCTTGAGGCGCCGCATTTTCAACCCCGATGGCTTCATCTTTGATAGCCCTCAGCAACACATGCTCCAACCGATTCCGAAATGTAGCGACGGAGAGAGATTTGGGGGAGAAGAGCTGTGAGGGAGATAGACTATTAGGGATGCGCCACAGTATTGCTTTAGGGTTTGATCGCACCAGGGGGGTGGACAGGGGCACCTGAGTCTTTTTAGAAATTTTCTCTCTCCCTCCAGCCCGAAAATGATAAAATTTGGGGCTTGGTGTTTTATGACAAAATTACAGCTTTTGTCAGTATGTTATGACTAAACCATATATTTTGGGTGTCCGTTTGCAATGGAGGACAATAGACGGTGTCTTGTAGCTAATTCCCCCTTAATTGTTTCGCATAGCTATCTATCACATCTTTGTCAAATTTGTAATCCTTCCTAAGAATGCCAACTTCTTCAGCAATTAGAGTTCCTAGCTCTTGCTTCGGGAGCTGGACGAGCAATCGTGCGTGGGGATTCCACTAGTCATCTAGTGTGACAACTTGGCACTTTCAGCATACAGAGGCATCCAAATAGCCGTGTGAGAAACAAGTCTCGGGTGGTTTCTGACTTTCTATTGCTGTCTGAGAGTATTATCCTCCTCAATTTTTCACGGCTCATTCTTTTTAATATGCGATCGAAGTTATGAACAATGGTATCTCCATCAGTGCCGCAGGAAACACTCGAAGTTCGCATGCTACTACAGTAGAATTCAGATTTTCGAAAAGGACCTTATTATTCATTCATTACAGAAGAGTTTTACATGGACAATATAGAATACAAATGACTATTACACTTGTAGAAATACAGAATTCCATGCTGAATTTCCAAATAAATACACAATTCCATGCTGAATTTCCAAAGTCCTCATATCTTTTTTTTCTTCTCGGTCTTGTATGTTTAATTCGTTCGACAAGCTAGTTCGTTGTGTATCTTGAGATTCATAGGTAAGCACGCTGTGGTACGGGAAACAGGCAGAGGCAGGTACCCCTTCTGCTGCAGGCATATCACTGCCTCGCGCAAACTTTTCCTCAGGGGAGTGAATTCCAAGCCCAGATCTTTGAGCCTCTGGTTCGAGAACTTGTACGGCTTCGCCATTGGTTTGCCGTCATCTTCACACCTGCCATGCCAAGAACACATACATGCATGCGTGAGATCGATCGTTCTTTCAGAGGAAGCTAACAGATAGCTAGAATCGATGTAGTCCTGCGTACTTGGCGGTGACGGGATACTGCGGGAAGAGGTCCTTGAGCATCTGGAGGAACTGGGCGCGGTGCAGCACGGTGCCGATGCAGAGGTAGCGGCCGCGCGCGTCGGGGCGCTCGTACGCCAGGACGTGCGCGCGGGCGACGTCGCGGACGTCGGTGTAGGCGGCGACGGCGTTGGGGTAGGTCTTCTTGGTGCCCATCAGGTAGCGGGCGACGTGGTTGCTGCTGAAGTTGAGAGTCTGCTGCAGCATGGGGCCCATTGTCATCGAAGGCACCACCACCGCCAGCTGCAGCCCCCTCTTGGCTGCCTCCTCGGTTGCTGTGATCTCCGCCATCATCTTCGCACAGCAATACAGATTCTGCAGGAATTGTTAAGTTTACAAGCATGAGTTGGTACGTGTATTTGCAAGTTAAGGATAAATAATTAGATGTGCTGGAGCTTACGTCTGTTTGCTTGCAGAATTGATAGTCACTCCAGCAGGTCTCGTCGAGGACGGCGTCGGGGCTCCTACCGGGGTTCATGTGCACGGCGCCGTAGGAGGAGGTGAACACCACGCGCCGCACGCCCATGTCCGCCGCCGCGTTCATCGCGTTCCGGGTCCCCTCCACGGCGACCGGCACGAGTTCCTGCAATTAACATGGAGCAGCAGCAGCAGCAGCATGAGTTAGATCAGTACTCCATGAGTATGTGCGGCGTCTTCAAGCCTCGAGAAGTGAGCGAGTCAGTGTACTGACAGGGTCGTTGGACACTGGGGAGGCGACGTGGAAGACGCCATGGCATCCGCTGAAGGCGGCACGGAGGCTGTCGAAGTCCAGGACATCGGCAGGGCACAAGGACAGCCTCTCCTCAGCTCCCTCCAGTGCAAGCAAGTGGGCGTTCTTGCGGTCCGCTACACGCACACACACATACATATACGGGAATTAAGCACAGAGATTTAGTATGGCAATGCATGCATCATGCAATATGACGCTAGAATAGTAGCAATTAACAACATCAGAATTAGGTGGTACACTGGTACTACTTACCGGGATCTCTGGCGGTTCCCCTGACACGGTAGCCACGGAGGAGGAGCTCCCTCACCACCCACGACCCGATGAAGCCTCCTGCTCCCGTCACGCACACCAGCTGAGGCTCCTGCTGCTGCTCAGCATTGTTGTCGGCCTTGGAACTGGACGACATGGCGACGATGGTGATCGATCTGTGAAACCTAAATTGCTAACTATACGGGCTAGCACCGATTTGTCTTCGCTGCTGCTGCTGCTGGGCTTCTTCTCAATCGAACTTGTGTGGTCTTGCCCCGTATGGTTTGTGCCCTTATTTGTACTGGCATCATCGCACGGCCAAGGACATGAGAGTGCTACCACACACAGTGGACAGCGAGGTGAGGGGTGGGGGAGGTGCAACCGCGGCAGAAGCTTCGCCCAAACCAAAAAACATAGGGCCGCCTGTTAGTTTCACCTGATACAACGACCGACTGTTCATTCAGCGGCGGGCTTGGGACCAGGCGATCGATCGATGGGTTTCTCTCTCTCGCCGATTCGGGGGCGTCAGCGTAAGCGCACATATAATATACAGATTCCATTCTGGAAAGGTGAATCGTGAGACGAATCCTGGGACGGAAGCAGAGTACTTCCAAGACCTCGCGAATCTTTTTTTTTTTGACCTGTCATTCATTCTGAGGAGACGATAAATACATGAGTCGCAAAGGGGCTACACGAAGACCCTAAGAGCAACTCCAGCAGTAGCCCTCAAAATAGGCCCCTACTTTTTATTTGAGGGCTCTGTTTTTTAGGCTACACTTCAGCAGGATCTCTCAAAACAGGACCCTCAAATTCATTCTTAGAGGGGATGACACATATGACCCACCCTCATCCTCATCCTACTTTTGAGGGCCGAGGGGTAAAAAACTCACTCTAGCAAGGCCCCTACTTGAGCCCTCAAAAGTAGGTGCTCCCTCCAGACCCCCTAGGAATGAGGGCTCGAGGGGGAGATTTGAGGGCCCCCTACTTTTGAGGGCTCAAGTAGGGGCCCTGCTGGAGAGTTTTTTGTCCATCGGCCCTCAAAAATAGGATGAGGGCTCAAGTAGGGGCCCTACTGAAGTTACTCTAACATCGGTCCGGTGACCTCGGTGTAGGTTCTTATCTACATTTATCATATTTATATTTGTATTTTATAAGCGAATATGAGTACGAATTTAAATATTTTTTAATACAAATACAAATTCAAATTAAATATTTACTCAATTCCTTCTAATTTATTTACTTCACCTAAAAACATGAATTAACATTGAATTAAAAATACTTATCTAACTAATTAGTTATATTGCAATAAAATATATATGGGTCCATTCACTTTGGCCTTTCTTAGCGGTTTCTGGCTTTTGGCCAAAATTATATTGTTATGGCTGTTAGGTTTTTCTGAGTCATTCAATTAAAAGAAAATAAGAAAAAATAAAAAATATTATTATATCTTCACGGACAATGCAAAAAAGACAAAAAGAAAAGGCAAAAAAGAAGAAAGTCAAAAAAGCAAAAAAAGTCAAAGTTAAGAAACCAACACGTTAATTCCGGCTTCTAGAAACCATAAGTTGAAGCCGGAATGAATAGGGCCTATTATATTGTTTCATTGAATGTGAATAGTCCAGATAAAATAACATTGCAGATGTAAAAGTCTATATCGTATTCGTATCTATATTTTTATGCGAATTCGAATACAAATATGAACATGAGAAAAATTATTAATCAGATAAAAATATAGTATACATATCATATCAAATATGGCAACAAAATAATACAAATAATTTATATCCATTACTACCCCCTATCAGCATGTTTGAACTAAACACCGGAACCACCTGGCGCGGATGGTTACTCCTGCGGTACCAGACCACCCCATGTTTGAGAACCGAAAGATTCCAAAAAAATAAAGCAGAGGAGACTCGACCTTTGACGCCTCTCTCGGCTTGTTGCGCTAGTGGGCGCTCGCCAGCCATTCCGAGGAGGCGAGGACCAACTCGTCTTTCTCCTCAGCGCCGCCGGTGGGCGCCACGCCGACATTAGAGCCGGTAAAGCTGCACCCAGAACCAACCGTTGGAACTTGCAAACTCACCCGGTTTCAGCCCAATTCGCACCCCAAGCCGCAGCCTATGTGTATGGCCTGGTGGTTCGTCTCATTCTTCCATACACGGGCCTGAGAAGCTCAGCTATGCCTTTAATGAAAGCCCCACAAGGCCAAATCTGCAGCCGCATATGCGTTAGAAATGTAGTCGACTGTTGAGTCTGCGTTTGCGAGGCTACGAGCAACGGTGGACACGGCAATAGTCTACTATGGTCTATGGTGAACATGGCAATGGCCGCGACGAACAGTCAGTCCTCTTCAACGTGCAATGGTTCTTATTCCTTGGTCTCTACAGAACTCTCAGCACAAGCATCATTGTTCTAGTGTGTCAGCTTACAAGTTGGTGATTCCGGTATTGTATGTCTATGCAGTGGTGCCCAACAAATAGCTGTCTTGTGCTAAGCTAGCTGAATGTGCAGAGGGTTACTACAAGTGGTTTCTGCAACATTCTGAGTATCACTATGCTTTTATCCTCCACATTTTATCACAGTCGTTCTTTTGATATGCTACTATGAGATAGTCCTTATAGACATTCCTGATAATCCTTTTAGACATTCCTACAGGACACCAAATTCTAGTATAATTAAACATGCAGCATTAACGTGTCATATCTGGCTTATTTTTCACTATTCATAAGTTTCGTCTTTTTCTGAACTTTTGACTTTTTGTTGAGCTTTTTTGCCGGTTCTTTTTTTCCCGTATTTGTTTGTATTATACGTAATGGGCTAACATATTTTTTATATTTTTTATATTTTTTTAAATTTAATTAGGCTAAATAAGCATCTGTCAGCTACAATGTTTTTTTCAGCCAGCTACAGTGTTTTCAGCCCTAAGCCATGAGCTTTTCAGCCGAACCGATCACCACCATAGGCTTTGCATAGGAAGATGTTAGGATCATCCACTCCAGGCAAGACATGCTTGCAGTTTCAGACATCCGTGCCATGGGGCCATTCTCAGCGCGCGCGAGCGAGAGAGAGAGAGGAAGCAGTGACCGTCCAGCCGGCTGATAATCATGATTAATGACAACTCGCAGAACAGCAACAATCATGTCATTCGGAGCGAACCAAGGAGAACACAAACAGCTCAAAAGCAAGCAGGCTTTTCTTTTCTTCCCCAGGCCTGCCTAATCAATGTCGCAAGTGCCTCAAATCAAAGCTGCATGCAACTACAACTCGCAGAACAGTCTGAAGAATACTGAACAGCGGAGATCGATTCCATCTCCCACTCCCATCAGGCCTGCAGAGAAGTCTCACGGGCAACTAGCACTCCAAGCCCAACAAATACCTCATTGCTTTCGGATGAAGCTTTCAGGTGAAGCGAGTGAGCTGCTCAACTGCAGGAGCTACGCAGGCAGAGGAGGCAGGGCTCCCAGGTCCCAACCGCAAAACCTTTATGTCACCCATGCTTGTTGGCAGTTGCCGCTGCTGCTACCCACAACAAACCAACACTCCATCAGTTCAGTTGCCGTCTCACATCATGCACATGAACCATCACCAGCAAAGATTAATACGGAGTAACCTGCAGCAACCAAACAAGTTTGCATTCAAAGCTATAGCTAGCTGCTGGGCTGCTGGCTCCGGCTCAAAGCCGACCAGTGATGGTCATGGGGCGCCATGCCCATGCCTGCCTCCATGTGCCATGGCTGCCTGTATGCAGATGCAATGCAGTGCTGCCTCTGCTGAATGCTGCTGCTCAGCTCACCTGCATGGAGCAGTGCTCTTCTTCCACTGGAGCTGCACTGCACTGCACCAGTGAACTGCGCTGCACCAAGAAGGAAGGCACATGGAAAGGGTTCTCTCTTCTGGTCTCATTCAGATCGAAGCTACGAACTGGTACCAGCTAACTGGCTCGAGTGCCAAACCGAGACCAAGATCTCATGCCCCTAGCTAGCTAACCAGCCGGAAACAGGTAGTAAAAGCAGCAACAAAAATCCACACTTTTGGTCAAAAGGCCATTGTTGCAGCAGCAGCAAAACATCTTTGCCCAAAGGAACACGAGTGTGGTGATGATACCTTGAAGGGCATCGAAAGAATGGAAGATCCTCTTTGCTAAGGCACCAGCACAGCGCTCTTCTATGCAGCATTATCCCGCGTTTCGGAACAAGCACATCTCCGTTCCACCGAAGCAATGGAGTCTTTTCCAGTACGGCAAGCAAAGCAAGAACCAGTGATGGAACGTGCAACAGGTTACATCAAGATATGTGGAGGAGTAACACCGAGACATCCTTTGAGAGCTCATTTATTCAACTCCAGCATCACAGTGAATAGGCTTGGCCCAAGAGAGGACATGTTAGCATATTTAACTACAGAAGTACTTGTACTACATTTGTAGAACTGAACAGTCTGACAGGAGCTAATATGCAAGAATACAGACATCATATGGCCAATTAAGCCACATTTGACTGCTGACACTTGACGATACCACAATTAAATAAAAGAATTAACAAATAGCAGTAGTAGCATCTTAGACATTGTTAAACAACTCTCCAATAGGCTAATATAATATCCATTATGTCCACAAAGACTGTATGTACATCTAAGCACACCAAGAACTAGTTGGATATCATGAACCCAAAGGGCCAAAACCAACACTCTAAACAAAATAGGGAAAAAAATATGGGTAAATAACAGAGACAATAACGAATCCAACTGACATATTAACTCATATTGACGGACGAAAGAAAATTGGCGAACTCTTTTAACCCATACGAGATAGGCGAGGTAAGCGAGCGCTCAAGAGACCGTCGGCTTCGCCGCCACCGGCTTAGCAGGCTCCGTGCCGAGCACTGCCGCCGCCGCCGACACGCCGTTGACAGCCGAAGGGTACTGGGGGAGGACGCTGGTGTAGTAGATGGCGCGGCCATTGCTATCATACGCCACTTGCGGGGCGTAGGCCGGAGCATTCGACGCGGCAGGGGCAGGGGCGGCGGTGGTGGCATTGGTGTTCGCATTAGCACTGTGTGGTGCGACGGCGTAGACGGCGGGAAAGGAGGTGGCACCGGGGGTGGCGGTGGCGGCGAAGTAACCATGGGGCGGCGCCGGGATGAAGAAGACAGGGCCATGGTCAGCGCCAGAGCCAGGGGCAACAGATGTATACCTGCCCGGCACCGGCAGGAAGGCCGTCGCTGGAGGAGCGGATGACGGAGGCGGGACATGGGGCTTCTCCGGGAACTTTGGATGGTAGTACTCCGCTGTGGCTGTTGGGGTAGCGGTTGCTGGAGGGTAAGCGCGGGTCAGGGAGTCGTCGCTGCCGTTCCTCGGTAGGGCAGCCGGAGCAGGAGCTGGTGGTGGCTGGTGGATGGCGGGGTCGGTGACTTGAACTTTCTCGAGCTCCAGGATCTGGCGCTGGAACTCCGCGGGTGAAACGACGGGGGAGACGACGACGTGGTCACCTGCAGGGTTGGGGTGGCGGTCGTCGTTTTTGGCTGGGATCTCGACGGGGACGTTCCCCCTCACCGTCGGTGGATCACCGGCCGGGTTCTTCACCTTCACCGCCGGCGGCGGCACGAAGCTGTTATCGAGGCCAAACAGGTAGTCGGGGCTCGTCGGCGCTACCACCACTGCCGGCTGAGGCACCGGCACAGCCGCTGGAGGCGGTGACTGCACGGGCGCCGGAGCCGGCATCGCCACTGGAGGCGGCGACTGAACGGGCACCGTCTCCTGCTTCGGCTGTGGCGGCGGCGGCGGATGGACGGAGTTGAGCGCGTCGACGAACCAGTGACGCTGCTCCTGCTTGGGCTCGAGGAGGCCGGCCGGCTGCGGGGGCGGCGGCGGCGAGTGGACGGAGAAGAGGAAGACCCTCAGCCTCGGCGTGGATCCGCCGCGCGACGAGCCGCCACCGGATCCCGGCGCGGGGCGGAGCAAGTGGAGGCGGTCGTACTCGAGGACGAGGTGCTCCAGATCCTCGTCGTTGGTGACGGAGACGAGCGCATCGAGGTCCTCGCCCGGGAGCTGGTACTTGACGCAGAGGTCCCCCGGGGCGCCGGCGAGCGGGGCGAGGCGCGCGGCGAAGTCGGCGAAGCGGAGCGGCCTCTCGAGCGACAGGATCTTCGTCTCGCCGTTGACGTAGGAGAGCTGGTTGTCGTGCGGACGCGGTTGGATGCGGCCGCCGTAACTCACCATCAGCCGCACCTTGGCAGGCGGCAGCGGCGGGGCCTGCGCCGCCGCCGCGGCCGGCTCCGAACCCTCGTGGTGCGCGTCGTCGGTGGCCGCGGCGGAGTGTGGGGACGAGTCGCCAGAGTCGGCCATGGCGGCGCGAGGGGGTGCGGCTAGGGTTGGGAGGAGATTGGGAGGAGGCGCGGCGCGGGGTTTGGGGGGAAGGGAGGTTGGTGGGGATGGGATTAGCGCAGGCAGCGCTGCCGTCGCTGGGATTCCGGGGACGAGGTGGTTTCATTCGGAATTTCGGATGGACTCTTGACTAGGGATTTTGGCTTTTGTTCGCGGGGGATTTGTAGATTTGCCCCACTTAAAAATGTGCACTTTGTAGATTTGCCCCAGTTGTCTCGATGACATGTGGGTCCTGGACCCACATGTCATTGAGACATCAGTGGGGCAAATCTACAAAGCCACTCAACTGTGGGGCAAATCTACAATTTTTCCTTTGTTCGCTGGTGCCTGGTGCCTGGTGGTGGCTAGCTGAGCAACCGTGCCTCACTCACGCACGCTGTGACGGTGACAAGTGTACGGCCGAGGCCTGCCGCGTCCGCGTCTGGTACCATTTTAGGGCTCTCCGGGTTTGGGTTTCTGATTTTTGTTTTATGTTTTTAGTATTTTTAAATTTTTTAAAATTTAGTTTTTTCCTGATTCTTTTTTATATTCGTTTGTATTATACGTGCTGGCCTAATATGTTTTTATTATTTTAAATTTTTAAATTTAATTATGCTAAATAAGAACCATCAATTATAGTATAATTTTAACTAGCTATAATAAAAATTTAGCTATAAACTACAAAAAAATTAACCTAACTAAACATCACCTTACTATGACACTCGCCCCGGCACAGCGCCTCGATACGCAGACATTTTTGCCCTGCCCTGCCCTGCCGGCTCTCTCCTCGCTGTAGCCTGCTTGGTTGTGTGTATTGGTACTACTGTGCCGGGTGTAGTAGGGCTTGTTCTTTTCCTCCGAAGTTGGTGGCTTTTGGCTTTTGTTACAATACCTAACTTTCAAACCGAGTATTTTCTCAAGACAGGGTCTGCAAATTAAACGATCTACACATTAAAAGCCCAGCATCTGTACCAGCCAAAATCGTAAGTGAGTATCTGTCACTTCATAATCTGTATCACCGTAAACAGCTAAAATTCAAAAATTTCAACCAAAAGCCGCAGCCAAACAGGCCCGTAGTGTAGTGCAAGCTCGTATCCATCTGCACGAGCACTGCTGCAAAAACGTGTGTCAACGTGATGAGCAGATCCATCTAAGTGCGATTTGCCCAACTTGGATTGAACCGACCAAATTGGCTCCCTAATTTACCCCCTTGATCCCTTGTGATTTCGCAAATCAGAAGGCAATGGTGCGCACAGTTCAACGCATCGACCATTGCAAGGGCCATGGCAGGCACATCCACAGCTCCGCTTCCAACCGACAGGAAGCACTCAGCCAGGTAGTCAGGTTGCGGGCGCCTTGTACGATTGACGAAGGCAACACTCGGATGTGTTTTTGTTTCATAGCTAAAATTATACTGTTACAGTTATTAGATTTTTTTAAAAAAATGAGAAAAATATATTATATCGTCATAGACAATACGAATGAATAAGAAAAAACCAAAATTATAAATCAACATATTTTAAATAACTTCTGAATTAAAAAATCTAAGAGCTAAAATAAACCAGAACTGATATCGTGTCGGTAACCACGGCAGCGATAGAATGCATGCGCGGTTGATCACCAATTACGCCTGCAACATAACTGCCGTGGTGAGTCAACAATTTCTGCGAGATTGCACGAATGTACGTTTTTTTTGTGCATATAAACAAACAACTTATTTTTCTCTCTCTTTCCTAGTGTGTGGTATAATCCTAACCATACTTAGGGTCTGTTTGTTTCCACTTAAGATTATTATAATCCAACTTATAATCATAAGTGGAAACAAACAGCCTAAATTATAAGGTAGCTTATTATAATCTAATAGCCCAGATTATTGTAATCCAATAAGCTCAAAAAACGAGTTTATTTCAGCTTATTTCTCACCCTTTATCTTAATGACCATACAACTTGACAACAATTACCCACCTTTGCCATTGGGATATTTCCCGAACGCATCCCCTCCCCTCCCCTCGCAGCGCCTCTCTCGACGCCCCTCCCCTCGCAACGCCTCCCCTCCCATCGCATATCTCCCAGCGCCGACGCGCCTCCCCTCCCAGCGCGCCGACGCGCCTCCCCTCCCAGCGCCTCCTCCCCTCCCTCCCACCCTGCGCCGCCGCTGCCTCCTCCCCCGCTCCTTCGCGCCGCCGCCTCCTCCTCCTCCCCACCCCGCGCCGACGCCTCCTCCCCTCCCTCCCACCCCGCGCCGACGCCTCCTCCCCCGCTCCCACCCCGCGCCGCCGCAGCCATGGCAATGACGAAGGGGAAGGTTCTTGAGGGGAGCCCGGCGGCGCTCGGCTTCCGGATGCCGGCCGAGTGGGAGCCGCACGACCAGTGCTGGATTGGGTGGCCGGTGAGTATGGAGTGCTCTTGAGTTGATTGCTCTTTCTTGCGGCTCTGGATTTCTCTTATCAGTTCTGTCGATTTAAAAAGTGGGAGACCAAGAATCGGCTTAGATGATGGCAATTTCACAAAAGAGCAGACCAACCGTGCAAATTCCATCCGTTCACTTGGCCTGAAGGTGAGATATGTGCGCTTGATGCTCTCATATTTGCTGATACCAATGCCAGGATGCTGAAGGACTTTGGCGAGATGATGCTGCACCTGCCCAAAAGGCCTTTGCTAATGTTGTAAATGCAATCTCAAGGTTTGAGCAGGTCACCGTGTGCGCTAACGCGAGCCAGGTCTGCAAACTTATCTGTCAGAGATGCAGAATAGGTTCATCTGCTTCATTGTTTTAGTTTTTACCCTAGAGGTTTACCCTTGATATGGTTCTGCTTTTGTACTCTCATAGTACGCAAGGGTATCCGATTTGATGAAGCATAACTCCAATGTTAGAGTGGTGGAGATGAGCACTAGGCTTGTTTGGTTGCGTGATTTAGGCCCCACTGTACGATTACTCTTCTCTGTTATTGCAAGGAAATTGCTGTGTTTACTGAAAATGGAAATGTATGTCCTGTTGCAGTATCTATAAGTTAGCTTTGTTTTCCTCTCTTCTGGCATTAGTTTGTTGTGCGTGAAGGCGAGACAAGATCGAGACGAGAAATTGCAGGGGTGGATTGGCAGTATAAGTCAATTGGGAGATGAAGAGGGGGGCATGAATGCCTTCCGTGATAATATTGCTAATGCTTTATTTGCTAGAAGAGAGTAATTTGTTTGTAAGAGCATATTTGTACGAACATATGATCATGGATATTTGAATAATTAAGCTTTTCTACCATTTATGTATTCAAATTCTTATGTTACTAATGTTTTGCAAGTCCAAACTAATAAAAAACATGTCATAAAAGAATAAATAAGTCACCAAAAAAGGTCAAGGGCATTGTAGTCTTTAAACATTCGAATACAACAATCCATAACTCTGATAATCCAGGCTGCCAAACACCTGATAGCTTATTCCCACCAACTTATTATAATCTAGCTTATATAATCCCCACCTATAAGCTGAATTATAATAATCTTAAGTGGAAACAAACAGGCCGTTAACGGACCATCTATATGATTTGCTATAGCTACAGCTCCTACTTTTCAACTTTAGGACTATAATGGCAGAAAATGAATTTTATCTAGGCATATTTGCTTCTTCTTCTTCTTCTTGCTACATTAATGCTTTTTATTATTCCTTTCTCGAAAGAAACTTTTGCTGAGCATGGAGGTGCTCAAGTGGGTTCTTTGAGAATATATATATTATTTTTCATGCAGGAAGAATACATGTATGTATGCTGACTACACTAGTAACGTGATTAGCAATGATCCCAGGTGTAATGTTAGTAAGATATAATATATTATGAATGCATGTGGCAGCCAGTTGGTAGTTAGCAGGCACGAAGCTGGATTCGGGTAGATTTATGGATGAATAGTGTACAAGTAATTAACAATGGTAGGTAGCCCATGAGAGCGATACTTTAGTTTGTCCAACCAACGCACATAGGTTGATTTGTTTAAGCGTGCAGGGGATTAAAGAATCATTATTCCTGATCAACTCGGCTTCAGCTTTTGGCTTCTGACTTATTTTTCACTATTCATAAGTTTCGTCTTTTTCTGAACTTTTGGCTTTTTGTTGAGCTTTTTTGCCGGTTCTTTTTTTCCCGTATTTGTTTGTATTATACGTAATGGGCTAACATATTTTTTATATTTTAAATTTTTTTAAATTTAATTATGCTAAATAAACCTCTGTCAGCTACCGTGCTTTTTTCAGCCAGTTACAGTGTTTTCAGCCATAAGCCATGAGCTTTTCAGCCGAACCGATCACCACCTAATTAGGTGGTGCTGTAACTAGTTTTGGACTTAAATTTCTGAATGTGGTTCTTGATTTTTAGCTGAATTACACTGTAGCGGTTGTTATGTTTTTCTGAGAAAATATAATAAAAAATAGAAAAAATCCGTTATATCATCCTAAGCAATGCATAAGAATAAGGAAAAAAGAAAAGACAAAAAACCTAAAAAAGCCAACAAGCTAAAATAAGTTAAAATTAGAAGTCAATGCGTTCCAAATAGCTTCTGACTTAAATAAGCCAAAAGCCAATAAAAATCAAAAGCTGAAACCATCTGGAGTGAATTAGCCATTTCTTTTTCTGAACATATTGTAACGACTTTATTTACACGGCTTAAATCGTATGTTTTTATTATTTCATACCCTTTCTTATAAATATATAAACTACAGCTAAGCTATATATAAGCCATGAACCAAATCCAAAAGTTTCAGCCCGTGCCGAGTGGGCAAGCAAACTCTCGTATCGTGTGCATCCTCTCTTCTGCCACGCATAGGGATTCCATGGCATGGCTGGAAAGTAAAACGGGTGATTTTTTCTTTAAAAAAAAGCGGTGTGCCGTGGCGACAGCGCCGTTATTAGCTGTATAAGCTGCTTCAGAAGCTTGCTAATCTTCAGATGTCATGCTCAGTATTTTCTTGTCAAACTTGAACATGCCAAATAATAGGAGTTTCTTTTTTACAATTTTTTTAAAAAAATTGCGGAGCCTTTTTAGTCTTTCTTCCTTGCCGGTTTATTTGCGGAGTTTGCGGGCGTACTAGCCCGTTTTCATCGGTGGGGACTGACCGGGTCTCCTCCACGCGGGGCCCACGTGTCAGATGAGGCAGTGCGGGCCCACCAGTCGAGCGCGCGTGAATTTATCCAATCCCGCGGGTCCGAGTGGGCACGGTCCACGAAGGGTCGGGGAGGATGACGCGGCGTGCACTGCAGCTGCTGGCTGTTGATTGGCCTTGCATAGCTGGCATCCAAGGGGTTCCTTCGCTCCTGGTCGTGGACGTGGTCCATTCCACTTCATCGACACGGTTGTTAGAGTTCAGTTGCTGTGGTTAGACCGGTAGCACGTGTATGCCTATTTGAACATCTTCACTTTCAAAAATGACTTGTTCAAATCGTTTTCAGAAACGATTTGTTCAAGTCGCTCTCAAAAGACATCTGTTGGGTCTCTGTTTGCCTCCTTTGTTATGTCTACTTGTGTCTTACTTAGCACTACTCAAAAAGGTTTATTTTGAGTGGTTTTTGGCTGAAAAAGAATATAGTTGGCGGTGGTTTATTTGGCGTAATTAAATTTAAAAAAATAAAAATAAAAAAACAGGTTAGCCCGTTACGGACAGTACAAACGAATACAGAAAAAAATAGAACCCACAAAAAAGCTAAAAAACCCAAAAAATTAAAAAAAACAAAATTATTGAATAATAAAAAATAAATCATCTCTACTCCTAAAAGTACTAGTAGTGTGCCCGTGCTAACGCTACGGTAAAATACAAAACAAGATAAAATTTGTAAAAAATAAAACGAACAATCAGATTCATTAAGATTCACGTCTCATATATTGTATAACCAAATATTTTTGTCACATAATGAATGTCACATAACAACTGATCCTTTGAGGAGGCGACAACATCATTGGACTTACCCACCGACGACTTTCTCCATCCCCACATTGTTTAAACTTGTCTCCATCTGTGATTATGTTATTTGATACATCTCCAAATACGCGTCGACCTCCTTTTGTCCGGTCCATTAGGACAAGTTATTGAGTTGTAGTATCGGCAATGTTCACTTATTCCTCTTCTTCTTCTTCTGTCTATAACACAAACAGTACATATACTGTGGGTAAGTGAAAAAGCAAAAGTAGGCTAGACAGTGTAGCGCATCCGGCAATAGGGTGCTCAAATGATTTGCAATAATCCACATTGCAGTACAGGTCAATGGAAGCACAAACCAAATTTGCAGTACATTAGGCAATTTATTTGCATGATACTGTGATGAGATTTTTCTTAAGACGGCAAATTAGTAGGAACTGAAAAGAGGAGGCGTCCTGCTGCTCATCGTCGGGCAGTATGGTCGACGTACCTGGGTGAAGCAGGCAGAACAGGTTCTGTTGGACGAACTGGTTCCTAATCTAATAATCTCATTAGTCTCCTTAAAACACTGTTGTAAAGGCCTTACGACCTCCCAGAAACATCTATCTCTACCCCTCTATAATCATTCAACCCCTCTATAATCATTCAGAGGATGACAGAATACTCATTTTGAACACCTTTAACTCAACATGTAATACTGCTGGACTTTTAAATTATGTTCAAAATCATTGCACAGAAAGAATTTTTAAAACAATTAGTTCAGATATAACCACACACAATTCAAACAATTTACTTTGAAACTTCGAGGTGCATAAAATCAGCTTGACCCAAGTATGGCATCATGGCAATAGAGCATCATCATTTCCCAATGCATATTTAGGGAATAAATGCATTGAAGTCATAATTTAGATGTACAATTCGAAATCTTACAAAAGCCAAATAGAAATCTATGTAAAATTCCTTCATCAAAAGGGCACTAATGCAAAACAATACTCAAAACAGCTTACAATATAAAAGATTGAAGAAAACCAGAATAATCAATGCAGTACAACCAAGCCATTCAATCATTTGCTTATATGGATATGTGGAGAAAGGGCATAACCATATGGAATATTACATACATGAAAATTCTGAATACAGACAGTTCCATGGACCATACCTCAAAAAAGGTGTCACCGTAACGTGAGAAGTTGAGATCTGAGGACTCGATAATTTTGGCAACAAGTTCCTGTAAGCAAAGCACCATTCTTCAGAATTGATATATCCAAAGAAGAAGTCAAAGCAATATATATCCAAAGGTCTCTGGTCAGTTTTAGTTACAAATTTAGAAGTTAGTTTGATATGAACATTCTATCAGTCCAACTTATCTTCGAGCTGGTCATAACAATAAGCACCATAATTTATTAGCTATTATGCAATTCCTTCGTTATTTCTCATGAAACTTGGATATATACATGAAACTTGGATATATACATGAAACGAGCTGATGTTCAGGTGGAGCATCTGCATTTTCTGGAGACTTTGGGTTGAGTTGACGTTCAGGCGATGCATCCTGATCACCAACATTTGCAACACCGGCAGTGTGTTCGTCAGAGGCAGACTCAGCATCAGGGTCACTCACATAGGGGAATTTTCTCTCATAGGTTTCATGTAGGTTAGTGCACATCCCTGAAAGGGAGCAAATTTGGGACATGCCGTGGTTTCTTAAGATAAGGAAGTGAAAGGATTATACACTGGTGGAATCAAAGAGCATAGTAGCTTACCATACACCAAAGGTCCACGCAAGAAGCTATCCTTTTGGCTAGTCCTGTTGAATTTCCACATATCCAGGGCTGTTTGAGGTAGCTTCCTCCTCTTGCAGACCAGATTACATAGTTCATCACCATCAGTTTGTTTCTTCAAATAGCTGTACAAGGGAAGACGAAATTTTGTCACTGATACAGCAGAGCAGAGTACCACCAGAAATCGTATTATCGTGATACAATTTATACATATCGCATCCAGCATTATGATGGAAACCGTTTATAGCCTGGATTGCATTTTTGCAACAGAATGAATCCTAGTATTATCTATCGCAATTGCTAGAGGAATTATTTAATCAAATGACAAAGGGAATGGGATTGTGGTGAATAAGCTGTTTAGTAAGCCAATGTTCAGTGGCAGGCAGTGTAGCACCAATACGAAATTTTCCCAAAAATCATTGATATGGCGATAATACAGCTAACCACTACAGTAAGTGCATGACCAAATGTGCAATAGACCATAAGGCAACATAAACATAGAACTAAATGTTTCATGTACCATAGATTATAAATAGATATGGATGTCTAATCCTCAATTCACCACATATCACAGTGTATCTGGAAGAATCAGGCATTCGATACATATTGGATAGTAGTACGAAGACTTCCAGGAGTATCCATGCATCATTAGCAGGGGTGTGGAGGGGGGGGGGGACAATTTCCTATATGAGTTTGACTGGTAGGAAATGGCATTTCAGTGGACTTTGAACAAACACAGTAATGTAATACGTTATACAATTTCAAAATACCTCAAATTGCCATATGAAATTTCTTTCTTTCAAAGTTCAGATGAGCACATCAAATTATTATTTTTAGTTATTTCTACAAAGAAACATTGCTTAAGTAAAAACAGTTAAGACTTCATCTTTTTAAAGGTATGGGAATTGAAACTTACGCATTTGAAAAAACTATTTCATTATCAAATGTTCGGAGAGAGCTGAGTTCCTCTTAAGTTGAACTTTATGTAAAAATTACAGACCAGAGAACAATAATTCATAGAGGCAAAAGGTACTATGCAAGGACGAAGCATAGATGAGTCATGAAACTCAAAACAAGAGAAGCTATAAGAAGCAACAAGATCCAGTGTAGCAGTTTGTATAGTAACTCTTATGGGAATTAAATTCTGTAAATATTTACATCAGTCAGAAAAAGTGAACCAATGTGTCATTTCTCTTACTGATGTAGCACTGACATCAGTGCAACTTTTACCTGAGTCTTTGAGGCAGCTGTGCTTGTTTTTCTTTGGAACCCATTATTCATTCCATACTCTTGAAAGAAGTTTGATGATTTTGGTGGTGCTATATGGCCAGCCACCTGAGCTCCTCCAGTTCTTGAATCAGCTGATGGCTTATTCTCCACATATTCGAAACGTGAATGTAAGGATGGGCCACTTTTTGCAGCTGAAGTAGTCGATGATGGCAAAGCAGGTCTTGGCTCTTCAGGTTTCTGGTCATACAGGCTTTCATTTGGCTGCCGTACACAATGAAAAATGGCAAAGGTCAGTCCTTAATTCCCATGACATATAGCAGAGCACAAGTATACTATTTCTAGAACTTGGGAACCACACAAACGCATTAAAGCTGCCTAATTTGAGAAACAAGAATAGGTCCTTTGATCTGCAGTATTACCTTTGTAGTGAGCTTTGGTACACCAAGCCAACCTTCTTTGCACCAATGGGCTTCTTTACAGAACTGACAAAAGTGGGATGAGTAGGGGCTTTTGGTGAATAGGTAGGTGCTTTTGGCGAGTAAGTGACATCAGGTTCCTGCTTCCCATTGGTATTCTCTTCTGGTGTATCCGAGAGCTTGAATTCAGGGAAGTCATTGGATGGATAGATATACCAAAGAAAGTGTCATTCGGAATAATTTATTTACCGTTATTCAGATAGGAAATAATATTTAAGACTACATCACTACAGTAGGGAAATGAACACAATAAATTGATCATTTCGCACGGAGGACATCTCACCACATTGACCGGAGAACCAACACAAACAGCGAAGAAGCCGGCACCCAAACCGGCAAAGAGGTGAGTCACAACATCACCTTGGAACCCAGGAAGTTTCAAAATTGCCTGCACAATAAGTAGCGCAGTTAGCAAATGCAAGTGAATGGGCAAACAAATGGAGAAATTGCAAACAAAAAGCACGCCTGCTTCACTTGATCATAACTGGCCAACTCAGCGGCATTTATGATGGCGTTACGTGCAACGTTCGGTCCAAGGCCAGTCCACAAAGCAGCAACCCCTTCCTAAAGATCATACAGGTAACAGATGTCAAAGTCAATGCATTCACTTTTTAGTCTGTTTATTCAATATAATGATTGAACATCCAATGCCATGAGAACAAAGTGTCTACAAATAGAATAAAACTTCCGTTACAATTTTGCATGGTTATTGCATATGCATAATAAACAGTGCAGATGACTGAATTAATGCATCATAATTCCTACCTGTCAGATGTCAAAATTTACCAAGTTGTAGATAATTTAAATTAGCTCTTATTGCTATGAATCTAAATTTAGCCATACTTAGAATCTAAATTTCTATATGTGCAGAACGTCCAAAAAAGTCACATTGAAGTTATATGCTGGCTTCTTCCTCCTAAGAACATTTAGCATCAGACCATAAATAATCACCAAAGTTCAGACTCATTGATGGGGGCAAGAAAACAGAAGGTTCAAACTGATTGATGGGTACAAGCTTACTGAAGGCGTAGGGATCATCCCCATTGGGAGGTTGCACTGCCTGTCTCCGAGCTGTGTCATCCTACAATAATTAAAAAAACCATTAATTCGGGGCATAGGTGAAATGTGCTGACAAATAGGAATGCATATGATACCACTCTAGAAAATTACAAAAATAAATTAATCTGAGATTATTTCATTTATTCACTTCCTGTTACTCATCTTGATAGTAAAGATAATAGCTCTCCTTTACAAGTATGTAACACGTCACAAAAAGATATGACGCTATGCAACATATTCCAAGATACAAATCAAAAATCATGGAAAGGAAGATATTTTCAGCTAGTGGCAGCATTACAAATACCGTGGATGTGGCAAGGATTCTGAGCTTTGTAGCAGCAGCTCTTGCAACACTGGAACGGGCACCTGAAAGACCAAGCAAATCATAAATTACACAAATCCGAGGGCGATACAAAGCTCTACGACAAACATGCAGGTATACACAGGTGGAAATTTAGTTGCTTCCAGCTGCTGCCACCCAACTACAGCAACATGAGTACGCAATTTTGCTTTAGAAATCTTGATCTCTTACCTGGAGCGGGCAACATTGCCGCACTGGATGCACTTGGGCTTGTTGAGACCGCGCAGGTTCGGCTTGGGCATGTCGAAGGCGGCGGCGGGAGGAAGCTTCTGTGGCGTCCCATTACCGTTGGTGACCGCGGGAGCGGGAGCAGAGGAGTCGCTAGCCGCCTTGCTTACGGAAGCCGGCGACGACGCAGCCATTGAACTTTGAGAGAACCCTGTAGATGCAGTTCAACAGTAAGCAGCAGTAATCCTGGATGGAATCTCGCAGAGAGATTTGCAATTGGGAGGAAAGTGAATGAAAGGAAGAAAGAATCAACAAATTATAGAGCTTACCAAGAGAAGAAGTAGCTTCAGTGAAGGTGGCCGGAGAAGAGCCGCGGCAGGGTTGGCGGCGGCGGACATGGGTTGGAGCTGGGGCTTCTTCGCCTCTACCGCTCGGCCGATCCCAGCGAGAGTGGAAGGGAAGGAAGAGAGGGAACAAAAGAAAGCGGATCCAAGCCACCAGAGATGGAGGTCGCGCCGCCTCCTTCCTCCGCCCCCAACCAGCGCCGCCCCCGCCGTCGCCTCCTTCCTCTCCTCCGCCCCCGCCGTCGCCTCCTTCCTCTCCCCCGCCGCAGCCGCGCCTCCTCCTACCTCCGCCCCCTTCCTCTCCAAGCCAGCCGCGCCTCCTCCTCCTCCGGATCCGTCCTTCCGAGGTCGTCCCCACACCTCGTCGTCGCTTGCCCGCCCGCTAGGTCGTCGCGTCCTCCACAGCGCCGCCGGATCCGTCCTTCCGAGGCCGTCCCCACGTCTCGTCGTTGCTTGCCCGCCTGCTAGGTCGTCACGTCCTTCACACCGCCGCCAGAACTGCAGAAGCATAAGACCAATCTTCCATGACGTGCAAGAATAAAATGAATAAACTTGTTTATTTAAACAACCTTGACGCCCTCACCGTGTCCTCCCCCGCCGACGCCGACGCCGACGCCGCAGCGGCGCCGGCCTCCTCGTCTGTCCATAGGATCTCGTCGTCCGGAGGAGACGGCGCGTGGGGAGGGAAGGAAAAGGAGGAAGGAGGAGGCGCGGCGAGGGGCGGGTGGTCGGTGGCGAGGAGGGCGAGGCGGTCGTGCAGGAGCGCGAGAGGGCGGAGGAGATCGTCCCAGCGCGGCGGGTGGGAGGGGTGAGTAAGGAGGAGGTGGAGGAGGACGGCGGCGGTGCGGGGGGAGGAGCCGGACCCAGGGTCAGAGGAGAGAGTTGACGCTAGGGTTTGGGGGAGGGAGAGGAGGACAGGGTGGGAGGCTGGGAGAGAGTGGAGGAGGTGCTTGAGGCGGGGAGGTGCTTTGAGAGTGACGGAGGCGGCGGTGGAGGAGAGGAGGGTGGCGGCGAGGGTTGCAGATCAGAGAGAGAGGAGAGCGGGACTGCGGAGGAGGCCAATGCGTAGGGGGACTGCGGAGGAGGCCAATGCGTAGGGGGACTGTGGAGGACTGCAGAGGAGAGCGGGACGCGGGAGGGGTACTGCACATCCATTGAAGGATGACCGTCGGATATGGTTGAGTAAGGAGAGAGAATAGATGAGAGTTAATCTGGTGCGGACGTTTTAAGGGTGGTGTAATTCTGGGTGCATATTGTGGTGTGGACGTAGTTAAGGTCATGACTGTGGAGCATGTAATTGTTGGGTGGATGTAGGATAATTTTAACTGGTGGATTAATAGTGTAGATGAGTTTAAGGTGATGGTCAATTCTACACATATAGCCCATCCCACCCGAAACCCATTCGCTGCCCCCCCCCACCCGGCCACCCCCCATTCCCGTGCGGCTGCCTCCCCCACACACCTCGTTTCTTCCGCCCTGAGGTCCTCCCCTCCCTCCTCCACCGTCGCGCCGACCTCCCTTCCCTCCGTCGCCGCGCCGCCCGCGCCTCCTCCGCTCCCTCCTCCGCCACCGCGCCGCCCTCGCCTCCCACCCTCCTCGCCAGCCCGCGCTCCCGCCCTCACCCCCCCCCCCCGCCCCGCGCCGCCGCATCCTCCCGCCCTCACCCCCCTCCCCCCGCCCCGCACCGCACCGCCGCATCCTCCTCCCCGAACTGCCTCCCCCTCCCGCCGCCCTCGCCTCCTCCCCTCCCTCCGCCCTCACCACGTCCCCCCCTCCCCCCCCCCCCCCGCGCCGCCACCGCTCCCGCCCTCACACCCCCCCCCCCCCCCCCCCCCGCCCTGCGCCGCGATGAGAATAATGTCATACTTTTTTGTTTTCTGGTCAATCATTGCTTTTGGTATATTTGTTAAATCTAACAGCAATCTTGCTTGACAACTTTCTAGATTTATGTACCAACAAACCCCAGGGGTGCAGAGAGCCTAGCACCTGGTATCGTTGTACCAGAGTCTGATTTTCATCAGCGCAGGTTGTGGGGAAACCCGGATGAGGTAACTCTTCTTGTATGCACTGTTTGTTTCACATCAGCTCTAATATGTAGCAGCACGTGTTTCAGTTTCAGGGATGCCTTCTCTTCTTTTCTTTTACACTAGATTATGCTGTATTCTTCTAAAAAAGATTATGCTGTATTCTGTTTATCACATTGTTCTCAAATAATTAGCATATGCTTGCTCTTTTTTTGTGTGTGTAAATTATCATGTCTGTGTATTGTTCTTGCACAATTGGTGCATGCTGTCATATACTGAAGATTTGAGTACTGTTGTGAATTCCATTCTCATTATTTCTTCATTTTATATAAATATTCTGGCTTGTGCTATATGCTGCATTTCCTTGCTGTTTTTCTAAACCCAATTTTTGTATTCTGGCTTTCATGTTTCATCAAGATTAGTTAACGGCATCTTAATTTCTGCACTCTGATCTTTATGGTTCATCTAAGTTAACTTTAGTGTTCGAATTAACCCTAACAAGTTTGATAGCTTGTATATTTGTTTCTCACTGATGCTGATATTTGAATTCGCAGGACCTACCCTTCAAGCCAAAGTACCTTGTTACTTTCACTGTTGGAATTTCACAGAAAGAAAACATAAATAGGGCAGTCAAAAAGGTAATTTCTTGATAAAAATCAGATTCGTAATATATATGAAATTACTCTCGCATCCCAGGTTGTATTGTGCAAGCTATGGCAGTTTCTTTCCTGTTATAGAGCATGTTTGCATTGGTGACAACTTTACTTTTATCTCTAAGTTTACACACGCCATGAAATTATAACTTGGTAAACTGCCTAATTGTTTTAACTTTTGGTTGCTACAGTTCTCTGATAATTTTGCTATCCTATTATTTCACTATGATGGCCGGGTGAGTGAATGGGATGAATTTGGGTGGTCAAAGCGAGCTATCCATATAAGTGTCCGGAAACAAGCGAAATGGTGTGCCTTGGTGACTTGGTATTTCCATATATGTCTAAATTTGGACGTGATTCTAAAAGTTTACTAATTATGTTGTCTTTACCTCTAGGTGGTATGCCAAAAGATTCTTGCACCCTGATATTGTGGCACCTTATGAGTATATATTTATCTGGGATGAGGACCTTGGAGTTGAGCATTTTAATGCAGAGGAGTACGCTTTCAATCTCCAAACAATTTTTTCCGTTGCAGGTTTTTTAGATGATTTGCTAACATCATTGACATCACAGGTACATTAAACTTGTCAAGAAATATCAGCTAGATATCTCACAACCTGGTTTGGAGCCAGATAGGGGATTGACATGGCAGATGACCAAAAGAAGAGGGGATCGGCAGGTCCACAAGTAAGTTGAAAAACTCCAGTCTGTAGCTACATGTGGGCTGCTTGGTTTTATGTCCTCTAGAAACATGTGTTACCTCATGACATTATTTTATCAGTGGTCTTCAAAATGTGCTGTGCACAAGGATTCAAAATTTTAAGACTTGTGCAAGGCAACAAAAATTCTTAGCCTCTTCTCTGAGATACAGAACTTGGCCCTCACTTTTAATCTCATAAAGCTATCTGGTTGGTGGTTTGGTTTTAACAGGGATACCGAGGAGAGACCAGGCTGGTGCACTGATCCTCATCTTCCACCTTGTGCTGCGTATGTAGTTTTTATTCCCTAGGCTGAGTTTGCTCACTCCGTTTGCTGAAATATGTGAAAAGAGCCTAACTTTGTATGTTTGATGTAAAGGTTTGTTGAAATAATGGCTCCAGTCTTTTCCAGAGATGCATGGAGATGTGTATGGCATATGATTCAGGTATAACATAATTTCATCATCTGCTTTCCCCTGTCTGTCCACCTCACGTGGTTAATATCTGCTTGTTGTTGCAGAATGACTTGGTTCATGGATGGGGTCTCGATTTTGCTCTGAGGAAATGTGTGGAGGTATGAACTACATGCCGTTGTGAAACGCTAAACTCATTTGAATAGCTTTGACCTTCTTATTTCCATGTCTTTGATTAATGTCTTGCAGCCTGCTCATGAGAAAATTGGTGTTGTTGATTCCCAATGGATTGTACACCAAGTGGTTCCTTCTCTTGGGAACCAGGTAAGAATGAGAAAAAGCATACCTTTGAGTATCAGATCCTAACGTAACGCCCAAATTTGCATTTAATGTCAACTTTTCCCCTTTTCCCTACTGAAAATTCACAGGGGCAGTCGGAGCATGGAAGGGCACCATGGGAAGGGGTACGAACCCAACAACTTTCTTAAAAATCTCTTCTCCCATATTGGTGTGTATTCAGGTTGCAGCTTTGTTTCTGAACTTTATTGCCATTTCTTCAGGTAAGAGAGCGTTGCCGTAAAGAATGGGGAATTTTTCAGACGAGAATGGCAGAGGCTGAGAAGGTGTACTACGAGATGATGGGCGTCACCCCTCCAAACGTAACATTTGTCCACTAGGCTATGATGCTGCTGTTAATCCGCCCACGTTTTTGTATCCCAATAGTAGCACTTATGTAGAGCTAGATGATGGTGATATTTGATGATACGTGTAGAGAATACGAGATGTCATATCTATTACTTTAATTTTTTTGTTTGATCTCCGCGCTGTATGGTTCTCATCATATCTCAGTTCCATCCTGTTTTTACTAGGATCTGTTATATATAATGTGACCACAGAAGCATTTTCTCAAATTTTATTCTTGACTCGATGATGCTCCTCATGAACTGGGGCGGACGATTCTTTACGTGCCCAAATGGAGAATATTTTTGTTGTATATTTCCATTATTTTTTTGAAACTGGGACGTTCAGTAACATAGTACTACTAACGTCGGTAATGGTATGCCTCCTTACTGGACAAATCATGTAACCGAGGTTGAGCCATGTATGCAACATTCGTATAGAATTTTAGAGCAACTCCATGCCATTAGTCATTTCTCCCTCTCTATTTCCTAGGATGAAGAGGCTAGCTATTATTTTCAGCTCTCTATTTGAGTTAGCATTCCAATGGCCTAGCTATTTGAGAAGCGAGTGAGGAGGCGCTTGCCAAATCTAGCTAGCGGCCGGGAGAAAATAGCGACTCGATAAAAATGAAGAGGAGGATAAAGAACCGGTTGGAGTCCATTTCTTGAGTCATATTAGGTAAATATACAATGAAGAGCAGGATAAAGAACCGGTTGGAGTTACTCTTAATAGATAGCCAAGGCTATACATGTGAGCCAGGGGAATGCTTTTGAGTACGTGACAGTGATACATCTGCGCCCACAAAATCCTAAGCATGCCTAAAACTGCTCGAGGAACCCTAGATAGCACAATTAAAGAATTGTCGACATGAGTATCTCCTTGAGAGACTCGATTCTCTGCAACCTCTCCTGGTAGTTGCTATGGAAAGTTGCAACATTTTGAAAGTTGCTATGGAAAGCATTTGTGGAATAGCTAAGGGTGAGGCTTGGTAAGGCTCAAGCCTCACCTCCGGGCGGCGAAGAACACCTATGATCCATCTCATCGGCCCACTAAAACATCAATCTGATTACCCGCGAACTGAGTCACCATATTATATTGCATAATATAAAATAAACAGCCATACAAGACTAACATCTTGACCACATATGCCCAGATTAATCATGCGATTCAACCAAAAAATATTGAGATAGTAACTCTAAAAAGGATTTGTCGTTCAATTAAACCACAACAGATAGCCATGCCCATGTAGCAGCAAGCTACTTTCACACAAGTGCTCTACCTTCCTCCAAAAACTTGTGTTGTCATTTCTGACATGGTCACATGGGTATAGTTATCAATCCTTGGCGGATAATTATGAAAACCAAAGTAATTTAAATTATGGTTGAACAAAATGTAGACAAGAAAATAAAATTTGAAAGAAGTGTCATTTGACATACTGTTCCAACAAATGTTTGCCGATTCTTTTGGAGTTTCAGGAAGTAAAAACCATGCATTGGCCGAGCCACACATATGCAAGATCTAAATTCAGTAGCACTAAGCATGTAACACCTTGACAGTTGATATACACAACAGATGTATTGCACACCAATCATTCTATATACATTCAGACATGTCTTCTCATAAAAATTGATATTTGGGAACAGATTGAAGGATGCCTAACATATTGAACAAACATGGAAAATGCCTAACTTCCATCTTAAAGAATTTTATACGCTTATCTTCACAAGTAATCAATCAGAAAATCAAACTTTACAATTAAATTAATCAATCAGTAGGGACACACCTCCCTTGGATGGAACTTCACCCGCTTCTCAATCAACATCTTCTTGACCCTTGAAGTGGCGAGACTTAAAGATGCCTCGGAAAAAACCCAAGTCACCTTCTTCCCCCTGATCAAGATGTTCGCATGGATCTGACACATACAAGACATCCGTCCTACACTGCAGAGGCGGAGATGCGAGAGGGGGGCGGAGGAGGAGGCCAACGGCCGGGTTGGGGGCGGAGGAGGCGGAGATGCGAGAGGGGGGCAAAGGGGGCAGGTGGGGACGGAGAAGGCGGAGATGCGAGAGGGGGACGGAGGAGGCGGGTGGGGGCGGAGGAGGCGGAGATGCGAGAGGGGGCGGAGGAGGCAGAGATATGAGAGGGGGGCGGAGGAGGCGGGTGGGGGCGGAGAAGGTGGAGATGCAAGAGGGGGGCGGAGGAGGCGGAGATGCGAGAGGGGGCGGAGGAGGCGGGTGGGGGGCGGAGGCGGAGATGCGAGAAGGGGGCGGAGGGGGTGAAGAGGCGGGTGGGGCGCGGAGATGCCACAGGGGCCGTTTCATACACAGGTGACTTATCGCTAATCTGCACTCATGGTAGAATAATTATATATTGTTGAGTATGCGTTTCGTATTATCGACTTTCGAGGTACCTACTTTATATTTCTTTATTTTGCATTATTTGTCTCTAATTGTGTGTTTCTATATGAATTTGAAATTCTGTAAAAAGTAAAACACTGTATTTATGTCAATTTCGTTTAGTCCGATAAAAGATTCAGCCTAGCCTCAATTTTATTTCTAGCTTCACCACTGATCTATAGTGTTCTTGTTTGATAGACTAATTTTAAAGTATTTTCTTTGCTCCCTATCATTTTGCAATTAGATTTTTTAAATGTTACGATTATGTTTAAATCCGTAGCAACGCACGGACATCCAACTAGTAAGCTAGAAACCAAACCGAGCGGGGCTACTATTCTATTCCGGTCAAAAGACATCAGTTGGCTGATAAAACACAACTTGTTGGTTCAGTTCGCGAGAAAGCCTCCCGTATAATATATACAGTTGTCGCTGTGCAGTGTACGCGCGTAGAGTAGAAAGCTAGAAATCCTCGCAGTGCTGGTCAGTTTCCAACGACGTCGCTGTCAAAATCCCCACGCGAGGAGCTGAGGATAGTGGGACCAGCGGTGTGAAACGAATTGCAGACGGAGGCGATTCTTTTTAGCTTTTCAGTGTATTTCGCCTTTTAGTTTCTGTCAACAGTTATTATTTATAAAAATCAAAAAGCCGTAAACTAAATTTATTAAGCACAGTTCAAAAGAATAATTCCGAATTAGGTTCTCCGGGAAAAGACGAGACGCTGCGGATCGCGAAAAAGACGAGTGCACGTAAGCGTGAACGCAAGTTGCGTGTGGTTCAAACCTCCTCTGCTAAGCTAGCGTTGGTTAGTCCACGCGAATTGCGATCTCTAGTCTATGGTCCTCTTTTTTAAAAGCAGGTAAATTGAATTTGTTAGCATTATCTCCCTTTTTTGAAACTTAGTATTATCTCCTCTCTTTTGTGATTAGAACAAACTATTGGAAAACCTGAGTCTGAAACTGCAAATCTGACCCATTAGTGAGTATCCCTCCACTTAGTCTACAAATAGCGGATCTGACTCATTGTAAAGAGATACTTGTGAAGAAGAAAGCAATAAAGAAAGACAAGAGTTCTCCTCTACCTCTTTATGTGTTCAATCTATTATTTGTATTATCTGTGTTGGATCATCTCTTTTGCATAGGAAGAATTGATCGGACTGGACTCGCCAGCAACGGTTCCTCAACACGTTATCACCCCGAATCGCTTTGGTGGATCGTAAGGTAATCACTCGTAGATTCAATTGCCTAATCTAGAACACTTTAAATTATGTAAATTTTGCTTTCTAGATTGTTTTCTACGATACAAATCCACTCTAATCGGCCATGAGCAGACTTGAAGTTACCAGCACAATGTCGATTGATAGATTATATGAAAAGGTAGATATTGATTGCGCTGTCTATTAAAAAAGAAAAAAAAGGATGAGCCACCGTTGCTGCCCATACGCGGCCACGATCGCCTCGTCGCCCGCACGCGGCATCCTCCGGTGGCATGCAAGCCGCCCCTGGTCGCACCTCCGCTCGCAAGCGCCGTCGTGCTGCCATGTCGTAGCGCCACTGACACGCACCCCCCCACCAGAAGGAGCGCTACAAGCCCCCGCACAAACCGCCGTTGCTTGGCCCCACGCTCGAAGACGTTGGTCGCTACCGCACCGCTCGCCAGAGCTGTTGCCGCCGCCTGAAGCTACGGCCGATGCATGGCTACACCAGTTGGAGCGGCCACCGTGCACGCGCCCGAATCCGTGCCAAGCCATCTCCAGACGGCCGAGGCTGCTCCCACCAGCCCTACCATGATTGCCATCCGAGGCCGCCAACCACTCCTGCCACGCTATCGTCTGCCGCACTAGTGCTGCCCTCGTATGGGCTCCGACTCTTTGTAAAAAGATGCTTATGAAGAAAAAAATAAAGAAAGACGTGAGTTCTCCCCTATCTCTTTGTATATTCAATATATTATTTGCATTGACTATGTTTGATTATCTCTTTTTGCATAAAAAAATTCAATCAGATTGAATTCGTCAACGACAGTTCCTCAACACAAATGACGGTATTTATCATACTCCCTAGCCGTCTCACTATAATCTAGCTTCCCCTTTTAAAAGCGTATTATTATCTTCTCCGAGATAGTTTTTTCTTCGCGAGAACGACACGGATTCAACGATGTGGGCATATATATCCGTGAATAGAAATGACATTGATGATTTGAACTTTGAATCAGATAGTTGCGGACTGTATAAGACACTCTAGTAATTTGTAACACGTCATCAGTTCATCACACACATAAGCGGTTAGTAGTAACACTGGAACAGTGGTATTCGTCGGGAGTTAGCCGCGAAACCAACCCCACAGGCATTGAACTAACGCAGTCCATCTCCACGCCATTTCCAGACTGCGACCTTCCCGGGCGAGCATCAGCCGTCCATGTAGCGCAAAGGCAGGCCATCGGGCTCCAGGTGACAGCATCGCTGCCGTCTGTCGCACTCAGTGTCAATCAGACATCTCATTCTCATCACTCATTATCACGGTCTAAATTATTGCGCCCTCCGGTTTAAATTGTTACGACAAAGATTTTGTACGGTCTCTACCGAAATCTTCATACGATCTCTGCGCGGAGACTGCGCATAACCTTCACGGGACTTCGCACTGACTCTGCCAAGACCCGTGCGGATGTCGTCTCCGACAGACTTCGCACGGCCTCCACAGACCTCCGCATGGTCTTCGCTGGACTTCACGTGATCTTCGACCGTCTCGCGTTCGCACCTTCGTTTGACCATATCGTGGTCAACATTTCGTCTGACTGCTTCGTGGCCGAGACTTCGTTCGACCACCTCGCGGTCGTGGGGAGTGCACGCGACAGAGCATTCGACGAGGTCTTCGCACGATCTCTGCACAAAGACTGCGCATGACCTTTGCGGGACTACTTCGTTGACGCTAGTCTGAAGTGTGGGGGACGGAGTGCACGCGTCAAGACTTCGTCCCACCGCCGGTTTTGTCGACGTCAGTCTGGAGGGTGGGGGACGGAGTGTGTGCTTCAAAGATTTCGTCTAACCGTTGACTTCTTCGGTAGCGTCCGATCACCGCGTCGTCATGCCTTCGTCCGACCGCCTCGCAGCCGAAAGTTTGTCCGACTGCCTCGTGGTCGTAACTTCGTCCGACCACATCGTAGTCATGGTTTCGTTCAACAACCTCGCATCATGACTTGGCCTGGCCACTTTGTGGTCATGCCTCCATCCGACCGCCTCGGAGGCATCATCTCGACGGGACGACATGTCTTCGCTAGGGGACTTCGCCGTCTGCCTTGGAGGCATTGCCTCGGCGGGCGACATGACTTACCGACCATCTCGAACGCATCGCCTCGGTAGGACGGACTAGCTTCAGTGTGAGACTTCGGCAAGCTCCTCGTAGGCGTTGCCTCGCAGGGACGGTACCACCCTTGCTCCGCTTCCATGATTTCTTGGACTGTGCAGTCACATAATGATTAGTAAAAGAAAAACCTTCTTCCAGGGGGCTGCAAGCTACCAGTTGCATCGGCTTACCAATCGGCACCCTCACACTTGCTGTCGGGGGACGAAGGGCTAGGATAGTTTGTCACGTCAGCTCGCGCCATCAGGACCTCTATGCTTGCCGTCGAATGAGTGCTGTCGTAGGGGTGACCCAACCCTTCGTGCCCAATACGTAATAAACTCATTGATATAAAGTAATGTACTAATATACTGCTATCTTATGTAATTATTAAGGGGTAGGATGTTAATTTTCCATCCTACTCCACTCAATTATATAAACCCTCAAGAGATGTGTGAGAGAGGGAGGACCACTTGTTTCTCACTTACCGTCTCTCTTTGTTGGCTCTCCTCTTCTAATCCTTCTCTCTACTGTCTGATCTGTAGCTATAATAATAATAATAATGATCAGCAATTAAAATTATATTTTCGAAGATCAATACGATGTTCAAAATAATTTATTTTCTGAACCAAAGGTCGTACCAGTAAGACGGAGCAATCTATTTACGGGCGCTACAATATGATGATGGGGAGAATACAGTAGTTTAGCTCGAGCGTCCACATGCGTGCAAGTACCGGCTTGCGCTGTCTACCGCGACTTTGTTTAGGTGCAGGAGCTTCGAGCCCCGAGACACGCAGGGGTTTAAGTTTACCAAAGACACATGGGATACTAGACAAACAAGCTACTGGTAATCACTAACAAACAAACTACTGGTAATCACAAGTCTGACCTAAGAAATACGAGTTGTAGTGTTACTATGATCTTGCGAGCCTCATTAGATTTTGAAGTCCCATGTGCAATGAGAAACCACGAGCTTTATCGATTGGGTAGTCAATTAATACTCGGCATCTACGTGGCTGTGGTAAACTGGAAACTGCCAGTGTCTGTGTATTTGGTTTGTTTTTTTTTCGGTTTTTGATTTATGAATGCGGGTTATATTTTTTGGGTTATTTGTGAGGAAGAGTACGGATTAACAAAAATTTCTGTACGATTTTAGCCGATATAAATAAAATTGTTATAATATATACTACAGTTAACTTATAAATCTCTTCTTAAAAGAATATTTTATTTATAAACTAATTATTACAGAAAATCTAAAAACTAGTTTTTAGAAGTTAAAAAAGAAGTGGAGCATGGACAAGGATAGCACAACCTGCATTTGGTACTATTGCATTTTCAGTTCAACCCCATCCCGCTGCGCTGTGCTGCTCTAGCTCTACTACAGGAGCAGGAGCAGTAGAATTTACGGCCTCGATACGGCTTTTGCTACCTTGAGCCCAAGGCTAGAATTTAAGTACGTTGCATGCTGCTATCAAGGCCACTGAGCTTATGTAAGACCGAGGACGATCGAGGAGAGAGGCGAGCATGTCCAACAAAACCGCACCGGTTTCTTTGACTCCTCGTCTAATCTGTCATGCAGCCTATTTTTCAGTGGTAGCAGTGGCGCTTCTTTCTTTCGGTGGGTGGCTTCTCCTGTGAAAAGAAGACACGCATCCATGTTCAGCAAGGAAGATTCAGTTTTTGAATAAGAGCTTGAGAGCAGAGCAGACCGCATGACATCAGATGACAAATTAAAAGAGCCGGTTAAACGCAGAGGAAGATCAGCTTTTAGCACCACTTGATCCGGACTGCAAACTGTAACTATCAGGCACAAAACGATGACACTATGTTAGCTAGTTTGTCTGAATTACATTACATGCAAAACTACTGTACTTGAGAGAAACTCTTTCATCGACATTCAAGTCAGCAAGCAGAGGGCCTCGCCGGGGTGACACCATCCATGATTCCATTCAGCCATCTTGTCCAACAAACCCACCCAAGAAACTTTCTACGCCTCTGGTGGGGTCGGGTTCTCCGGCCCAAAATGCTGCAAGGCAGACAAGCCCCAGTGCATCGGACTGGGCCCATATAATTCTTGGCCCAGTATTATCGTTTTATCCAAATCGATCCATCCGTTCGTCCGTTCCTCTGGAACGTTTTTTTTTTGGCCCCTGCAAGAAGTTATTTGTAGAAATAGCCGTAGTGACGATTTTTTTTTGGGTGAAAATAGCCCCCTCACATGGGGCACCTGACGCGGCCGGGTGGCACGCCAGGTCTCCTGTCACGGACAGGGAGCGCGCTAGGTACCGTAGCACTTTTAAAGGAAAATCTATTAAAACATATTTTTATAAGAATGTTTAGATATAGCAAATGAGTTTCAAAATTTATAAAAATTTTCAGGATCTTTCGGTCACAGTGTACTTTCTTGTGTAATTTTTTATAATTTTATCTATTCTTTATTTTTCTCTAAAATACACTTAAACATATTCATTTATGAATTTTTAGATGTACCAAATGAGTTCCAAAATTTATGAATTTTTTTGTGGAGCCTTTTAACATAGTGTACTTGCTTGTGTAATTTTTCTAAAACCATATCAGTTCTAGATTGTTCCATAGAATTCCTACAAACAATATAATTAAATGAAATTTAGAGAAAAATACAGAACAAATAAAATTATGAAAAAAATTATACAAGGACACAGTGTAGGGAGATTCCTACGAAAAATACACTTTAATGTATTTATTTGAAAAGTGCTAGATTTTCTGCTACAGTACATGTTGCACTCCTCGACCATGCCAGGGACTATTTTCGGGAAAAAATCATCACCGAGGCCATTTCTATAAATAAATTCTCCTAGGAGGCAAAAATAAAAAATCTTGCTTCTCTCGCTCGCTTCTCGCAAAACCCATCTAGAAAGCTGCACGATGAAACCTCAACTCATGGGCCGACTAGGCAGCACATCTCTTGTCCCACACAGGGTGGGCTGACGGGGTTGTGCCAGACAACAGGCGATGAGATTTGTAGGCACAACCTGACTGATCTTGTATGGATCTAGGCCTGTTTTTGGCCTTGGCTTCCGGTTAGTTACTATAAAAAAAAATCAAAAAATAGTTTGTAGAAAAAATAAAAAGTAATTTTTAGAGACCGAAAAGAAGATACCTATATATAATTAAAGTAGTGCAAACTGAGCAGACTACAACGACTATAGTGAAAGGTAGGTACCAAATGCAGCAAGGCCAAGGTGGGTTCTTGTTTGTAAAAGGTTATTTGGGGGAATGCCCAGCAATCTAAGCATGTTCATTTTGGCTATACTTATGATTTATTAATCTAATAAATAATAAATAATAATTACTAAGAAAAATTAAAAATCGCGGAAAAGACAAAACTAACATTGCCTATATGTTGGCACGTACGCTTTGGTTCACTGTTAAATCCCCTTGATCTTTATCTGTTTGTTTCAACTTTTTCGTTAGTAAGGTCCGTTTGGTATGGTTCTACTTCACAAGTGGAGCTGTTTTTTTTTTGACTTCACAAGTGGAGCAAGGTGAAGCTACTTTTTTCAGCTCCTTGGGTGGAGCTATTTTTGTCTCAGCGGGTTTTAAGGAACTCCTTAGGTGGAGCTATTTTGTTGTACCCCGTTTAACATAAAACGGCTTCAAACAGCTCTAGAAGCTGGTGATGAAGCTGTGCCAAACGGGGCCTAAAGCCGTGCTCGCGTAATTCCCGTCCAACGTGGGGTGCTATAGAAGATGAGGAGAAACAAAGTAGCATCCGATCGATTGACGTGTCAACAAGAAATACAACTCCATCTGCCTGTCCGGACGTGCGACGAACCGCCATGTCTCCGCTAGCTCATTTGCGTGCAACAAGCAGCAGCCCACTCACCTTATCACCAACTTTTCCCCTCTTTTTTTTTTGTGTGTTCGTGTCTCTTTCTTCTCCTCTTCAAGAGTTAGACAGCGCTGTCCCTTTTTGCCCTCACAGTATTAACGTATTGCTCGGTTGAACTGAAAAATTGTGGCTTATGGCTGAAATTGCATTGTAACTGGCTGAAATTATACTGTAGCTGAAGGTGGTTTATTTGACATAATTAAATTAAAAAAATTAAAATAGAAAAAACATGTTAGCCTATCACAGATAACACAAACGAATACGAGAAAAAAAGAACCGGCAAAAAGCTCAAAAGAAAGCAAAAGTTCAGAAAAAACGAAATTTATGAATAGTAAAAAATAAACAAAAATAATATCAGAAGTTCAACCTGAAACGAACAGCCCTAAAAGTCACGTTGTTGCCGTTCTTCACTGGACATACGTGTAACATGGCAGTGTTTTACCTATCAAAGTATCAATACGTCAAGGAGGACGGCACAAAGTGTACATTCGAGTAGGACCGTATGAGTATCTGCCAGATCAACTGTCAACAAGCATATGCAGCCATACGCTAGTGTACGTGTACACAAGTGTCAAGCAGTAGTGTACATTCGGTAGGAGCATCTGGTAGGCTTAGGCCATGCATGTGGATGTGGCGCAGCTAGCTAGACTTAGTACAGGCAGGTAGCTGTAGCTGACAGCAGGAAGGCACATTCATCGTGTCAGTCGCCGGCCATAATAACCTGGTTGTCCGCTAGCCGCAGCCTGCAACGGCCGGACAGATGCAAGCATGGGCCAAACAGAACAAGACATGACACACTGATATTATTTTGGGTCAGTACGCAGTATGTATGGCTGGTCCAAGGCCGAAATTACTAGAACATGACCCGTTGCAGCAGAAAAATCTCCACGAAATGCTGCCCAATGTTTGCTACAGACGCACAGCGACGAGGAGGACGGACCTACACCGGTAAACAGTAAACTCATCACGCGAGCAGTGGCTCAGAGCTTTTTAGGATTCAGACAAAAGATTATCTCCTCAATCCATGCTTGCACTCTAGTTGTTTCTGAAATTTTTCAGCTCGATTTAGATATCGCGTTTCTAGAAACACAGTGCCAACAAGTTATTTGTCATCCGGGCACATTGTAGAAATGCTCACTTAACAGCAATGATGCCTTCCAATGGCGCATGAGAAGAGCAGCAACCTAAAGCAAATGCTCATCTATTTGTACATCAATTCTCTTACAAGGATATGATCAAATGCTAGCAGGAGAGAACGCAGGAGAGAACCATACCAAAATAAAAGAGGGACGCCAAGACCGGAAGGGAGGGACGGAGCGCTGAAATGGATATGAATCTATCTATTGGAGTCTGGATTTGGGCCACTTGGAACCTCATGCTTGCTGTCGTCCATCCCTGCCGAGCTCCATCTCCGCGGACGGAACCTCCTCGACTTCGCCGCCGGCAGGAGAAGGCGCCGCCCGCCGGCCACCGAGAACAACGACGCTGCCGTAGGCAACCTCACCGTTCCCTCTCCCGGAGGAGCCAGCGGCACGACAACCACAACTGCGCAAAGGAAAACACACAGGAGGAGGAGCAGCAGCAGCGGCGCACTCGATCTTCCAATCCATTGCGCTCTTGCCATGCAAGAATCGAACAGAGCAGCCTTCTCCTCTCCCGGATCTCAGAAGCCACTACCAACGCCCATGAGCACCGGACAATGCGAGTGAGCTAGAGCTAATCAGTGTCTGTGTGCGTGAGCTAGCTCACTTCACAGCTCTTGTACTGTGAAGAGTGAGTGATGTGTGGTGAGGTGAGACAAGAAGCTAGTAGTATGTAGTAGTAGGCTAAGAAAGCTGGAGGGGCACCATTCTAATATTCATTAGTATTGACACACTGGCTTTTCTGAGTCGGTCGGTTGGTTTGCTTGAAGGTGAAAATGAAATGAGGCAAGCATGTGCATGCAAAGGCATGGAGCAGTGTGCCTTCTTATTTGGTAGGTTTTTAGCTATAATTTATAATTAAAAATTTTGAATTCTACTTTTTTATGAAAGAGTAAACAGATATACTTATATATATTTTTTGTTAATATAGATAAAACCTATATACTATAATTAGCTTATAAGCTTTATTTTTAAAAAAAATGTTAAGTTTAAAAGCTAGTGACTGGGGGCATCTGTAGTGTATGAAAATAGAGGGTCTTAAGCCACCTTAAGGTCAATTTTATACATTACAGGGGTGACCTTAAGCAGGCTATAAGCAAAAAAAGGTTTAAGGCTGGTCCTCAAGCTAAAGACCTGGCCACAAGCATTAAAATACAATTTTTCTTTATCTGCCAAGTGGGACCGTCTTAAGGCCTCTTGGATTATATACACTATGGAGTCAGCCTTAAGGTTTAGATGGGACCCACCTTAAGGCCTTTTGGGTTATATACACTACAGATGCCTTAACCCAAGGGACCTTAAGGTGGGTCCCATGTAAACCTTAAGGTCGACTCCATAGTGTATATAATCCAAGGAACCTTAAGACGGTCCCACTTGGCAGTTAAAGAAAAATTATATTTTAATACTTGTGGCCAGGTTTTTAGCTTGAGGACCAGCCTTAAGCCTTTTTTGCTTATAACCTACTTAAGGTCACCCCTATAACATGTAAGGTTGACCTTAAAATGACTTAAGACTCTCTGTTTTTATATACTACAGATGCCCTTTGGTCCCCATTTACTGCCCGTAGAGGCAGAGGCTTGTAACATCCCTGGTGTATCTGACACCATCATCACCATACATTGATGGCTTGTGGACTCCTCAGGAAGACCTGTCTCTGACTGACTCGCTGTATTAGTCTATTCAGTACTCATCTCTTTCTTTACTTCATTAACCATGCATGCATACGCATGTTACTCACTTACAGTATGCATACGTAGGTGACTCCACTGTACATGTAGGTTATATGTGCTGTGAAAACTGTACAGATTGTTTCGAGTATTTACTTTTGTCGATCCATGAAGCAGCCGAAAAGTTGATCATGGGAGGACCGAGCCCGGCCAAAAGGGGGAAAGAAGAAAAGGAAGAGGGAAAAGACGTAAGATGGCATCAAATGGGAGCTTTGGTTCTGATAAGGCTGTAAAGCGCCATGCAACTATCTGATGGCCATTGACGCCGGAATATGGCTGTTGAAATTCACGCTTGTTTTGGTCAGGACTCAGGAGCCGGTAATCTGACGGTCTATTTCCATGCAAGTTCCCCTTCCATTTTGTTGTCGAGTTTCATGTGTCTACCGTTTATCCCTCTTTCTTACGAAAGATTGGAAGTTTCAGAGGTGCTCATTTGAGTTTAAAATATGAGCCTCTATTTTTTAGTTTGTAAAAGGTATTTTTCAGTTTTTTTATAGTAACTAGTTTCAAACGAAGTGTTTTTTAAGACGGAGTCTACAAATTGATTATAGTACATACTATAATGACTTCATTTATATATGCAAAAACCGCACATGAGTTTTATTATTCTGTGCTCTCTCTCACGAACAGATCAAAAACCATAAGTCATACATAAAAACTATAAGCCGAAATAAAAAAAACAGGCTCTTTAGCTTCTAGTTTCTTAATTTTATCTTTTTCTAGTTTTTTCAGCTTTTTGTATTTTCTTGTTTCCTCTTATTTCTTTATATTGTCTGTGATAGTATAACTTTTTTTAGTTTTTTAAAAATAATTATGCTGAAAAGACTATCAGTGGTTACAGTGAAAAATCTACTGCAGCATCAAAAACGCTAGAAGCTTAAGCTTTAAAAACCCAAATAAGCACCCGAGATACAATTATACATTCCTCTAGACTATTGTTTTCAACATGTACAACAAATTAGAATATACACTTAATACACCGCCATGTACTGCTCCTGACTCGGCGACTCCACCGTGTGTCCAGAACAAAATGATGGGAGGATATGTTAGCTCTGCAAATATTCAACACATCCCCAAGCATGATAAAGAAGAAGATTACGGGACGGGGTAACAAGGCCAAGCCAAACAAGCAAGCAAGCTAAGCTTTTCCATGGACTGACAAACACAAGCTGCATTCATGTCCAGACTGTCAGAAGATACCAAGAGATTAGTTTATAACTAATATATATTTATCTTCTATTAATTATCTATTTATATATAAGTATATGAGTGTGAATATTCTTACATATGAATACTAAGCATTATCTCTAGTGGAAACATCATCACTAATAAAAATACTAACAGCAATAAAAACACACACTAACATAAATACTAAACAATAGTAAAAACACAATGATCTAGTTGTTTAACGCTCCTCATCAATTATAACTGGTGAGGTTGAGATTGTGTTATAGAATCTTCAGTTGTTGTATTCCAATTAGTTTGGTGAGACCATCTTCTAATTGATCTCATGATAATATGAACTGAATCTCTAACGTCTTTCTTGCCACTCGTTCTTGGACAAAATAAAAGTCATCTCAATATGTTTAGTTCTACTATAGAACACATGAGTAACAGAAAGATATGTGACTCTAAGATTGTCACATCACAGGACAAATACTTGTGACTGATAAATTCCAAGTTCTTCCAATAGCAACTGTATCCAGATGATTTCTGCTGTGGCATTTGCAAGAGACTTATACTCTTCCTCATTACTGGATCTCGCTACTGTGGCTTGTAGGGGTGGGCATTCGATTTTATTCGGCTATATCGGTACGGTTTATTCGGTATTTACAACCTGGAAACTGAAATGCTTAGTGAGAAAATTAAAACCGCACCAAATTAATGGAAATTATTCTGTTCAGTTAATTTAAAGCGCCAACATATAAAGCGCCAGAAAAGGGAAGGCATGCTCCCCAAGTTTCTCAAGCTAGATCACGAATTTGCATTTGCATACAGACAACAATCATGTCCACACAAGTTATCACAGAACCACTGATAAATAAGAGGAGCGATTTGATACTTGGATGTGTTTACGGGCCTGTCCTTTATGATTGTGGCTTATGATTTTTTTGTTGTGGATTGTGGCTTTTGAGCTGTTTATGAGAGAGATTATATAGTAACAGAAACTCATTTGCGGCTTTTACCGATATAAATAAAATCGCTACAGTGTGTACTACAATTAACTAGTAGACTATGTATTGAAAAGATACTTTATTTAAAAGTTAGTTACTATAAAAATAGTCAAAAGCTGGAAGTCAAAAATTGTGAAGTATAGGCATATAAACACATCCGAGTATTTGGCCTGAATCGCGTGAGCAATTGTGTTGTCCTCATATCGCTCCATATAGTGGAGGTTCTGGAAGCATTTCTCATATGCCTGGGACAACAGAAGACATTTCCTTTAAGGGCTGAACTTTACAGTTGAGGTATTGAATTCTAACTGAAGCATTAAAGTAGCGAACTCAGGTATCAAGCACATGGGAGAAATTTCCACGGCATCACTCTCAAACGGCCAGAGACTCAGGTATCAAGCGTTGGGCCTTTGGGGGCCTTGAGCGGTCTGTTCGGTTTTCTGAAGCCTCAAAGTACTGTATCGTATATTGAAAACTGAATTGCTATAAAATAAAATTGAACTGTATATTAAAGACTGAACAGACCACAATATTCGATATTTTTGGTTTGGTTTTTTGATTTCGGTAAGAAAATACCCACCCCTAGTGGCTAGCTTTCTTGAACTCCATGATATGATATCAGAGTCAAAGAAAACCGTAAAACTACTGGTTGTCATTTTGTCAATTGCTTATTCTGTCCAATCTATATCAGAAAATGCACTAACCAAACTAGACGTAGACTTATGAATACAAATTCCGACACTCATTGTGTGTCGTACATACCATAAAATTCTTTTCAAAGATGTTCAATTGGCGCAGAAATTAACACACCTTGTTGATTACATATGATATATCTTGTCATGTCAATGTTAGATACTGCAAAGCACCTACTATATTCTTGTACCGTGTTGCTTCTATAACTGATAACTCTCTCTTGTCAGACTTTGATAATTTTTTAGTTGTTGATATTGGAGAAGTTACTAGTTTGCATGCTGTCACACCGGTCTGTTGCAAAAGATCGGTGGAATATTTAGACTAAACAAGGACGAGATCCTCCCCTGATCGACATACTTCGATGTCCAAGAAGTAATAAAGATCACCAAGATCCTTGAGAGCAAACTCTAACAGAAATTTTTGAATTACGGTATGAATAGCTTGAGGAGATGAGCTAGTAACAATAATGTCATCATCATAAATCAGGATATATGTGATCACGCTGCTATGATTATAGATGAACAAGACATGTCAGCTCGGGATGGAACAAAACCAAGTTCTTGTAAATAAGAATTGAGTCGATAATACCAGACATGAGGTGATTGCTTCAACCCATAAAGAGTTTTATCCAATTTGCACATATGGTGTAGAAACTGTAAATCCTCATAACCCGGTGATTGTCGCATGAATACATGCTCTTCTAAAACACGATGCAAACACACATTTTGTACATCTAATTGACGAAACAACCATTCGTGTAACACTGCTGATGATAGAACAAGATGAATTATAGTGAGTTTTACAACCGGAATGTTTCTTCATAATCAATCCCGTACCATTGATTGAATCCTTTTGCAACCAATCTGGCTTTGTAGCGTTCAATAAAACTGTCAGTCTTTTTCAATTTAAATACCCACTTGCAGTCAATGATATTGCAACCGGCTGAGATGATACTAAGTGCCATGTCTTGTTCTTTTACGACTGACTGGTATTTAACGTCCATTGTCTCCTTCCAATTTCTATCACAAAGAACATCCTTAAGAGAAACCAATCTCATGATATCTTCTGATACATCCTCAAGAGAAACCAATCTCATGATATCTTCTGATATGATATCAAAGATTATTTTGCAACTGTTACACATTTGTCTTCTATTGATCATCTATTTATATACAAGTACATGAGTATGAACACTCTCATGTATAAATACTAAGTATTACCTCTAGTGGGAGCATCGAGCAAGTTCTTTTCGACTTCGGCTTATGGCTTTTGAGCTGTTCGTGAGAGAAAGTATAAAGTAACAAAAACTTACATGAAGTTTTGACCGATATAAATAAAGTTGTACAGTGCGTAATACAATTAACTTATAGACTATATTTTAAAAAGACACTCTGTTTAAAAGTTACATACTAACGAGAATACTAAACAACATGAAAACACAATTATTCTAGTTGTTTCACACATCACTCTTCCAGACACCCCTGGACCCAGTGTCGCCTGCAATTCTCACACTTCCTCTGTACGCCCTAACAGCACAGGGAACTCGCGCATGAACTCAGCGTTATCACGGATTCACAGGTTCAAAGTTCAAACATGGCTATCTTCATAAGAAACAGTCGCTGTTCACCATGTAGATGCGGTAGAATTATCACTGCATTTTCTTCCAAGGGTGCATGCTCCCGTGCTAGCAAAAGGTGCGCGAACTTTAAAGCGGCCATGATTATCACAGTACCAGAGCAGGCAAGAGCCCACTGAAACTGGAGTAATCTCGGTCTCTCGTCTAATCACAACTTATCTTGTCGCCGGCCGTGCATCGTGATTCGGGATACTCTACTACTACTATCTGTTTCCTTTTGAATGTGGTGGCGACCGCATCATCAAGAGCCAAGGCTCCTAGCTCTTGGAGTTGCGCTTCCTGCAGTCTACTCTTCCCTCAGGGCCTGTTTGGAACAGAGCAATTTCACAGGAATTTTGCAGGAATTTTACAGAAAACAGTTCAATTCCCGCAGGAATCGGGAAAAATTCCCGCATTCCAAACAGGGCCTCAGGCTTTTATATTAAGCCTGCACTGCAGTTGCAATAGTACCAGTACTACTTTAGTTCCACACTGGTTACTAGGTTGCATACAAATATAGCTGTGATCGTTCGGCTTCAGTTTCTGATTTATTTTTTACTATTCATAAATTTTATTTTTTTCTAAAATTTTGACTTTTTTTGAGTTTTTTTGCTGTTTCTTTTTTTTCCCGTATTTGTTTGTATTATACGTAATGGGCTAACATATTTTTTTATTTTTTTAATTTTTTAATTTTAATTATGCTAAATAAGCCTCTGTCGGCTACAGTGTTTTTTCAGCCAGCTACATTGCTTTTCAGCCATAAGCCAAAAAAAAACCCAAATAAGCCATAAGCTAATAGCTTTGTCCTAATTAAGCTAATAAGTAGTAGATACAAGGGTTGGCTTTTGGAGTAGCAGCAGCCGTGCTAATGCTATAATTGTGGATGGAACAATTCATGAAACCATCTCATGATTTGGACACCCACGGCGACGAGCATGCATGCCGATCATCCCAGCTAAGCATCATTCCATCGTCTGTCAGTAGTAGCCACCTTTAGGGAAGAGTACTATTAATTAAATTGCATGCACCAAATTAAAGGTTATCAAAAGTCGACCTAACAGTTTAGTATTTAACCTAGATTAAAGATAATCGAAAAGTTCACGTCCTTTGGATTTGCTTGACCGTGTCATTTAGGGATGTTTTTTTTTGTTTCGGATTATAGTTTTAACTGTGACTTATGATTTTTAGGCTATTTATGAGAAAATATAGAATAATAGAAACTTACATACGGTTTTGGCCGATATAAATAAAATTGCTATAATGTATACTATAATTAACTCATAGATACTGTCTTAAAAAGATACCTCGTTTAAAAGTTAATTATCATAAAAAACCCGATAAAAAGCTTTTAAAACTGAAAAGAAGATGCTAGCTTCTAATCATTTAAGTTTCCTAACGAGGACTCAACGCTGCTCGGTGCAACCGCGGGCGCACAAAGCTGCGAACCCACTCATCTAGATTCGAGTCTTACTTAAGGCCACTACTTTAGTACACACTACTAGTTTACGTTGAGTTTCTCAGTCACATATCAACGGATGATAAACACAGTTGAGCACAGCCGAAAACAAAAACCTGAAAATAAAACGAAAAATTCACAGCTAGCTTATGGACTTTGGTACTAGCATTTACAAACTTTGGAGAAACGATCATGAGCTTTTGAAGAGAGGAATGTACGTGGTGGGGAGACATGCATGTAGGTAGGGTAGCACCAGTGGACTTATTAGCTAGCACCGTGCCATGTGTGGTGTGCTGTCGCAACGTAATTGAAGGGTATTCAACTCAATATCCGATTTTTCATATAATACATAATATTTAGTAGATATATTACACACATATATATTAATAATTAGATAAAATATTTTACATATATACCTCAATTGATTTCAACCCGCTCTTACACCTTCCCTCTCACAGTTGATTTCAACCCTTTCGCACACCTTCTCTCTCCAATTCACCTTAATAGCACAACCTAATAACCCACTCATCCCCTTATCAGATTGGTCTATTGGCCTATCTGTAGACCCGTTAAACCCTAATCTATCCCCTCCCTCCCCCATCTCTCAGGCTCCATCAATCCAGACCAAAATTATCAAATCCTGCGGCACTAGCGCACGAGATCGATAAGCAATTAGCCACCAAGCAACTTGGTGAGGGGCTGAGAGCAACTCTGGTATCTGGTTTGGCCTCGGTGGCAAGGAGCATAGCCACGACAAGCGACGATATATCTGCAAGGAGTAAAGGGTGACAGCTATCACCTGAGAGTTGGGAAGGGAGTGTGCGGCGGCGGCGGCCATGTTGGCGAGACAGTAGACACTAGGCAACGACTCTACATTGTTGTGCACTTGTGTATGCAGGTCATACACATCAAACTACATCAACATAGTTTCATGTAAAGTTATTTTGTAACTTCCCTAAATTATTTTTTTATTTTTCTAAATTACTTATAGATATTGTATCTAACATGAAATATTTTATACTTTTTTATATTGTGAATTTTGATATTTTATTTATCAATTTTAAATATCTATTATAGAAATTCTGTGTCTGACGCTAAACTGTGCGGCACGTGAGGGGGCTGCTGTACATGTTGTATACTAAAAGTACGCGGGTGCGAAACAGTGTGGTCAAAGCCTTGAATTTTTGGCATATATAGTGCGTTTTGCACCTGTATTTGCAAAAATAGTCATATGCGCACATGAATGACAAAAATAGCACTTCTGACGCCCGACCACCAGACGGCAGCGGCTTGTAGGCGACACGTGGCGTCCCGGGCGCCTGCCGTTCTGCCACTGGACGGTAGGTGGCTTGCCGCCCCACCACAATACGGCAGGTAATTAAGCCGGCTTAATTACCTGTCTAAATACTATTTTATACGATATATTTGTTTAAAATTTTAAATATAGCAAATGAGTTTGAAAATTTTTGCAATTTTATGTGTAGCTTTCTAACATAACGTACTTTCTTGTGTAATTATTTGAAAATTTTATCCACTCTAAGTGTTGCTAAAAAAATTCATACTATTTAGATATTTGCAGAAGTTGTTACATATAGCAAACGAGCTCCAAAAATAATGAAATTTTATGTAAAACCTTCCGACATAGTCCGCCTAATTGTGTAATTTGACAGGAATTTTATGTACTTTAAATTTATTATGTTAATTTAATCATAATTAGCAATATGTGATGGATCTTTTGTTGGGAGGATCGGCATGGTACGGACTGGTTGCCACTGCAGTAGAAGTGGACGATGGTATGGATGGGCAGGGCACACCTAGATGTTATCATAGAGTAGTGCCCGTACAACATCCAGATGTATGACGAGTACTTAGAGTGGTATGTACCCCGGTCGTGCAGTAGACTCATCATTTCTCCACCAGATCGCCCTGAGCAGATCATGCACAAGGACAATCTACAACACTCAATCGATCCCCACAGCGCTTCGTGGTGGCATGACAGCGTACGGCAGTTGCAATTTGTTTATCATTTCATTTATGAAATTCATACTGGTTGTTACTGAACCTGTTTCATATGTTACTTCAGTTGGACCAGGAGCAGTGCATCGCAAGCATGTCGAAGACCTCCATCAGTAGCCTGGAGACACCACTGGCCCTGTAGAATACTTTGAAGTACATCCTAAAGAATGCCAAAAATTTTACTGATCACTCATGTAACCAGAGTCTACCCGGCATCGTAGTGCTAACCGCTGATCATCCGTGGGCCGTATCGACAAGGAGTTAACTTACGTACAAACCTACACTTTGTTTTCCTATTAGTCCTCATGTTCTGCTAACATCATGACGTTCTCCCACCGCTGGTCCGTCACCGAGATATAACACTTTTGACGTCCGCACCACCTATATAGACTATCGCTCTCTGTCGTGCATCTTCGCTGTACATCCGGAAGGTGTGAGATTCATATTCTACATCCAGAATATTTATTGTGACTAACATCGTTTCATCTTGCAGCCTCTAATTTAATATGGAGGTGATGCCGAGTCTGCCGATGATGATACGGGCCTCTTGGATGCTTCCAGGGAGCGGTACACAACACCAGAGTTTGTAGCGTACACAAGAGTCACAAGACAGAGCTCATCGTTCACAGCATACACAGGGTTTGGAGATTTCGGTGGGCAGAGCTCCTCCGGCTTCGTTGTCACATCGTACGGTCAAGGCGAGAGTTTCTCTACACCACGAGGGGGATTTTTAGAGTCCTTTGTTCTCGACATTATTGCCGATGGCCCGCAGTTCGGCATGTCTCAGCTGGAAAACATCGACACTTGCTGGACCTAGCCTGCTATACCTCATCCTACTGGACCACCGCCGACCACTGAACAAATAGAACGGTCTCCATACCTCCTCCGAACCGAGACACAAGCTCTAGACCGGCTGACGTACCCCACGGGGCATGTTAATGCTCAACGGAAGACAAGACCACGTACGGGGAGGCCAGGGCCGTCCTGGCCAAAACCGAGGCCCTGTGCAAAGTCTAAAACGGGGCCTCGTAGGCTAGCAAAATAGGACCATAAATAATATATAAACAATAATTTATTACATTAAAATGTAATATGTTATGAATTGTACCTATTCAACCCTTCGTCGCATAATGTTTACTTGAATATCATCATTCTTTTGGTGTTCTTCGAAATGAAATCTTCAATGATAGACTCATAGTCAATCTTGTCCAGCATGTCGCCCTCAAGTGCTATTGTAGCCAAATCAGTAAGCCTTTCTTGCGTCATTGTAGAACGCAAATAATTCTTCAATAACTTCAATTTTGAAAAGCTTCGTTCTACTGATGCAACAGTCACAGGAATGGTCAACAAAACTCTATATGCAATAGTTGCATTGGGGAAACAGTCATGTCGCTTCAAGAACTTTAGAATATCAACAGGGCCCATATCTTCTTTTGGAATAAAATCTTGAAGAAACCTCAGCTCCACATACAGTTCATTAGCATCAATATCTGATTTTCCATCTCTTTTAAGAGCGGCCTCAAGATTATCACAGGAAGATCTCAAGCTATTATTATCCAATGACTGCAATATATCGGGAGTAAATAAGAAACCAAAAATTCTCTGGTAACCTTGATACTGTTCAAATCTTGTTGTTAGTGAAGAAATAGCTTGATCAACAATAGGTATAAAATAGTTGATTCTAAATGATTCCTCTGCAGACTGTGTGGCAACATTTGTGTCATCTGGGTTCTCATCAAATTGCCTCTTTCTTTGAATTTCTCTGCTTTTACAAAATGTTGTACCAATATCCATCTCGAGTGCAATTCCTTTAGCTATTTCCAGTGCATTTAAGAAACTAGTTCCCCTGTACCCTTTGAAGAAAGAAATCAACCCTTGCACTTTCTCAATAGCAACATCAATAAGCATATCCTTTGCTTGCAATTGCTTGCTTACTAAATTAACAGCATACAATACCTCATACCAAATGACTATTGCCACTATAAATTCGTACTCCCCAAGTTCATTATTTGCCAAACCTTTAGCCTCACTGCTCGTTTTTACATCAGTATCCATGTCTGATACCTGAAAAGTAAAGAAAGAAAATATGTGTTAAAATTAGATATAACTAAAGGAAATACATTATTATCAATATGACAATATTGGGTACCTGGAGATATTGGGGGCCCCTGGAAATTGGGGGCCCTGTGCGGTCGCACAGGCCGCACTTGCCCAGAGACGAGCCTGGGGGAGGCAGACGAGGTGAGTAGATAGCAGCGGCTCAGATAGGCGAGTCATATCGCATCTCGTGTGATGCGTTTTTACTATTACATGTACTTCTACAAATATTCATAATGTATAAAATTCTCAAAAAAAAAGACAATTACTACGACTATGTCAGGATGCTGCACATAAGATTTCATAATTTTTGTTGCTCATTTGCTATAGTAACATCTCCTACAAAAATCATAATCGTATGGATTTTTGAGCAACATTGACAATGGATAAAATTGCAATTTTGGCTGGTACAAATGTACTTCATTGTACCCGCTTACAATTTTGGCTAGTACATATATTAAATTTTTAACATGTAATATAATTAATTTGTAAATTTTATCTTAAAAAATATTCTATTTAAAAATTAAGTACTGTAGTAAAAATCAAAAGCTGTAAAGAACATATCCCTCTCGGACCCCTCCTTTTTGAAGACTATTGTATTCTCCGTGTGAACGGCCCACCTCAGGCCCATCAAAGGTCCGCTAGACCGTCTGTTCGATCTTCTAGTGTCATCCTCACGGACAGTCCATCATCTTTCGTTTGCAGTACCATTTTTCTTTCTTTCCTTTTAGAAAAAACGGGACGTTGCACCATCTAAATATGATTCGACGGGCATTCATTCCGCTGCTCCCATGTCAGAGTGAGCACATTACATTCGCTCAGAAATGTACAGTATTGTTTTGAGTTTCACGTACTCATCTTTGTGTCGATCGAGAAGCCTGACCACTGTCGCGTGGCTTAGTGCGCGCATGCGGCAGAGCATTTGAGCTTACGCGTCCTCTCTTTCACTCCGAAATTACTAGCTCGTAGGCTAACGTCCTTTTAAGCTGCACGCTACAGGGGCGCTCACTGCGACTGCGGCGGATAGTACTTTTCTGTATTTTTTTTATGTAGCAGTAGTGGGTGAAGATACTGTCGTCGGTAATATATACGATTTTGAATTTAAAAAGTTGTTTAAAAAATTTATTTAAAAAACTGTTCTATTTTATTATTTAACCTTTTAACTTACGAAGAAACTAAAAGGTGAAATCAGAAACAAAAAATAGAAAATAACATAGCCGTATTCCTAGATCTGCAATCCTGCGTGTATTGCATGCATGTATGCAGCGTCAGCTCTGCTCTCGCACTACGGCGCTAACCTGTACATGCCTCCCCAAGTGGCCCAGCCCCTCTCTCCCACCCAAGCTAATTAATTTACGCTCTATCTCCGATGGCGTGCTCTCTTCTTTTTGAAAAAAATATTATATTGAGTATATTTGATAAGAGCAAACCTTCAACGACACCTCAAGTCAGCTGTGTCATGGCATGAACTAGGTAGGATACAAGCGGTGGGTTGTTTAGTAGTTTTGGCTCGTGACTTTTAATTTATGTAACAATAATTATCTTTTTAAATACTGTGTTTTTAAGATAAGATCTATAGGTAAATTATAGTACAAACTATACCGAGTTAAGTTATACCAGAAAAAATTGTATACAACTATTTCTCTCTATGTATTACCTCTCATAAATATTCTAAAATTTAAAAATTTCAATCATAAGTCACAACCAAAAAACCCACCAAAAATTCATATTGCGTTAAGTGGCATGAGGCATCACAACGCCTCAAGAACCCAATTCTTCAGGCTGCGGAGCGGAGCAGCACCTCATCGTCGAGGCCTTGTTTAACTAGTTAGATTTGGCTCCGTTTTTTGCTACAACTGAAGACTCTTAATTATAATTGATAGATTTAATAAATAGTATTAAATGAAAAAAATCGAAGATAAAAAACGATTGAAAAAATCGAAAAAAGCAGCCTTATATCGATAAGATCACGACAGGAGGGCCCAGTAAAAACTCAACCGTGGGCCGTGTGACTTTCGAGGAGCAAACTGTGAGCAACCAATTGCTCAACTAACAAAGCAGGCGCAGTGCGTTATTCCGGTTGGGCCACCTCATGATTGGGCCGGATTTGGGAGAAAGGCCGGGAAAGAATAATCTGGGGAGGGCCTTAAACCCCTCCTCAAAGGGCCATCTCAGATTTTGCAACTTAGCCGTCATCACCAATCTCAAAAGCAATTCATCCCCTCCTCTTCTCCTTCCATCTCTTCTCTGTCCTACCAATGTCTTTTCCCTTCTCACCCATCTCACTCTTCCGTCGCCCTGGCTCGCCGGAGCCACGTCTCCCGGCCTCCTCCACGCCTCGCCGGTGAAGCCATGAAAGAGCTCTGTTGAGATGGGGACGGAGAATTGGGGAAAGAGAAGTGATGGGACAGAGATGGCCAAATCTGAGATGAAACCTTTAAAAAGGGGTTTAGGGCACTCTTCTAGAGAATTATCCCCACAGGCTGTTGCATCCGCTTTTGTTTTGTTATGCTCTGCCTTCTCTTTCTATGTAGAGAGGACAATGCCTTCCAATCGTTCCTTTATTCCTCACAAAGATCGTCCCCTTATTCTTTTTAGTTTTTTTGGCTCATTCGTTCAACTGATCAATCATATGGCCGGACCGCTTTGCTTCCCCTATACTTAACGTCCTGCTAGATTGATCGACTACTTCTTACGTCGCCTTAATTGATTCCTTCTGGCCTTGCCTTGTAGATCAATGCCACTACCACAGTAATTATATACACGAGAGATAGATCGATTACACGTAGCAAGAGCCCCATCATGATCCGTCGTGATTACTCATGACCTTCTAAAAGCTCTTCCAAAATTGCTGCGACGACACTCTGCCTATATATTGTATTGCTTTTTTTTTCAAGAATATATTGTGCTAGTTTGACGTACTACTACGGGCCTGTTCGGCTGGCCTCCAGCCGGTCGGCTTTTCGCAGCCGCTACAGTACCTAACTTTTAAACGGAGTATTTTCTCAAGACGAGGTCTACAAGTTAAACGTAGTACACGTTAAAAGCCCAACATCAGTACCAACCAAAATTGCAAGTGAGTATCGATCTCTCCGTAATCTGTACCGTAAACAGTCAAAATTCAAAAAATTTAGCCAAAAGCCATAAGCCGCAGTCAAAAAGAACAAGCCCTACAAGCAAAGTCACAAGCTCGACGTGCTTGTTCCGCCGTTTCTGAGTTACAACCATGGCCAACAAATTAAATTAAACCTTCCAGCTCAGGTCGTTTCGGGATTAGAACCGATCCCTTCTCCGCACCCAGAATTTCGCGAAAGAGGCTTACGTGAGCTTTTGGAAACGGTCTGGAGGCTTCGGGAGGACTTGTGCACAGCTGCCCCATGCGATGTGCCGCTCAGATCAGTCTTAGTGGAGGTTTCATAGAGTTTCATGAGCATTAAATACGCTGACATGGCATTGTATTGATGAAGAGAGAGATGATAAAAGTTTCATGAGAGTAGAGAGAGTTTCATGGGGATGAAACTGTTGTAAATATTGCGGTATAAGCATAATTCCATATTTAAATCCAGCCAAAACAATTATAAACATAATGTATTTCCAGCATAATAAGAATGACACAAATTGCATATAAACATGTAATACTATCTTGCCATTCAAATGCATGTTCAAAGAATATAACACCATCATCACTGCTGAAAATAGTAATGTGCAGAACAGTCCCAAGACCATTAAAACAATTAAATCTAGCATGAAACAAGTTAATTATATTAACATTGCTCTCAGAACAGAGTTGCGCAAGATCTTAGATCTTGGCCTTCTCATGCAAAAGTCCATACTCTTCATATATGAACTTATCACTAAAATCAAGATCTGAGCTCTAAATTCACTGACAGAACAGAACTTAAACTGAATAAATTGACTATCAGGTTTAGATGTTCACATGCAGATAAACAGAACAGTATGCAACAGAATACTGATCAAATACAGCAAGAGAAATCTGCTAGCAAGGATTAACGAATTCAATCTAAAATGAATAGTAGATACCACATTTGATCACTAATCCAACATGAACAGAACACAGCAGAAGCTGTAATATACTCTATCAAATAACCAGCATGTAAACAAATCTGCAGATTTAACTGATAGACAGTAAGCTACGGCTCAATCTGTGACTACCAAATAGAGCTCAATCTGATTTCTCTGACAAGATCACAATCAGTTATGGACTAAATTCATCACAGAGCATATATAAACCGAGCCAGCCAACATACACAGCAACTCACAGATACTTGAATCAAATATAAAGATCAAGAATAGTTGCTGAACTTGCAGTGAATCAAATATACTCACAAATCAGACGGTACTCAAAACCGTCCAGATGCAAATCTTAGCCGAAAATCAACTTGAGAAATAGGGCAAGGCACGATGAAATCGCTGTCCCAGAAAACCTATCGCCCCTCTGTGCCGATGAAGAAGAGGAGCGTGGCCTTTGGAGATACAAAGCCCTCACCGTTCACGGGTAACCGCAGCCGGAGTCGAAGGTCGGGGTATTGCCGCACAAGACCGCAAGAGCACACCGGCCAAGTGCACTCAAAACTGCAGGGAGTCGCTGCTACCTCTTACCTCGGGCAAACCTTCTACCTCAGGGTCCCTCTCACACCGCACAAGGCGCACGGGAACCGGAGGTGAAGACCTCAACCGGAGATGGAGCAGCAGCCCCAAATCCCCGCACACACTCGAAGAACCGAGGCAAGGAAGAACACACCGAAGAAGAAAAACAGATCGGAGAAGTCAGATCCCAAAACCATGGAGCCGAACGGCCTTAAGAGGAGGAGGAGACGGGGTGAGCCGCGGGGTGGCGTGAGCGGCCGGCTCCGAGGAACCCGGGCCAGCCCGCGCCGCCTCCGCCGCTTCTCCACTCGTCCCTCTCCCCATTTTCCGCCCGCATCGCTAGATCTGGGGAGGAAGCCAAACGGCCGCACGGGCCACTACCCACACGCACGCATGCCCTGCGCACGGGCCGACCCGGGGAGGAGACTTAGTCTCCGTCCCCTCACCTCCTTGCGCGGCTCACCGACAGGTGGGCCCCGCCTGCATTTCTTTTCTCTTTTTTCCCTTTTCTTTTCTCAATTGGGAAATTCCCAAAATGCCCCCGCATAACAACAGTCCCCACCAATTTATCAATTGATAAAAGATGTCAATGTCTTGTTTAATATACAACTCTCGACGATGGGTACCTTGCGGGTTTGAACCCAAAGTCTAGCGACAAGGACTACGACTCTGCACAGACAAAGGAGGACTTCGCCTTGATCCAATGCCTTGGTGTGAGAATTTTCGCCCAAATCACATTCTGTACTGGGCGGCTTGCCCTTTCCCTCTCGGGTTGGGATGTTATGGTCATGTCCCCGTATCTATCTCATGAGTGCTTAAGAAAGTATACCCTTATCTTTCTTTGATCGCGACCTCACGATCTCACTCACGTAGGTGAACTCTTCTAGGAATCCTGTAGGACGATTCCATAAGTCATATAGACCTAGAGTTCATTAAGAGCCAAAGCTCAACCTTCCTTACAGACAGAGCACTGCAGCTAATGGGACCCGTTAGATGTGCTCTTTAATCTCACACAGTTTGTTGTCCTAGAGCCTAGTTCACGGGATCTCCGATCTCCTAGGATAGGTTACTACCAATATGAGCCTTTATACGGGTATAAGCCCCATCCCCTGTGACGCTGCTTGGATGACCTTTCGCGCCAATCCTTTAGTGAAAGGATCTGCCAAGTTCCTTTCAGACTGGATGTATTCTACAGTAATAACACCCGTCTCTCTGGTATGCAGCTCGGTCATCAAGAACAAGGTTTTTCATCGCACTTTGACTCCCCAGGTACATGCTTTCCAACAGTACCGTCTGCACCATTGCCTACCTAACCTACCTATATCATCTATGAAAGACATTGACTCATCTTTGACTGACTGGCTCCATACTTGGTTTGGCTCCATATTGACTCATCTTTGACTGACTGGCTCCATACAATAGGGGTAATACTGTTGCACTACGGCCTTATTTATTTAGGCTTAGACTTTTTGGCTTATAGCTTAAAACCAATGTTTTGGCTTAAGGAGCTTAAAAGCAATCACAATTCTAACCTTTTTGGCTTTAAAGCGAGGCTGTTTGACATTTTAGCTTTTTTTGGCTTTTAAGTGATGGCTTATTATTGAAATGTCTACAATACCCTTGTTCTAATATCAGAGATGAATTCCATTAGGATCCAATAATTCCAAAGTTCAACATGACCTCATGAGATTTGACCAACAACGACATGAATCATTCCAAGAAAAATGAAGTCTAATCACAAAAATAATTGGCAAAACACACAACAATCAGTAGTAATTCAATTCATGACCATAAACATGATAATCAGCATTCAATTAAAAAAGAAAGAGAGATGTAAAAAAATTCCACATCTTCGTCGGTCACCACCGTGGTGTTCCATTGTCGCCGAGCCATCATCGGCCTCATTGGCAGGTTATCGCTGTCATCTGGATGCCATCGCTCTCACCATCAAGATCTAGAGATGATACGTCGGTGCTATAGTGGCCCAGCCTCCTCCGGAAGTCTAAAATTAAAGTAATATTTAATGAAATTGGAGCATAGTTATCACCATCAGATAATCATAGTACTACTTCATCTAATAAGGATAATCATGGTCTAATTCCAAAAAATTTACTTAAATTTTAGGCCTCTTGGTATGTGTGCCAGACAAATATTGTGAAATGGAAGTACAAGCTTCCTCTATCCCCCCCTAAAAATGGCACGTTGAATTCGATCGAAGTCTTTAGCCCTATTCTAAAGTGTTGTAGCTTATAGCTAAAATGGCACTGTAGCGTCTGTTAGTTTTTTTGGAGGTATTCAATTAAAGAAAAATAAAGAGAAGATAGGAAAAAAATAAAAAAAACACCATTATATCTTTACAAATAATGTAAAGAAAAAAGGAAAAAAAGAGAAAAAAGCCACACCAATGTGTTCCAAATGTTTTTTTGGCTTTTGGAAACTAGAAGCCAGAAACCATTGCTGTTTGAAACGGGGCATTTGAAGTAGGGTACTACTAAAACAAGACCTACTAGACCAAAACAATAGGGGTAATACTGCTGTACTACGGCCTTGTTTGTTTAGGCTTAGTTTTTTTTGGCTTATAGCTTAAAACCAATATTTTGGCTTAAGGAGCTTAAAAGCAATCACAATTCTAACTTTTTTTGGCTTTAAAGCTAGGCTATTTGACATTCTAGCTTTTTTTAGCTTTCAAGGGATAGTTTATTGTTGAAATGTCTACAATACCCTTGTTCTAATATTAGTGATGAATTCCATTACTATCCAATAATTCCAAAGTTCGACATAGCCTCATGAGATTTGACCAACAACGGCATGAATCATTCAAAGAAAAATAAGTCAAATCACAATAATAATTGGTACAACACACAACAATCAGTGATAATTCAATTCATGACCATAAACTTGATAATCACAGTTCAATTCAGAAAAGAAAGAAAGATGTAAAAAAATCACATCTTCACCAATCACCACCATGTTGTCTCCATTGCCGCCAAGCCACCATTGGCCTCATTGGCGGGTTGTCGTTGTCGTCTGGACATCATTGCTCTCATCGTCAGGATCTAGAGATGATATGTCGTTGCTGCTGTCGCCCAGCCTCCTCTCCTTTAGATCTGAATGAAGGAAGCATATCTGTTGAGGGTGGCGGACGAGGTTGGCAGAGAGAGGTCAGGAGGCCGGCGGTGGTGGAGTGCGACATTGGTCAGGTGCGAAGAATGGGGAGTGGCTGGTCGGATGGAGGCAAACGTTGTGGAGGGGATCCAGTGACGATGATGGAGATCTAAAAAGGGGTCACAGTGGAGATCTGGATGGAGCCATGGAGAAGTGCCAGAGGAGAGGGGAAGGCGGGGCCACCGGATTGGACTTGGGGAGGACGGTACCGTCGGCGCTGGCACAGGGACGGCACAGGCCAAGCCCTAGAGGCGAGTTGTGCAATTGGTTTGGTGGAAGGGGAAAAATGAGGAGAACAAGAGAAGAAAAAATGAGGAGAAAAAGAGAAGGATTGTGACCATATAAACAATGGTATTGGTGGATAATTTCCACGAAATTGAGTGGCAAGGCGTATTCTCAACCCGCAAGCCAAAACAAGCATCTCTTTTTTAGCTTTTGGCTTATAGTTCTAAAGTGACTTATGGTTTTTTAAAAGCTTGTTAAAAAGTCACCAACTTGTTTAGTCTCTGGCTTTTTTGCTTTTAAGACCCCACTCATTTCGGTTTGAGTTTCTGGCTTATTTTTTACTATTCATAAATTTCATCTTTTTCTAGCTTTTTAGTTTTTTGAGTTATTTTTGCCAGTTCTTTTTTCCTGTATTCGTTTGCGTTGTGTGTGATGAGCTAACTTGTTTTTTATTTTTATTTTTTTAAATTTAGTAACGCCAAATAAGCTATCATCAGCTACAATGTTATTTTAATAAGGTACAATACAATTTTAGTTACTAGTAGAGTGCCCGTGCTAACGCTACGGCGGCATTTGAGGGATGCACATGAAAACAAGGCATTTTTCAGGGGTTCTCAGCATTGAACAGTTCAAACTTAATCCTTTTTGGCCTGCCTTGCGCTAATGTTATAAGCTAACTTACTAAATACTATGCTCACAGAAAATAAGCCAAATAAGCTAGGTTGTAGGACAAGTACCAAACATCATGGAACTTAGCCTATAAACTATTATAGTGTTATAAGCCAGTAAACCCCATAAGCCAACCATGCAAGAGCTTCAGCTTCTCTTTGGAGGTGGATCACCATGCAATAGCTTCAGCTTCTCTTTGGAGGTGGATCTTAAACTTAAAAGATAACAGCAACACCAAGAATAATAGGTTTGTTTTGAGGTAACCCCAACCCCAAGCATAACATAGGCCAAGCATTGCCCTACTGTGAGAATAGCACAAATAATGGCAACATTTTCTAATAACTCTCAAGAATAAAGCAGTAGCAAGGAAAACCTTCTAAGTTCAAGTTTAACAGAACCAAAAAGGACCAGTTCATTTATTATTCAACCAAGATATATAGCATGGAGTCATGGACATCAGAATTGCAGAATGGCAACATGGCAGAGAAATGCCAATCAGTCCCGAAAGATAGTGCGTTGGGTACAAGTTATCATCATAGTCCACTTTAAATTCACAAAAGCATGTACAGTAAAAATGGATGACAGAAGGCAGCATAATCTGGAGGAACAACATATTTTTGTCTATAAGAACTTAGATCGTGCGGATATGACTCATATCGGTAAGTGGACAACCACAATCACCAGAGTCATCTAAAACGAAAAAAATCTGGACAAACACCATTATAAAAGATTTTCCCAAAAATACAGCCTACAATGAAGAGTGGACTTGCAGAAAGTAAATAGCATGCTGATGGACATCAATAGGTCCCAAATAGAAAATGTAGCAAGATGCAGAGGGAACAACTGAGCACAAAGAAAAATAGAAAATAAAGTAAGAATCCTTCCAAAAGGTTATGGAAAATAACAACATAGGCCTCTCAATAGCAGAATGTCAACACATCAATGAAACCAATCAGTCCCCAGAGATGGTTTCATTGTATGGATTATGTACATAGACAGATAGACCAGCATAGAAATAAAGCTGCAGCATGAGAGTAACAGAAAGAGAGTATTTCCAAGTACCATCAACTTGGACGAAATAAACAAACCAAGCAAAAACTATCACTATCAGACTATCAGATACACTGAATCTGTGGTATTAGTAAGAAACATCAGCACAGGGCATGTAATGGTATCTCAAAACAAGAGTTTCGAGGGGGAATAAGGGAAATGATATGAAAGCATCATCAATTTATCTTGTACTTCAAGATGAAGAGCATCTCCAAATTGTAGAATGAAAATGCAAATAGAACGAAAAGATGAAGACAGATTGCCCCTAGGAAAGTTGCAATACCATAACCGCATGAATCAACTGGACAAAGTACAGACAGAACATCACATTGTGCTGATTGTAGTCTGTGGCAATATCTGTCAGCAATGGAGTGATGCATCCCAAGTTCCCAACACCTAAAAACATTGGCAGTCTACTAACAAAATGATTACAGTGACACGCAAATTCATGTTAACAAAAGATATTACAATACGCAGTGCAGATCAAAAACTTCAAAATACTGACAAAAGAAACAGCGTGAACATGCCCCAATTAACTTTATAGAGCAAGTGGTATACAAAGAAAGCATAATTCTGTAAATGTAACAGTAATAAGGACACTAACACATCGTGACATAGATCACTGCAGAGAACACGAAACCTACAATCATCCTAACGCTTCAGGCCAGGTGAATTACTACCCAACTCGGTTGCATTCTATAGACCACAGTGAAACCAACAAAAAGTTCCTAAACTGAGTAAAATGTGCCTTACCTGGCATATGCCGGTCGAGGTCGAGCCCAAGGCCGACGAAAACCTCAACGGCGCGTTCCCGGCCTGAGACCGACACGAGGAGATCGAGCACCTCGTGGGCACCGCCGACATCCTCCACTAACCCAAACACCCCCACGAGAAGCAGGAAGGCGATCGTCTCCTTCTTAAACACCGCCTGCGTCCCGATCCGCTTGCCCCGCTTCCAGTCTGTATCAACCAAATCTGTTGTCAAAAACTCATTCAAGTCACAGCAGTATATAGTTCTACACTCCTCATTATTTCACTAATTTTTATTCCAGCTTCTACATTCCTATTAACCTTCATATTGGAGCTAATAATTGTCAAGATCATGAAGATGAAAATGATTTCCCTTTGAAAAATGAGAGGAAATTATGTCAGACACAATGGCTTCTGCACTGTGTTGTCGTGGGATAACGTCTGAATTTCTTCTCTCTGAGTTCTCCAAAATCCTTTTTTGATCCATGTTGGAGCCCACTGAATATGATGGATATGCAATTTGTGTACTTCAGAAATTTTCCAGTTGCAGTTTCGTACAGTTGTATAATTAACCACAAGGTATAGAATTGCAGGCTTGCAACATTAAACCCTACAGTGTAACAAATTTGAAAATAGTAGGCCTAGTAATCTATAGATTGGATGGAAATACAGACAATGCATAAATCATAGCTGATTACCACAACTACATAATAGTTGAATATCATAAGTTTTGAGAGAATTTAAAAAAGGTATGACAATGCCAACTATGATGCATGCAAAAAAACATGATTAAGTACAATAGTTATGTGATTGGTCAGTTCCACATGGCAGGCGCAGTATAGAGAGCGTTCAGTTTTAATGGTTGCAGACTACCTATGTGTATGAAAACCTCAGCAACTTGATTATGCGTCTTTTGTATATGATGGTGGACAGTTTCCCCGATATCATGTGCTGCACTAATCAGCTTAAAGAAGGCTACCAAAATATATCTGCTTCTGGTAGTGTGCACCTAAGTGCCCTGCAAAATCATCATGGTTCTAATTTGACACCAAAAATCTCACAGCAACAAAATAAACCACATTGCTGTATACATCAATATGCAGATCAAGATATAAGGATGTCCCAGCTTTCCTTCCCCTTAACCGATGGCATCCCTAGCATTATGTCAAGAACTTCAATTGTTATGGACTTAAGGATTTAAAATATACAAATGCATACTAATGCAGAAGAAATTAAACTTCGGGGAGTAGCCAATATTCTACCTTTACACCATCAACCTTCAAAATTGTTTCCTTGATTGGTTCTAGAAGCGATGGATCCACAGCTGCATCAACAAGTTCTAGTTACATAGAGTAATGGAGTAGCCCGACTTGACATCTTTCGAATCATCCACATCAACAGATTCCAAGTACTTGAATATCTATAATAACGTAAGAGAAGAACCTCTATGTTACATAGAGATAACAAAAAAAAAATCCACAAAACTGTTCCAGATATTTGAAGCTTATGCTCATACAAATTTTGTAGTAATACTGAAATCGATTTTTATTGTAAAGAACAAAGCTACCTTTTGATCCTCTTCAGTCAAAAGCTCGCTGAGTAGAGGATGACTCAGGAACTGTAAACAGCACATAAGATGAGGGGTAGAATGTGACCATGATGATCAACGGTTCAAAAACACATGGAATAGTTATTGCAGAATATAGTAGTCTACGAACCGCTGTCAGCCAGAAGTCTGGGATTGTTTTGATAATGTCACTCCTCCGAAGATAGGTAGGTCTTCGAATCTCGCTATATTTCTGCTCGACCTCCAACACCTTATCACTTGCTTCCTCATTAACCTGTAAACAATGAATACGCATGACAGATAATTCTTATTTTGTTCTGTTAGTCTAAATGGTTATTCCTACTGCCCACCAGGCATCAGCTTAAGAGCAGCACAGGACAACTCTTCAAAAGAAGAAAAAATAAATATGGATCAGTTAGAAAGAGCTTAAGAGCAGCACAGGACAACTCTTCAAAAGAAAAAATAAATATAATATGGATCAACTTAATAACTTCAAATACAGTGAAGCGCCATATTAGGTGAAAGGTAAAAAGGGTGAAACTGGAGTCAACTACATGGATATGTGACTTCAGACATTTCTACAATTATTTCCAAAGGGAAACTTCAATTGCAAATTGTACTGGCTAGAAACTGCTAAGCTATTTGAGTTGTTCAAAAATTCTGTTTTTTGAACAAGTTGGTGGACATGTTGGGTATAACAGACTAACAGCCAACACATCAGTCATAGCAACCGGCAGATGATGTGGCAGAGGTGGCCAACACACAGGACATGGCAATCAACATGTAGGACATGGCAGGCAAAGTTTGAAATTTTAACGATACATTACATGTTTTGTGTTTCTCAACCAAAAAAGTTACTAATTTGTCTCAATGTTGTCCAACATAAATCATTATCTGGCATCCACTATCTGGCATTGGCTGTGGCTTTCTCTTCTTCCCAGACCAGCGAATTCCTGACCAAGCCAACTAAAAGCAGCCATGTCTACTAACCTCGGCCCGCAGCAGGTGGCGAGCGACGAAACCCTGGAGTTGCTCCGCGGCAGCGGCCCCTGCTGCTCCAGCTCGCTGATGATCCCTTGCACGATCTAACCAACCAACGACACCCAAAGTCAAAATACGGCTGCTTCCATACGCACCCAATTATCGAAAAAGCTAAGCAAATCTGCAAAATCTCACCTTGCGGAACTCCCTGGACTGCGCGGAATCGAAGATCGGCCACACCTTGTCGAAGTCCTGCACAGCGGCGAACCAAACCAAATCCATCTCAGAAAACCCCAAAAGGGGGGAGGGGGAGAAGAGGTGCAGAGAGCGGGGGAGGGTTTGAGCGAGCGCGCGTGCCTTGGCGGACTGCGCGGGGCCGCGGAGGGAGGAGAGGAGGAAGTAGAGGAGCTGCTCGCCGAGGCGGGGTTGGAGTGGCGGAAGAGGCCGACGCGGGGGGCGGCAGCGCCGGCGGGGGAGCCGAGGACGGCGGGATCGAGGCCGAGGAGGAGGCAGTTGGTGTACATGGCGCTCTCCAGCTCTGCCTCCCGCTCCTTCTCCCGATCCGTCGCCATGGCCGCCGCTGGCCGAGCCGCCGGCTCTACTGGGCGGTGGGGCTGGGGGTTCTTTACATGGCCGCCGCAGGCACTCCCGCCGCACCACCGCCCGCTCCTCCGCCGCTGTCTTGCACGCGCGTATCGCCCGTATCATGTCCCTGCGGCAGTGTCACACATGTCTCAGTTACACCACGCACAGATCTGAGGGGGGCGGGGGAGGGGGTGCGATCCGAGGCTGACTGGAGGCGGGTGCCGGAGGAGAAGGGGTTGATGGCGAGGTCCATGGCGAGTCCTCGACGATCTTCTCGACAGAATCCAGGGCGAGGCGGCAGGGGATCTCGTCGTCGCGGGGCGTGTGAAGGGAGCGGAGCGGAGGAGGAAGACGACGACGACGATGGCCGGGTGGATCTGGGATTGGGCGGTGGTCGTGATGGGAGGAGGCGGCGGCGCGGGGTGGGGAGGAGGAGGCGAGGGCGGAGGAGCGGGGGAGGAGGCGGCGGCGGCGCGGGGTGGGGAGGAGCGGGGGAGGCGGAGGCGAGGACAGCGCGGGGTGGGATCGGCCGGGGGATTTGGGCTTGGGATCGCGAGTCGCGCGGGGGAGGTGGGGATCGCGAGTCCGCTTTGGATTTGGATCGTTGGATATGAGTGGGTAAGGAGAGAGAAAGGTGGGAATTGATCCTTGATCGTTGATTTCACTGGTTGGTTTTTCTGGGGACACGAATTGGTGTGGATGCAGGAAAACTCATGACTGCTGGGGGCCCAATTTGGGGTGGTTGTAGGAAAGAATTGAACTGGTGGATTTTAGGGGTAAAGATAAACTAGCTTATTTCAGTTTAATAAGCTGAAGGAAAAACTAAGCTACATCCACTAGCGCTTAAGCTATCCGTCGTAGGCACGTGAATGAACATGTTATGTGCTCACTTTTAATTTTCTAAGACTTGCTACTGGTTTACTCAGGAGAAGATGAGAAACGGCATCCATCCATATTACTACTAGCTGGGCGTCCGCAATGGTAATAGCTAGTACTAGCTATATAGTCAGCTGACGTGGAGGTGAGAGACAAAAGTAAAGACTATTTTATATTGTTGGACCCACATGCTCCTCTCTCATGTTCTTGAACTACGTGAAATAGATCAGCTATTTGCTCGTCGCTAGTGACTACTCTCTCTCCTACTTTTTCCTTGCCACATCAGATCTAGCTAACTAAATAGCCAGCTGTTGAATACATCCCTTTTTTAAAAAAAAATCTTTTTCTCGGTCTTATTTTCCTTTTTAAATTTGTCGTTTCGAATATCGAAACCTGCAGCACCACGTTTAATAAACACAGAATTGTGAAAACGAGCCAGTCAGCCAGGACCAGGGAAGGTTCTATGCTAGCTTTTCTATTCCTTTCCTTAGAGCAAGTTTAATAAGGCTGACTGTGCTAGCTATAAGGGAATCCATGTCAGCATAGTCCTATGTGGAGGGGAGAGAAAAGGAGAGAGAGAGCCAAGCCAGCTCCCATGCAAGAGTCAGGCTATAGCACAGGAAAAGAGGCGTTATCCATGCATGTACCAATAGGACTAACTGTTATACCCATGCATGTATTAAATGATCACACTATTAAATGATTGAGAGCTCTTGTGGAGACAACTTATAACCAGCTTATTGTATGAGTTGGCTGCATCATTATCTTTTGATGACATGGAAGTGTATTGGAGGTAGCAGCTATCTATACTATTAAACTTGCTCTTACGCGATCCATCTTGAGGCATCGCTTTGCTCAACTCTTCCCCCGTGCAATTGTGCATGTCGCATGTGTGTGTGCTAACTGCTAGGAGTAGGACAAAGCTGCTGTGGAGAAAGCAAGAGCATTTCCACCTCTGAATTGCTCACTGAATAAGGTGCAGAATTTTGTCGAGTGCATCCGATTATGTGAGTTGAGAGCGTTGGATTCCTCCTCTCTTTTGGAAGTCGATCCGCTTCTTCCTGAATTTTGCCTTGTTTTGCTGGGAGGAGAATCCGAGGAAGAGGAGAGTCAGCAGTGGGAAGCTCTACGATTGGTATGTGTTTCTTGTTTTAGCCCAACTTCTTGAATTCTTGGATTGATCAGTGCCTTTTGCAAGTGGCTTGTTCTTGATTAGTGAGGCGAGTTCGACGGGGAATTTGTTTAGTATGCATGCATGTTGTGATCTTTCAGGGAGAGTGTTCTAGGTGCTTTGGTTGATGTTCCTAAAACCATCTGCAAATTGAAATTTTTAGTGTGTTTTGAACTGGCCTGGCATGAATTCTGTCAAGCATTGGGGTTTCCTGACAGGAGGCAGCGTTTGCATGTAGGTTAGGTTGCGTTGGTAGGTGGCGGACAGAATCAGGATGGAGAGTAATGGCCACAACAACAGCAACAAGAGCCTTGAGAGGCTCATCTCTCGTAGGGCTCTGCAGATTGGGAGCTCTGCTTCCTGCAAAACATGGGCGCTGGGCTTCTTCTGTGGTGTCTGCATAGTGTACCTGTTTGGTGTTGCTCTCCCTCCGATCCAAATCCCGCTGATCCGATCAGTTTATCCACCGCTGCGGCGAGCAATCTCGTGGAATTCAACCTTCAGTCATCCTGGTAATTGGGGTATCCTGCTGCATGTCTAATAATTTAGTACTCCTATAGGTTGAGTATTAGTTTTGCTGTGGCCAATGCCTGTATGTACACACCCAATTTTTTTTGGGGAGCAGATGGAGCAACAGCAACAAATGGATGACTGACTACCTTTCTCAAAAAACAGATGATTTAACTGTTCTACAAGAGAAGATAGAAACAACCAACATAAGTGAGCACAGCAACGAAGCTAGTATAATGCGCCTGTACAACACTTGGAGCACTTTACTGAATGCCACCAGAGACGAAGTTACGCAAAAATCAGACATGCCACGGCCACCTCATCTGGATAACTGCAGGCTTAATTTGGAAAGAAATAAGCGGTACGACAGTTACGGCAATGACGGCACATTTCCTCCTTGGACATTATGGAAAGGTTCACTTGGGCTTGAGCTATTCAACCAGAACAATTCAGAAAAGGGGGAGCAAATGTATTTCAGGTCAAATGCTAAATCTGACAGCCCATATCCACCCTGGGTGTGTGAAACTTGCCTGGATTTATTTATAATTGTTTTTTCAGTGTTGCATGTGCAAACATCTAACTTTGGAATTGCAATAAAACTTTTAAAGATCGTAGGATCAGATGAAGAAAACTATCCATTGACCAGACAAGTGCAGAGAGAGATATGGATTCATCAACATCCTCCAAACTGCAGCGATCCAAGCTTGCGGTTTCTGGTTGCAGATTGGGAGAGGCTACCTGGATTTGGTATCGGGGCACAACTCGCTGGAATGTCAGGACTTCTTGCTATTGCAATAAAAGAGAAACGGATTCTGGTTACAAGCTACTATAATCGTGCTGACCACGACGGCTGCAAAGGTAGTAATCCTGTTTGCCTTGAAGATTATGATCTGATATTTACAGTGCTACTTCATGTTATCTTGCACACAAATGTTAACTCTGAACTTTCAAGTTGTATTTTTCAGGTCTCTCAAGATCTAGCTGGTCCTGCTATTTTTTTCCCGAGACATCTCCAGACTGCCGGAAGCGTGCTTTTGAGCTCATGCAAAGCAAAGACTCTTGGGACAACGGAGTTCTAAAAGTGAAGGAGAACTATACCTCCAAGCAAATATGGGTTGGGCGTATACCTAGGTACCCTTTCATTGTGGTGATTCTCTTTCTGAAAAGTGACATAGTAACATTATCCTAATTAGCTATATGAGTTCTTTTCAGCAATTCTCTCCTTTGTGGCTCTTGCCAATTCTTATGTTTACTAGGGTTCACTCCACCTGCTACCATTTCTGAAGGTACACAGTTTCTTAACACTTGCTGTTATCAGGGTGTGGGGGGAACCTTGGAAATATATGCAACCAACAACAGAGATACACGGTAGATTCGTTACAAATCACCGTAAAATGGATAGGAGATGGTGGATAGCACAGGTGCGCATATGTACTCTAGTCCCATATTAGTGATGCATGAAAATGCTGTTCTCGTTAAACTGCATGAAGAGCATCTTATGTGGTGTTCATAATGGGGATGCAAACAAAACCCTTTCTTCAACTAGTTATACACTTATACTTGTGTTGCTGTTTAAATCTCAGCGTACCTGAAACTTCCATGCAGGCCGTAAGGTACCTAATGAGGTTCCAGACGGAGTACATGTGCAGACTACTGAATGTGGCTAGACATTCTGCATTTGGTATGCAAGCAGCAAAGTTGGTTCTTGAAAATGTTCAGAATAATCCACCACAGGTTTGCGCGATCTGAAAATTGGTTATCTGATTGGCCATTCTGAATGATGCTTTTAAAATATGTAACCAAAAGATTTCACACTAGCAGGCTAGCACTACTAGAACAGAATCTGACATTGAACGGCTTGTGTGGTCGGAGCATAAACCATATATACCCAGGCCTCTTCTCAGCATGCATGTAAGGATGGGAGACAAGGCTTGTGAAATGGTAGTGGTTGGCTTTGAGAAATACATGGAGCTGGCTGCCCGCCTCCGAAGACGGTTTCCAAGTCTCGAGAACATCTGGCTTTCTACTGAAATGCAGGCAATTTAACTCCCCATCATCCATTTGGTGTACCACAATGTCTGTTTGATTGCTGCAGTTAGTCTGAAACTCAACTCTCCTAATGTTGAAATGCAGGAAGTTATCGACAGAACTAAATTCTATCCCAATTGGAATTTCTATTTCACAAATGTGCCACGCCAAGAGAGCAATATGACCATGGCAATGTATGAGGCCAGTCTGGGCCGTGAGACCAGCACAAACTATCCCCTCGTCAATTTCATCATGGCCACCGAAGCAGATTTCTTCATTGGGGCCCTGGGATCAACCTGGTGCTACCTTATTGATGGTATGCGGAACACCGGAGGAAAGGTAATGTCTGGCTATCTATCGGTGAACAAGGATCGATTCTGGTAAGCGACAATGCCTCATCGATTGTATTATAGCTCCTGTGAATACAGATATTTTGGCCTAGTTTGCGTCTGTACAGGAATAGCCAATAGGGTATATCTGTACCTTCAGAGCTGTTATCTTTTCCGTGTGAAACTTCTGAACTAAGTAGGAGAGCAGTACTTGTTATATCAAATCAGGCCCATATCTTTTGATCTGGTATCCACTGAAAGCTGAATATATTATCTTGAGGTCCAACTTATCGAAAAAAGAGGATGCGCCTACTCAATTTTTCAGTGGCACTCATAATGCTGATGAGTGGTACACGAGCGATCCAATTACGAAATTTTTATAGTAGTAGACATTAACATCTACAACATGTAAAACAAATTGACAGAGACAAGTTTCCTGCATCCTGGAATAACCTGAACCTTCTCCTCTTTGTCAACCATTTGGTTTCTTGAGGATCTTACCTGAAAAATTAAATCTCTATGCACCATGATTACTGGTTTGCTGAAGATAATGAAACTATGACCATTGGATCATCTCTAGGTTGAGAAAAAGAATGGTATGTAGGATTACTAATATTTCCCTTTTGTTTACGTAAACTGTTGTTTGGATCATTTCAACGGAGATTCAATGAATCATTCAAATCTATGTCGTACAGGTGAAAACATGTGAAATGGAGCATTTCTATATAGAGAAAGGAATAATGTAGCATGTATGTATGCACTCAGAATTGTGCTGTGCAAATCATCTTTATCCAGCCTTTTTCCAAGTCATCCTAGAGGTGATGCATATTAGTTCTCTCTCTCTCTCTCTCTCTCTCTCTCTCTCTCTTATTGTCCTCCCCCCCAATAAGGCACCAGTCTAGTGCTTCAATTTGCAATTCCTGGCCAAGAGTGATGCACTAGTTTCTGCTCAACCATCCATCCAGTCACTGCTTCTGAGAGATGGATGGACCCTGAAAGGGACACTGTAACAGTGCCCTGAAGAAAAGATGAACTGCTATGTGACATACGTAGTAGTGAGTGCAACACATCACAGGCACAGGTAGTGGACGTGAGCTCAATGCGTTTCAGCTTGCTTCCCACTTGAGGGAGTGGTGAGATTCCTTTTGGATCCCATCGGCAATATTGGAGCAGCTCCAGGGGGCTCTCTTCCCTTGGACACCATGGAATGAGGACTGTGCGCGCGCATAATGGCGCTCGCGCCTCGGTGGGGCGGTTCTCGGAACACGGTGGATCCATTGACCTGGTGATTTAGCTTCGATGAGGGGCAATGCAATCAGGATTCAGCAATGGTTTGTCTCGTGGGTGTAACTGTGTGGAGTGGATGCAGATGCATGAAATTTTGCAGCAGTAAAAATGCACCACTTCATGGTTGATCATTGCACGGCCTCAATGGCATTGTTAGGTATCAGAAAGTGGTATATTCTGATGAGTACTAGATGGATGCCATCCTTATCTGATGGCTAGAGGTGGTACAGAGTAGCCTAGCAATGCGTGAAACTGAGCTGTCCTGCGATTAAACATTCTGAAGAAAAGCAAAAACTGAGATCAGATGGCTAGTTAAGAGAATGCATCTTCTGATTTGAGTTGCAGATTACAAACAATTCAATTCTCCATCGGTAGCCAGATAAGTGTATAAGTAAGCTCAACTTTCTCGTGATACATCTGGATCATGTTCTTCGAAGATGCAGCATCATAAAAAAAAGTCAACCGCTTAGTGCATGAACTCCTTTTTCCTTCAAAAATATGAGATATGATAATGATAAGCGGTGCATGCTGGTGACAAAGCATGCAAATTACCAATAGTTTCAGTCACCATGGACAAGACTCATAGTCAGCACAGTGCTAAAGACCAAAGCATTTCTGGCAAAATTTTGGCTTCAATCTGAAGGCTGGAAACTGATCTTGTGTCAACACATCCATGGCAAATCTGACCGTCAGTCTGTATGGCATAGCACGGTTATGTTCCCACGCAAAAAAGGAAAACAAAATAATAAAAGAAAGAAAGAAGAATAAAAAGCACCTTTTCTTGTTTCTCTTTACAGCTGAAAACCGCTCTCATGTGCACCTTTTCCGTGTATCTTCAGATCATCCAATAGGAGGAAAATTGCCCCGGACAAATTGTGAGGATAAGAAGCAAACAACCAGACATAAACATCGAATGGGAGACGTCAGCCTCCACCATCCCCTGCAATGGCTAATTCTGACCACTGAATTAAGCAGACGCACCCCGACTAACTAATCGCTTGAAACCGACAGCAATTACAAATTTGCAGTGTCATTTTCTCTACCATGCAAATCAAATCAACAGATCATTTTGGAATCGAAGAGATTTGGAATTCAGAAATCTAAGTGATAGAGACCTATTTATGTCCACTAATTCTTTTTTTCCCATGACAGTGTCCATAAGCCGCAGCAACAAGCCAACAATTGGGATCTCTGGCCTCACCTACTTGTGCACTGTCCACTTCAAGGACTTTGGTTGTGTATGCATGTGACGAAGTTGTAATAACACTAGTCGATGCCGCTCTAACAAATAATAAGTCTATTAGAGTATTACAGCAGAACAATAATTAAAAATAGCATAACATTATTACAATACAATTGCCATGCAGGACTATAGTCCGAAATATGGCTTAACAAATTTTGTCTGAATATTACAATACCCGGAAAGGAAATGGTTCTAAGTTTTAACTACTATTTATATAAGGCAGAGATGAGTAGATAGCTACATCCTAATATACTCAGGTTCACATAAACGGCTCCCGGCCATCACTCATCCCAACCTCTATACAGGGCATCCATCTCGTACACGTCATACTCCGTACTGATTTCACTTCCTTCGGTATAGCAGCCCTCCGCATAGACCTCGGCATAATCATGTATCTTGTCACCTTGACTCACCTCTAATAAGAAGGATTAATAGCAAAGGTGAGTAAAGAGTACTCAGCAAGCATTATTAGCAAAATACACAGTATACCCCTAATCTAACTATTGTGGTTACTGACCAAATAGTAAATAAAGGGACTGGTAGAGTGAGTATAGAAAATGGACTGGTCTGGCTCTATCTTTTGCTCAGGCTGTATATATACATGTCCATAAGACCTTATTATAATAACACCCCAAGAGCAGGAAAAAAAGCTACCACTAGTGGATTAAGGTGTTTCGGCTTAATTTGTAGAGCTGGTTCAATTCATTTGAGCTAACCTGAATGTGGACTAGGGGAACCAGTAAGTCTCTAAACATCACGGTAAAAACAACCGTATCAATTGTGATTTTTTTTCTTATGCTCAATTTACATTCAAGCAATTTACTTTTATAGAATTAAATTAATTACTTGTCATCTTAAAATTACAAACCTTGACATAGGCTTATCTTGTTGGTGCATTTAGGTGAACCTGGTTATTTTAGGCGTTATTTGTGCTAAATCTTTTTGTGTTAAGCTTCCCCATTATTTGCTTGGTTTAGCCAAATAGAAATTGATAATTAATTAGAGAAAAAAATTTAGACCACCTATTCATGCCCCCTCTAGTCGGCCTCCTCGATCTAACAGAGGGGGATTTGGGGAGGGTGGTGTTGTGGTTAGCTGCTGGTCGTCGATGGAAATGCCTTTCTCTCTTCTCTCATTGCCTGGCTTGGCTTTGACCTTATCTCTTCCAATGCTCTTTGTGCTCTCTCGTGCAACTAGTGATGCTGCTGTGCATGGGGTGTTGGATTTGGTTGTTTGGTTGTATGGCTGTGAAATGGAATTTTGGAATAGATTTAGGTTGGTTTTTAACACCAGGTGATGGAATCTTATGGTTGCGAGAGGTGCCGACTAACCTCGAACGGTCTGGTATCTTAATGAGTGAAATGCCCATTTTGATAACTAAACTAAGGCTTTGACAGCAAGTTGGATTCTAACTTCTTCTTTTGTTCAGTCTTTTTCGGTATCTTTATATTTATTTTTCACAATTAATACTGTAGTTTATTTTTGTAAAACTAGTAAATTGCAATTAACGTATGAGATGAGCTCAATGTAATTTAAATCCTAAAATTTCTGATTAGTTATAATTATGCTATAATTATTTATATTTTTGAAATTGTTATTTTGATTGAGATCGAGAATTGTAAATTTGTTGTAATTTGGACTGTTATTATTTTTATTTGATTTGAGGGAATATTTTTACTTATCGCTTGACAGATGTATTTTGTGTGTTGTAAATGGACTGCAATTAATTAGCTGTTGTAATACGAACTGTTATGTTTTATTTGAGTTGCCAAATGCTTTTACTTGCCACGTGATTAATTGTATTTCCTTAATCCGGTGTATTAAAATTGTATTGACTCCCAAATGAAATTTGGGAATGCACTCTACTTAGTTACCGCTCTTAGGTTTCAATTTAATTGGATGCACGGAAAAAATTAAATTACCTCACATTTTATTTACTAGTTATTTAATTAATTTCACTTAGCTTCATAATTCATCACTTAAAGTTAATCGAAAACGCGGAGTATTACAATACAATTTATACATCTTCATTTGTTCTTAAAAGTAGTAATTCTCTCCCTTTAGATCCTATATATGTGCAATGGTAAATCACTTTATCAAAATGGTTTGGTAGGGTATGTGCTAAATCTGAATGCACCCAAGGTCGGCATAAATGGAGCTGAAAGTAGAAAAAAGTTTCAATCACAATAGCTGGATTAGGAAAACGCCACATTATACGCTTTCGGAAAAGAGAATCCAAAAACATCGTATTATTGCTAAAAAAGCTAAATTATTAATTTGGTCCATCTCAAATTTCTTTTCGTACACGACACAGTACCTACCACTTCGAACTTTTCCTAAAGCATGTATAGCATCGTGTTAATGGGAGCAAAAGAAATGCAGACGGAACATTACTTGACAAATCTACGTAATTCTAAGAAGCATCTCTTAAATTTCTACACAAGCCGTCTCACTTTGTAGTTGTACACCAATTACCCTATTGCTATATATTGGTGTGATCGATCGAGCAAGACGAGAGAGAAAGCAAAATCAGAATGAATTGGGAGCAAAATTGGAGTGATAGACAGCAACTCACCCAAAACACGATTAATTCGACAAAGCCGGCCAAAAGATGGCTTTGGTTTGCATCATGTATTCCATCGATTGCGCTTCTGATCCTTCTTTATTGCAGCTACCTTCCAGAAACGTATAAAACTCTCCCAGATCCATGCACGTTTACCCGGATAAACTCCTGAAAAGTTGCACGTTCTTTAATTTGTTGGAACATCTATCTTTTTGTACGTAAAAGTTCATATACTTACATAAATGTTACACTCTCATTAATTACGTCCCACCTAGTAATACATATTAACTTGGACTACATCATAAACAAAATTAAACCAAACTTGATCTTTGTTGGACAAATTGCTCAGTAACACCATAAAGATGATGCACTTTTGAAAGTAGCGGCAATGTCTCACTGACAAGCGCATCGATCCCCACTTTTCAGCCTCACATTGGATATTATTTTCCAACATCTTATAATGCTACAGAGGTCCTAATTTACCCTCTTATCTATTACAAAGCAATCATGTAGAAGTTTGTGTACAAATAGCTTAGCTCCATTCTTTAATTAATTATGAAGCCAAAGGCAGTTAGATAGCAAAATTTAACTAGAGTTTTCTAAGTTACATTCCTATCCATGACACCAATTAACAAATTGAAGTGCAATCGAGAGAAAGCTACGCCCAATTAGCCATAGATTTCTTGGTGCTTTGTGAACTTCCTCACTACAGAGCCTGTTCTTTTTGGCTGAGATTTATGGTTTTTAGCTACAGCTTATAACTTTTAGATTGTTTGTGCAAGAGATTACAAAAGTAACAGAAACTCACATACGATTTTTACCGATATAAATGAAGTCAGTACAATATACACCACAATTAACTAGTAAAACTTATCTTAAAAGACATTCCATTTAAAAGCTATTTACTGTAAAAAAAAGTCAAAAACAGAAACCAAAAGCTAAAAAAGAACAGGGCTATGTATGCACATAACCCAAGGCGTGCACGGGTTAAAATCAGTCTCAGAATGCAACAAAATTAACTATGGACGTGGCAATTAGACGAATCCTACAAGCCTAAATAGAATAAACAAGCCAACCTAAACATGCACCGTACCGACACATCAAGTATACAATTAAACCCAACAAGATAGTGGGATGAAGCTTTCAAATTGGCTTTTGCTTATTTGTGTAAGCATGAACAACCAATAGGAGCATGGCTTAGGGGAAGAAATCATGCAACCTTGCAATGATCTTCCCATTCTGGAAAAAAAAAATAAGGAAGGGCTCTCTCTCTCTCTCATATATTTTAGGTCACATTTGTTCTCAAGTGGACACTTACGAAATCGCAACAGCCAGCAAAGAAAGAAAGAAAGGGCCATTATTTTGTTTTGCATTCATGTTGAGGAGCATTAAGCCCTGCAAAGGAGGTGTTAGCCAGTGTCTCGCATCCTTGGTGAGATTTGATCACATTTAATTAAGCTATCTCTACAAGCCTCCTCTTGAGGCTTTATGGTTTGTGCTTAATGACTTGGTTTCCTCCTGAAACCAAGAATAAGATTCCTGCAAAGAAGCACAATTATGCTGTGTGTGTGCACACTTGGCTTAATTAGTTACTACTATAGTGTCCGTGCTAACGCCACGGCGGCATTTTAGGGATGCACACGAAATCAACCAAACAAATTTTTGAATGGCCAAACATGTTTTATTCCCTGCTTTCAAAGCCAATTTTTGAATGGCCATATATGTTTTGTTTGGATAATTGGGTTCCTCCCCGCCGCACCGCGCCGCCGCGCCGCGTCCACTGCGTGCGCGCCCTGCACCATGTGGACGCGGGTCCGCCGCGTCTCGTCCGCCCCGCCGCGCCGCACCGCGTCCACCGCGTGCGCGCCCCGCACCGCGCGGACGCGGGTCCGCCGCGTCCGTCTCGTCCGGCCCGCCGCACCGCGCCGCCGCGCCGCGTCCACCGCGTGTGCGCCCCGCACCGCGCGGAGGCGGGTCCGCCGCGTCCGTCTCGTCCGCCCCGCCGCGCCGCGTCCACTGCGTGCGCGCCCCGCACCATGTGGACGCGGGTCCGCCGCGTCTCGTCCGCCCCGCCGCGCCGCGTCCTCCCCGCCGCACCGCGCGGACGCGGGTCCGCCGCGTCCGTCTCGTCCGGCCCGCCGCACCGCGCCGCCGCGCCGCGTCCACCGCGTGCGCGCCCCGCACCACGCGGAGGCGGGTCCGCCGCGTCCGTCTTGTCCGCCCCGCCGCGCCGCGTCCTCCGCGCCGCCTATGGCACGCCGCACCGCGTCTGGCGCGTCTGCGCCGCGAGAAGCTCGTAGCTCGTAGACGACGCGACGTCCGCTAAGTTCGGAGCTCGGAGCTCGTAGACGAAGCGACGTCCGCCGCGGGAAGATCGGAGCTCGGAGCCGTACCCGCAAAACGAAGCGATGTGCAAAACTGAATCGTCGCGACCTGCATGCGAAGGAGCCGAGGAGGAGGCGGCATGGATGCGAAGGAGCCGAGGAGGAGGCGGCGACGACAGCGCGGCGTGGGGAGGAGCAGGTGAGGGCGAAGCGGAGGAGCGGCGGCAGCGCGGGGTTGGGAGGAGAAGGCGAGGGCGGAGCGGGGGGAGGAGGCGAGAGAAGCGAGGGCGGAGCGGATCTGGCGGCGAAGCAGCGGAAAAACCGAGGGGGCGCGGGGGTGGGGAGGAGCAGCGGAAAATCGAGGGGGCGCGGGTGGGGAGGGGAGGAGGAGGAGGCGGCGCAGGGTGGGGTGGGGAGGAGGAGGAGGCGGCGGCGCGGGGTGGGGGGAGGAGGAGGCGGCGGCTGAGCGGGGGAGGAGGAGGAGCGAGGGCGGAGCGGATCGGCGGATATTTCGCGAGTGGGGGAGCGGGACGCGGGAGGGGTACTGCAGATCCATTGAAGGATGACCATCGGATATGGTTGAGCAAGGAGAGAGAATGGAGGAGAGTTAATCTGGTGCGCACATTTTTAGGATGGTGTATTTCTGGATGCATATTGTGGTGTGGATGTAGTTAAGGTCATGACTGTGGAGCAGGTAATTGTTGGGTGGATGGATGTAGGATAATTTTAACTGGTGGTTTATTAGTGTAGATGATGGATTTTGACCCCTAGCAAGATCGAGCTCAAAAATACATCACGAATGTGCGCCGCGCGCTATTCGAGCTGGATATATACACAATAAATGCATGGCGTACGAATGCCATGTACCATGTGTGTGTGTGTGTGTATATATATAATTTTTCATCCATAATTAAGACTTTTCATCTTTGATATATTATATATCATTGCACTTGCACGTATCTAAGAGTAATCCAAAGGAAGAGAGGCTTAGTGCCTAGATACCATGGTTCCTTATACACACACTAATCAATGGCTACGCGTAAAATAAGCGTGCATCCCTGAGCGATCCAACTAGCCAACCACTCCACCATCTCACCCTATAGACAGTTACTAGCGTTTGTTAATTATGGTAAAGTTACTATCATATGTACATCAAGTTATCATTTGTAATTCATAAAGTTACCCGTAATTCATAAAGTTACTGCCGTGTGTGAGTGAAGTTATTGCTAATATGTATGCATTGAGACGAGAGACAAATATGCATGTCAATAGCAAATAACTCGTACGTAAAGTTAATGTCGTGTGTGAGTGAAGTTACTATCGAGTTACTGTCTGTTATAATACTATAAAATTGGCGGTAACTCTACATGTATTTAATAGTAATTTCGCTTATACATGACATTAACTTTATATGATACAAATTTCGCAGCGTCAAAACATATTCAACATGGATTTTGTTTTGTTAAGTTTGTAATTTCGAATACAATTGTGCAAACAGATCATAGATTGGACTTTTGGTGAAAAAGTTGTTGTATTTTTTAGCTTATAAATAAGATAAAAAATCACAAGTCAAATGCATTTATTCTCTTCTCTCTCTGCTATATGCATGCATACAAATCAAATTACTATCTTCTGAACATAAAGTTATCATCGATTGACTTATAAATATCAAAGTTACTATCTCATGCAAATAAAGTTATCATCAAATATGAACCGTATCAGGATGCTCTTGCGCGCAGCCAGCGACCCGCGCGTAACGTGCGCGCATGTGTTAATTAGCGCAACCGTATAGGTGTGCGTAATATATTCTACTTCTGAATGTAGTTAATCCGACCTATAATATACTATATAAATGAATAACATACTCCTTTAACATCTTAATTAACAAGACGAGCTAAAGCAAGCAGCTTGCTGCTTTTCTTCTCTCTCCTCCTCTCTCTCTCTCTCTTTCTTCTTGAACGATACATGCAAATTACAAAAGCGGCCAGCTAGCCAGATGCTTACGCTACGTTATCGAATCGCATTGAATTAACCAGTCCAGTAATAATTGATTAAACAAAAACATATTTAGTCATGAGTCATCTACGAGCATGGTGTGCAGCACTGCAAGCTCTCCACTACGTACATATCTATTTCCTCCTCAGATTTCTTTCCCCTTTAGATTTTCCCTTTAATTAGTTCTACCTAATATTCTTCCTGTAACACCACTATCTCTCTCTTTCTTTTATAATATGTACATATCGAAGAGAAGAGTACGAATTGAAGAGTACCCTTCTTGTCTCTCTCTGTATCTATATAGCTAAGCTAGCACAATTGCTTCCGCCATCACTCCTGCCTGTCCCTGTCCCCTTCCCCTCCTCCACATGTAAATACAAACGATCGAGGAGCAACACCCAGTTCCAGTTGCAGAGCTGATCGAGGGAGGCAGGCAGGCGCATACATATAAGCAAGCCATCAGCGGCCGGCGTGGGTTGAGAATGGTGAAGTTCTCGCGGGAGTACGAGGCCAGCATCATCCAGGAGTGGAAGGCGAAGTTCGTCGACTACAAGTGCCTCAAGAAGCTCATCAAGAAGATCAAGATCTCCCGCCGGGACTCCGACGACCAGTCGCCGCTCGTCGTTGCAAAGGGAGGCGGCGGCAGCAACAGCAACTATGGCTTCTCCGTTCTCGACCCCGTCCGCGCCCTCGCCGCCCGCTTCTCCCCGAAACAACAATCTCAAGCCCCCTCAGTGCGTCTATATATCTTGTCCCCTGTATTCTTGGCAAATACTCGTGTACGTCGTACCTTGTCGAGTTCTTGCCAAGTAGTATTTCTGATGTATATACGTACATGCATACATTTGGCAGGACGACGAGGAGAGCTCGGACACAGGGGAGCTCGTGCGATCCACGGACAAGCACGTAAGCATCGATCGGTCGCACATGCCCGTGCATTGATCATTGATGCATGTGCGAATCATGTAGTTTTGTTAAGTATACTAAATACTTGCGCGAGTGGATACATGCATATAAGATGGTTTTATTTCCTGCAGGAGAGGGAGTTTTTGGAGAAGGCGGACGAGGAGCTGGAGAAGGTGAACACCTTCTATGCAGTGAAGGAGGCGGAGGTTCTGGCGCGCGGCGAGGCGCTCATCCAGCAGCTCCGCATCCTCGCCGACGTCAAGCCCATCGTCCTCGCTGACCACGCGGCCTCCCGCCGCACCCGAAGCCTCGGCCGCAGCCTGTCCATGCCGCCGCCGCCGCCCTCGCCGTCGGTGAACGGCTCCAGCGGCCGGTACCTGCTCTCCGGGCTCGCCTCGCCGCAGTCCATGTCAGGTAGGTACACACGCACACGCGCGCGTTCGTGTCAACTCCACTCGAACAAACCACGTCACGTCGCCACAGATGAACCGAGCACATGAATCCCACTGCCTTGTCGTATCATCCTTTATGCATGCATGGGCGCGCGGCGCACGTGACCAACTCGGTCGGCCTCGGTCCTCCTTGCAGATGGGAGCCTTGAGCTGCAGCAGGCGCAGCTGTCGGGGGGCGCCGCCGTGGCGGACGAGGTGATGGCGGCGCTGGAGCGGAACGGCGTGAGCTTCGTCGGGCTGCCCAAGAAGGACGGTAAGAAGGACGGTGGCAAACAGGGGAGGGGCGGCGGCGCTCTGCAGCTGCCGGCGACGGTGAGGATCGACATCCCGGCGACGAGCCCCGGGCGCGTGGCGCTTAAGGTGTGGGAGGAGCTGGTGAACGTACTACGCAAGGGCGGCGCGGGCCCCGCCGCGGCGTTCGTCCACCGGAAGAAGATCCAGCACGCCGAGAAGAACATCCGCGACGCCTTCCTGGAGCTCTACCGCAGCCTCGAGCTGCTCAAGAAGTTCAGGTATGTATGCCATGCATGGTGCAGGTCCCAGGTAGCATGTGTACCTGTACGTACACAGACAGGTAGGATTCGACCGTAGTAGGCCACTTAATCTGATCATAAATAAAGAGTGAGTTTTTTCAGACTGTGGTCAATAATTTTTTACTATAACATGAGCGCTTGTACAAACGAACCGAATGCTGATAAATCGATAAACTATTTTGAAAGATTATCTCAATAAATCGTTTCAAAATGGCAGCAGAGAAATCGTCATATTTATTTGTTCAAGAGAAGCTATAAACCAAAAATAACGAAGCCAAAAACTTATGTTACTTCTTGATATACCTACATCTAATTAATCAGTGAATTATCACCATGCAGAGAGCTGATCTCTGCTTTTGAGTGATACACATACTGCACATTTGTAGTAGTATATGTGTATGTACATACAGTTAGCCATTTACTCTTTCATTCTTTTTTAATTGGCTTCGTAGAATTTATACCATCAAACATTCTAAATTTTAATCACAAATAGATTTAAAACTATCTAGATTAACTACATGAAAATTATATCATTGTATTTGTAGTTAAAAATACTTCTATAATATTACAATTTTTATTAGTATATCTTAGTGTAAAATTATAAAAACAGCGATTAAAATCATATCTTAAAGACCATAAAAAAATTAAAAAAGCTAAGTAAAAAAGAATAGAAGGGTAACCGGGCAGGATACGCGTGGTCAAATCTCACTTTGTTTTGCATGGAGGCAACCGTGTGAATCACGTAGGCGCCAATGCCATGCATACAGATTAAGGGGGTGGAGCCGTGGAGGGCGACTATTTTCTTGTTTTAACATAGCCAATAATCAATTTAGCTGGTTCTAAAAAAATAATTTAGCTGGTACCTTGTCCTTTCCTTTTGTTGTGATAGTACTTTTGTGGTGGTGATGGATTGACTCTTTTTTTTTTTTGCATGTATGGATGCATGCAGCTCTCTCAACGTACAGGCCTTCACCAAAATATTGAAGAAATTCGTCAAGGTAATAATATACTAACTAGCCATACGCGTCCTTTTGAAACGGATGGATAGGAAGAGGGAAGAGTCTAAACAACAGACAGAATAAAGAGGGACGATATAGTTAACGTTTCTAGGGGAATATAGGTCCATCCTAATGTATTATTTGCCCAAAAGAAAAGTTAGAGACCATAACAATGTTTTTTTATCGAATGAGCGATCACAACAGTGCAGTCCTGATGGGCCAAAAGAATGGGCAAAAGAGGGAATACAACAATAGAAACATTTTAGATACATACACTGATGCGTTTTGCTATCCGCAACTGACACGAAAGGCTCTGCATTTTAGGTGTCAGAGCAACACCGAGCCACGGACTTGTTCTCAGAGAAGGTGAAGAGATCGATATTTAGCAGCTCCGACAAGGTATCGTCTGCATCCTTACATGAAGAACAAATGCACACTTGTATTGACTGCAAAGTGCAAACCACAAAATATACTGAAGAACATGAACTGAAGTGAATATATGTGACGAAATTCTGAGCAGGTACTTCAGCTCGCAGACGAGGTCGAGTCCATCTTCATGAAGCATTTCGCGGGCAACGACAGGAAGGTGGCGATGAAGTACCTCAAACCACAGCAGCCCAGAAACACACACATGATCACCTTCCTCGTAGGCACGTAGCTAGCTTCAAAGATCATATCTATCATCTATCATAGACAAATCTATCTTCTGACTTGGCATCTTCCATTTCGTGTTTTCAGGGTTGTTCACAGGTACATTCGGGTCGCTATTCATCATATATGCATTCTTAGCCCACGTCTCTGGCATTTTCGCTTCAGCTGGAAACTCGGCCTATATGGAAGTAGTTTACCATGTTTTCAGGTAATCTCTTAAGCTAAGGCTCTATCCATGGTTGCAACTTGCAAACTCCAATGTAATAGGACTTACATTGTGTGTTCGGATGTGATAAGATAAAGAGGCTCGGAATGCTCAGTTCCTGGCGTGAGTTCAATTAGAGATTACTTTCGATTTTCTTGAAAAAAATTCAAAATCCAGATCTAAGACTTTATGGTAATCAAGGATGCAATTTTACCTCAAAATCACGTAGTTTTGCCCTACTTTCTGCAGCATGTTTGCACTCATCAGCCTGCACATCTTCCTGTATGGATGCAACCTCTTTATGTGGAAGAGGACCAGGATCAACCACAACTTCATATTTGATTTCTCCTCGAGCACCGCCCTGACGCACCGGGACGCCTTCCTCATGTCCGCATCGATCATGTGCACTGTCGTCGCTGCGCTGGTCATCAATCTGTTCCTCAAGAGCGCCGGTGCATCCTATGCCAATGCTTTGCCTGGCGCACTCCTACTTGTAAGAGACACAAGCTATGAAACAATTGATTATTACAACTCAATTGCGTTGTAGCAGACATGTACTGATTTCAGTTCTTTCAGATATCAACAGTAATTCTATTCTGCCCATTTAACATATTCTACCGCTCCACACGATACTGCTTCATGCGTGTCATGCGCAACATCATATTCTCACCACTCTACAAGGTAAAGACCTTCAAAAGTTTCACATCACAAACTGTTATGAACATCCGTTGATGAGAAGGCTGCTTTGTAATGCAGGTTCTGATGGCTGATTTCTTCATGGCTGACCAGCTAACTAGCCAGGTAATACTCATCCTTATACAGTCATACTACAACTTACGAGCCTTGCAATGCATGTTCTTAGAAGTTGACTGGTATACCTTCCAGATTCCATTATTAAGGCACATGGAGTTCACAATGTGCTACTTCATGGTTGGAAGCTTTAGAACACACCCATATGAGACCTGCACTAGTAGCCAACAGTACAAGCGCCTAGCCTATGTCATTTCCTTCCTCCCTTACTACTGGAGAGCTATGCAGGTATAAATCAAAACTATAGATGGACAAGGAAAGATTTGCAAATTGTTTGCATTAGTTTCAAACTAAAAGATGTGTCCATGTTTTTAAGTGTTTAAGGAGGTACCTGGAGGAAGGACATGACATCAACCAACTTGCTAATGCTGGGAAATACGTATCGGCAATGGTAGCAGCTGCTGTCAGGTTCAAGTACGCTGCAACACCAACACCATTCTGGGTGTGGATGGTTATCATTTCATCGTCAGGTGCCACCATTTACCAGCTCTACTGGGACTTTGTCAAGGACTGGGGCTTTCTGAACCCAAAATCTAAGAACCTATGGCTTAGAGATTATCTCATCTTGAAGAATAAGTCCATCTACTATGTTTCCATGGTACTATACTTTGTTCAACTCATTTTGAATATAACATTGATACAGAAACCAGCTTTGGTAGCACTGATGCCTTTACAATGCAGATGCTCAATCTTGCGCTTCGTCTAGCCTGGACTGAGAGTGTAATGAAGATCCATGTTGGTAAGGTTGAGTATCGCTTACTGGATTTCTCTCTCGCTTCACTAGAAATAATCCGACGAGGGCATTGGAACTTCTATAGGTAATTGAAAATATACGTATAAAGCTGCAAACATCAGTTTCAATTTAGTATTATTTTAGTTATAACATGGATATATGGTTGATTGGATTGCAGGCTGGAGAATGAACACTTGAACAATGTTGGCAAGTTCAGAGCAGTGAAGACTGTCCCATTACCATTCCGTGAACTCGAAATTGATTGATAAGACAGAGAGAAGGGTATGCTGGCATGCTCCCGATATCAAGGGCATTTAGGATCAGAGTTCCAGGAATGGATACACTGACCCTACTAATGCTTGCCGCTAGATTTGGTATCTAAGTGATAATAAAGTCTTCAGAGAGCATAACTTCAAAAGACCATGATGTTGCTGATCTTAAGATGGAATAAGCTCAGATGGTGCATTGTATCAAGTTCACCAGGGCACAACTAATTGAGGCATTCTGGTCAGGAAAGAGGGGAAGGATCCCTGATCGATCCATTGAAGATTGTTGCGTGTGAATCAGCTAACAAGATCTTAACTTTGTTCATCATTAAGCTATGCATGTATCTACAGATTGGTGCCAAGAAAATATCGCATGAATTTATATGCACCAAGGCATCAAACTGAATTTGAATAATGTTTCAGTAAACACAAGTAACAATCCAGTGTTGGGGAAGTATACAAAGACATAAAAGGAACGAGTTAAAAACAAAGATACAATAGATATAAATTAACTGCAGAAGTAAAAGCTCAGTAATTTCTGCTAATGCAGTGAAAGCAAGATGCTTGGCACGACAGATGACTAAAGAAGAGGAGCATAAGCAAAGTACATATATTACATGTCGCATAACAAAGTGCAAACATTACATGTCGCACGATGCACACGATAAATAGACAGCTATGACAAGTACCTCCAATGCGCTGGACGGTCTCTCGAGACCAGAAGAACCCTTGATGATGAGTAATCAAATGTAGAACAGTACAAATCATCAGAGCCAATAGCCTCTCTTACTCCAATAGTGTTTCCGCGGTAACAATTGTAAGTTTGATGAATGTCTTCATTAAAGGTGTCAAAGGCGAACAATCCCATACCACATGCAGCCAAGACAAGGTTGGAGTTGCCCCATACTTGGGTTATTGAAGAGTGATGAAAGTGAGCACTGAACTCTGGTAATTCATAGGTTGCAACAAGCTTCCCCTTTCTCAGCGAATATTGTTGAACTCGTGGTTTCAACCCACCTTTTATTTGCAGACTACCTTCTGTAGTACCAATAAATACTGAGTCTCCACGTGAGAAGATTGAGTTCGCCGTGCCACCATATCTTGCTATTTTAAGACCGATGCCAGCAGGTACACGAAAGTCTAATACATTACCACTTTCTTGCGTACTGAAAACACCATCATTTCCCTCCACCTCAGATGAACTAACCCTACAAAACACAACCACAAACAGGTTAACGATGGGACCAAATCAGATCACACAAAGCAGAATATTCTACATCTACTTCAGATACTTGATACTCCCAAATTTCAGCCTCGTCAACGACCAGTGCCAAAATATCAAATGCCTATAGGTATTTAAACAAACGAAAAATATATAGCTTCACTAGCATAAGTCAACTTAATCTAGACAGGGTCTCAAATAGCGCTAACAATGGAATAGTAAAATATTAAGGTAAGACTTTCTGATTTACCTTTGACGAACTCCTCCGCCCACCTCAGCATCAGTGTTGTTCACATGAAGGCAATAAACCCTTTTACCAGAAGAAGCAACAGATAATAAGGGTTGTGGGTTAAGCGATTTCACATCCCACAACCCAATTGACTCGTTCCCAGCAATTACAACCTTCCCCCTGCTACGCCATTGTAGTGGGCTGGAGTATTCCATTCCCAGTACTGGAGTGTTCTCTTCCCATTTCATCACTACATCGCCGTCACGGATATCATAAGCTGTGACCTTCCTTTGCTTGCTAGCAGTAGAAAGCAGGAGAGGTCCGTAGGGTCTATACCACCATTGCTGTCTTTCTACAGTTGAAATTGCAGAACTCGGTCTTGATGAGCCTACATTAGGAAGAGGCCCAAGAATTTAGAAATTTAAGTCATAAGTGACTTAAGAACTAACTATAGCTCCGCACCGACAGGGGGACCCACATGTCGTCCCCACAGAAAGAGGTAAACCTACGCCTCCAACCTGGTCAGTCTAGGAGCATTTGACAAAGGGAAGCCGAACAGGCTCTAATAACAGTCTTAACCAGGGCCGGCCCTGGGCCTGGGCAGCAGGGGCAACCGCCTAGGGCCCATGAAAATTAAGGGCCCCTACCCCAAGCCCATGTATATATACCTCATGTTTTGGAATTTCCGGTTCTGCCGTTCAGCACTTCAGCCGTTAGCTATTTTTGATTGGGACTGGGCCAGCCGGCCACTCGGCCAGCTGCAGCCTGGCAGCCTGGAGAGAATAACGGCCCAGCCCAATCCATCCGGGCGACCGGGCCTGTCCGCTACTCGGCTGAGAGACCACTGACCAGAGACCTGAGAGGCTGAGACCGCATCACCGAGAGACGGAGACGCATCGCCATCGAACGCCCAATCCGGAGAGACGCAATAACGCATCGCCGCCTCCGCCTGCTCGCCCCATTCCCCAATCGCACGCCGCGTCGCCGCCTCCGCCATTTGGTGCATCCCACTCGCCTGCCTTCGCTCCAACCTCGCCTCCGTTCTCCCTTCCATCTCACAGGTTCGTTCGATCTATTTGCGGGTTAGCGCACCAGCTTGCCCACCATGTGTTCGCTTGAGTGCCTCATAGAGATAGACAATTTACTTTCCATGATTCTGCTGCTCCTTTCAGAAATATTATAGAGAAATTGTACCAATGATCCACCTATTTGTAGAAATTTGCAGAGGCTAGTCTTCGTTTCTCAATTTGAAGTTTTGAAGTCTAGACTCTTAACCCTAGAAGAGGTGCGACCGTGTGAGGCGGAGGCGGAGATGGAGGTGGTGGCGCTGGTGAGCGGCGGCAAGGACAGCTGCTTCGCCATGATGCGATGCCTCGACTACGGCCACAAGGCAACGCAACCCAACCAGCATCCATCTATCCATCCACTAATTCTCCCCCCACTTAATCCGTGTTTTATTAACGAGTTCTTGCTAAACCTTGTTGCCTGTAGGTTGTTGCCCTGGCTAATCTCATCCCCCTCGATGAAGCCGTCGATGAGCTTGACAGCTACATGTACCAAACTGTATGGATGCTCTCTCCACTCCCGCAGCAGCAGCAGCTGTTTCTTGCGCTGTGTAATTTGTTCATTAGTTGCTGGTATTTTGCTATTTGCTGATTGCTGTGCGTGTTGCTGTTGCGAGGGAGGATTTAGGTTGGGCACCAGATTGTGGTCAGCTATGCCAAATGCATGGGATTGCCTCTGTTCCGGAGGCGCATTCGCGGATCCACGAGGCAAGCCATCTATGCAGAGATTGTGCTTGTGATTGTTATAAGCTAGGGATGTTCTTTTACGGATGAATTTGATGCAATTTCGTTGATTCGACTATTGCTTGTAGGGATCAGGGTCTTAAATATAATGTTACCCCAGGAGATGAAGTGGAGGATATGTTTGCTCTGCTGAGCGAGGTTAAACGGCAAATTCCATCTATCAGTGCGGTGTCTTCAGGCGCCATTGCTTCTGATTACCAGAGGCTTCGAGTGGAGAGTGTCTGCTCGAGGTTGGGCCTGGTCTCATTGGGGTTCTTGTGGAAGCAGGATCAGACTTTGCTCCTTGAAGAAATGGTATAACTCGAAGTTCAGGTTTTTTTGGCAGATTGTCTGGCCTAGCAGAAACTGTTCACTAACGTTGTCAGTTTTGTTCGGGTCTTTAATGCTTACAGATAAGAAGGGGCATTGTGGCTATAACTGTTAAGGTATACAGTTTAGTCATGTTTATGTTCTGTCAATATATAAAAATTCCAACTTGCTTGCAATTATATGCTTATCTCTTTGGAATAACACTTTTCACAAAATAGCGGCTGACCTTTTGGGCTTTATAGGTTGCTGCAATGGGGCTGAAACCTTCTGCTCATTTAGGGAAAGAACTGCCTGAAATTAAGTGTCATCTCCTTCAAATGAATGAGTATGTTCCTCATTGCCTACTATACATGCCTTTTAGTCATTTTCTCTAAGGATATTTTATCCTAGAAAGAGTGGTTTCCTGTCCCTTGTTAGAACCTATGGGCTTGAATGAGCAAAGGTCGTAGCTTCTCTGAGAGATCAATGAGGGACTAGTTTCCAAACAGTAGATCGCAATCTATTCCTCTCTGTGTCCGATTCTCATCCTCATTGCCTACTATACGTGCCTTTTAGTCATTTTCCCTTAGGATATTTTGTGCTAGAAAGAGTGGTTTCCTGTCCATTGTTAGAACTTATGAGCTTGAATGAGCAAAAGTCGTAGCTTCTCTGAGTGATCAATGAGGGACTAGTTTCCAAACAGTAGATCACAATCAATTCCTCTCTGTGTCCGATTCTCGTGATTTTTTAAGTCAATACTAGTGTGCTGCTTGCATATTTACTCAGCTTGTAATTTCCTTTTTTCGTCCCATTAGGAGTTATGGAATCAATGTCTGTGGTGAAGGTGGAGAATATGAAACACTAACTCTTGACTGCCCTCTATTCCGTGTAAGTTTGAGGAGATGAGAGCTGGCTGTGAATAGCCTGATGCTGCTTGTTTTAAAATGCTGAGTAGTCCTTAACCATGAAGTCGCATTCCACAACCTTTTCCTATTGGCTATATTCTGAACATGCTCATCAGATTCCTGGGCATTTGATGAACTTATTAATATGTGCAGTAATGACTTTGTTTTATCAAGTGCCAACTGATGAGATTCTTGTACCATAACATGACAACATGCCTGTTTACAGAATGCAAGAATTGTTCTTGATGATTTCGAAGTGATACTCCACTCACCTGATTCCATCGCTCCAGTTGGAGTTCTTCATCCTTTAGCATTTCATCTCGAATACAAGCCAGATTCATCTTGCAGCACTGGCGATAGCACTGTTGCTCAAGAGGGTTCTAGTTGTTTGTATGAAGTAGATGTAGATATTGCACACACCAATGTGGAAGACAAACAGACCTTGAATCCGATAACAACTACTGATGCTTACATAAATACAGATTTATGCATCTCGAAGACAGGGAAGAATTTGTTTTCCATTGGTTGCTGGATTCAGGATCCCTCTGGTACTTCAGAAGGTGCATACTGTCGTGCTAAATTATTCCATGTAACATTGAACCGTTCATAATTCCGCTTGACAGGAGTCTATCTTTATGTTCCATTGCATCTTGATTTGTGAAACATCGATTTAATATTCCATTGCGTCAATAGGCCTGAAGGCAGATCTAGTAGCAGTTTTGAGCAGAATTGAGAATCAGCTCAAGGAAGAAGGGTTAGGTTGGGTGAATGTTCTATATGTTCACCTCTACATTTCAAGCATGAAGGAATTTGGATTGGCCAATGAAGTTTATGTCAGCTTCATTACAGAAAATAAATGCTACCTGGGTGTTCCCTCACGCAGTACAATTGAATTACCACTAAATCAGGTTGGTTTGGGCAATGCATATGTGGAAGTTCTAGTTGCAAATGAGTTAGTCAAGAGAGTTCTACATGTACAAAGCATTTCATGCTGGGCTCCTAGTTGCATTGGACCTTATAGCCAGGTAAAAGAAACACTCCATGCTAATGTCATGAATTCATGTTGAAAGTTGTATGCTACTCTACAGTTCTACATAAAATTCACAAGCAAGGTGTTGCCTGTAGATTAGTTTGGTCAATTCAAATAGATTCGCTAGAGTTTTTTTTTCAGATATACATTCTGGGAGATAAAGTTTTTGTTCTAATTTTTTTTAGGCAACACTGTATGGAGAGATTCTCTATATGGCTGGTCAGCTGGGGCTTGACCCCCCTACAATGAAGCTCTGTCCTGGAGGTCCAACAGCTGAACTAGAACTAGCGTTACGAAATTGCGAAGCTGTGGCTAATGCCTTCAGCTGTTCTATCTTTTCTTCAGCAATACACTTTCTCGTGTACTGCTCTGCACACTTGACATCCAATGAGAAGGAAGAAGTCGAACAGAAACTGCACAGTTCTTACATTGCTCGTTTGGATTGCTTAAAAACTGGATCATATCCCACTATTCTGTATGTATTTGCATCGGATCTTCCAAAAGGGTATGCATATCTTTCCTTATATTTATTAGCAAGAAATGCTTCAATGTCGTCTGGACTCTGGACTGTCATATTTGAAGCACGCCATGTGAAATGCTATTCTGAACTAATTAGAAATACTTCTTCCCATGTTTCAGAGCATATGTGGAGATAAAGCCAACATTGTATGTCCCCAGCGATAATGATGGAGTTGCAATTAGAGAACTGGAGACTGGAAGGTCGCAGCCAGCATCAAGCAAAGTTCTTAGTGATTGGAGTGCACAATACTCTGACTATCACGACTCATGCTGCCAGGTCCACACGATTGGTGGGAGAGTTTGTTCTGCTGTAATTTCAATCACAAATGATATTGCATTGAAGATCTGTTCTACAACTGAACAATTATACCACTCGGAGGAGCACTTGAAAGCTATAGCTAGATTTTGTGCTTTCCAGCTCGCAAAGATCCTGAGAGATAACGACTTCTCCTGGGGCAGCATAACGGTACTCGCATCTGGCCTGTAATTACTTTGCAGCTGCATTGTTCTTGGTCTCCTGTCTCTTAACCAGCATTTCTGGATTAAAATATGCAGATGTTGAGGTTCTACTATTCGGTAGAGCACACAGTGGCAGCGGATGTGATGTCCAATGTATTTTTTGAGGCTTTTACCGAGCTTGGAGAAGTGGATAGTTCCTGCAGAATTGATGCGGTCCCTGTTTTCAACATTGTGCCAGTTTCTGGATCTGGTTGCTCCGCGTCGATGAACGACATTATGACATGCGAGCTATTAGCTTCCAAAGTTTTTTGAAGTCGAGAACCTGGCCTGCACATGCATCCAACTTGGTTCATGTGAATACGTGATACTTGCTGGAATGAGCTTTCTTTTGGAAATTGGAGTCATCAAGTAAGCTTTCTGCCAAAAGAGCGGGCCGTCTATCATTTGGCAACAGCTAAACAGCTGCCTTAGGATTAGCAGCGATAGATTTCTGGATTGATGATTTTTGGTTTATTATAAGATGATCATCGTATGATACTATACTATGCACTATACATTGGGCCTGATTAGCCCGTACTGAAGCTTGTAATGACGTTGGTCTACTGAGGCCCAGTTGGTACTTAGGACAACTGTACAAGTGTTCTTTGTGCTTAATTGACCTATGTTGCTTATTGGAGAAGCGATTTGCCGGTCTCGAAACTCCAGCTAAATGTTGTTCCGTAATCAGGCACGCACGTCTCTGCTATCCAAGTCAGAAAAGAAGAGGAGCAAATATTCCAAAATCCAGAAGTTGATGTGCCTACTATTCTAAGGAGGAAAATAATCAGATAAACTGACCAATGATTTGCAAATGAATAAGCTAACAAAGCCTTAAAATAGTGCAGCCTTAACAGTAAACTCCCCAATCAGCCAACAGAACAGGCAACAAACAGCGAGTTTCCCATTTCTCCAAACCATCCCATCCTAGAACACTGCCATATAAAAAAGCAAGAGCAATCAAGAACAGCTCCCATCTCCTTAGACTTGAACAATTCCGTGTCAGGAGCACAGATCGAAGGAGAAAGATACGACCAGCTGGGTCCGGCAATATCCATACAAAGCTCACGACGCGTCCTGATAGAACTAAGCAGCTGTGCTTCTTTTTTCCTGTCTCCTTCCCTTCCCCCCTCTCGTTTCTCCCCCTCTCCTCCCGACCCAACCAAATTTAGCCGTTACACCACCTACCATCCCCTCTCTCCCTCCCTCTCTCTCGATTTCACCAGGATCTTTCCTGATTCATTCCTGGCTGCGATCCCACACGAGCTATATAGTTGGTGTTCTTGATTCTTGCTTGCTTCTTGGCGTGGTTCGATTTGGGCAAGCAAAATGAACAAGATGATGTTCACGGCGTGCTGCTACAACGATCCGGAGATGCTGATTGATCCGGACACAGTCTACCCCATCCGCCCCGGGTGCCGGGACGACGCCCCCAAGACGCGCTTCAAGCCCCGGGTAATTCTTATAATTCTCAAATCTGATTTGCATTCCCATTTCGATAGTGCCGATCTTGCGCTGTTATGCTATGGGAGTGTTCAGATTGGGGGTAGAAGTGAGTGTAAAGTAGTCGGAGTAATAACTAATAAGCAGAACAGAAGCCTGAAACTCAATCTATGGATTCTGGATGAAATCTCAAAACTCAAATTTTGGTATTTGTAATAAAAAAACCATCTTTTCCTTAATCTCAGATCGAATTGCTGAGCGAAGGCATCGAGGAATGCTGATTAGTTATAGAGATTAGTGACTGTCATGTATTGATCAGCAAATGCATTGACTAGTTTTTTGTCACTTTTTTGTTTTCTGCCCCTTTTGGCAGCCTGGCCGCACGCTAAGTCCAAAGAGATGGAAGTTGCTCCTCAACGAGGAAGGATGCCTGGACATAGCTGGACTGCTCAAAAGAGTAAAACGTGGGGTAAGTTATATTTTTCTCCAGATTCATGATCAAAAGCCTAGTTCAACGATATGTATCTCACGCTAAGAGAAATGCCATGTATTTTGTGTAATTTGCACAGTAAAACTCTCATTTAGGACTCCTTGACAGCTATTGCTTGTTAAAGCTGTTTATAACTATATATGGTCAAGGATAATTTACGCAAAATGAAGTTTGTATAGCACATTGTTGTGGTTACAGACCAAACAGAGAGAGAGAGTGTAGTAGTGGAGAGTTGAGTAAATGAATGGCTTAGGCCCCTTTCCTCATGGCCTATGTCTTATATTACATCCACCTGGGGAGTGCCTTTACAATTATACCCTTATACATGAGTCTTCCCCTCAGGGGTACTTATGTCACTATACATGTCCCATTCTGAGCCTTACATTCCCTTAACAGGCCTGCTGGGCTTAGGTGGGGGCCACCCCTACAACAGGAGCCTCTCATGGTGAAGGGCTTCACAGGCCGAAGCCATGTTGCCGAGCCCTTTGGCCCTCTCCGTCCCTGCGGCCTGTGAGCTTTTTCATCGTTCGAAGTGCAGTGTTCGCCTTATTGCGAAGGCGTGACGCCGGGCGGCTTGACGAAGGCTTCGTCATCCACAGAGTCCTGCCGTGGCGAGGTCGGGGTCGTTGTGCGGAGCGAAGGTCGAAGTCGAGGTTGGCCTCGCCACCGAGGGGGCGGATTAGAGGCCGAAGTCGCCTCCGATTTGGCGGAGTCGGTGATTGCCCGGGCCGGACTGGGGGTGTTGGCGGAGTCAAATGCGTCGGCAAAGGTGGGCGGAGCGGGTCAAAGGTCGTCGCGCGCGCGCGCGCCTCTGGCGTCGAACGTCCTTGACGATAAGCGACTACCAGCCTGCCCAGCGGGGCTTGGTTGACACGGCGTGAGACTTGAGGGGGCGCGGCGATACCATGTTGCGACGTTCCTTCTCCTGGCCGTCCACGTGGCGGTACATGCTTGGCGCGACGCGGGTTTTGGAGCGTCGCGGTGGTACGATGCTGCGACGCTCCCCCGCCGGTTGGACTCCTGCCGGGTGGACTTTCGCCGGGTGGACTTCCGCCGATTGGACTTTCACCGGATGGATTTCCGCCGGTTGGACTTTCGCCAGATGGACTTCCGCTGGTTGGACTTTCCCGTTGATGGTATATATATATATATATATATATATATATATATATATATATATATATATATATATATATATATATATATATATATATATATATATATATATATAGCGGGCTGGTGTAGTCTTGTACCTGCATTGTGCGCGCGGATAGGTGCTGCTCCCCTAAAATGGGCCTCTTCAGTACATCCACATTCCATGGCGGCACCACGCGGCTCGGGGGATGATGATGTACTGATGGAGGCCTATTTTTCTCGGGAGTTTGGTTAGCGTCTGTTAACGGCAACTGCCTGCACTTGCCGTGCCCGCTCTGTATTTCTGCATACAACGGCAAGGTTTGCCCTGTTCTCTTAGACAGACTCACCTTCAGTCGGGGCTTGTGATCAAGCCCGCCTTCCGAGAAAATCTTGGTGGACTGAAGGTGGTCTCTTTATGAGAACAAGCCAAAACTTGGCGTGACATGACCTGCGCCAGTGCGGTGTGTGGGGAATGCCGCCGGATGTGCCACCCCGCGGAGGCGGTGCCTACAAGACGAGCAATGGGGTGGTGTTCCGAGACCACTGTTCTCCTGCTTTGGAGGATAGTAGCCGCGGAGGGCAGGCGTTTGCAGGGTGGTCCGGGGATGGTGAGCGGTGGCAGCGGAGCAGGCGCTTAGTCGAAGTAGACGCGCGAGCGCTCCGTCCCCTACCCTTCGAAGTGGTGGCAGCGGGGCTGGCGCCTAATCGAAGTAGACGCGCGAGCGCTCCGTCCCCTACCCTTCAAAGTGGTGGCAGCGGGGCTGGCGCCTAATCGAAGTAGACGCGCGAGCGCTCCGTCCCCTACCCTTCGAAGTGGTGGCAGCGGGGCTGGCGCCTAATCGAAGTAGACGCGCGAGCGCTCCGTCCCCTACCCTTCGAAGTGGTGGCAGCGGGGCTGGCGCCTAGTCGAAGTAGACGCGCGAGCGCTCCGTCCCCTACCCTTCGAAGTGGTGGCAGTGGAGCTGGCGCCTAGTCGAAGTAGACGCGCGAGGTAGACGCGCGAACGCTCCGTCCCCTACCCTTTGAGGTGGTGGCAGCGGAGCTGGCGCCCAGTCGAAGTAGACGCGCGAGCGCTCCGTCCCCTACCCTTCGAAGTGGTGGCAGCGGGGCTGGCGCCTAGTCGAAGTAGACGCGCGAGCGCTCCGTCCCCTACCCTTCGAAGTGGTGGCAGTGGAGCTGGCACCTAGTCGAAGTAGACGCGCGAGCGCTCCGTCCCCTACCCTTCGAGGTGGTGGCAGCGGAGCTGGCGCCCAGTCGAAGTAGACGCGCGAGCGCTCCGTCCCCTACCCTTCGAAGCGGTGGTGGCGGAGCTAGCGCCTAGTCGCAGTAGACGTCGAAGTAGACGCGCGAGCGCTCCGTCCCCTACCCTTCGAAGTGGTGGCAGCGGAGCTGGCGCCTAGTCGAAGTAGACGCGCGAGCGCTCCGTCCCCTACCCTTCGAAGCGGTGGTGGCAGCGGGGCTGGCGCCCAGTCGAAGTAGACGCGCGAGCGCTCCGTCCCCTACCCTTCGAGGTGGTGGCAGCGTGGCTGGCGCCCAGTCGAAGTAAACGCGCGAGCGCTCCGTCCCCTACCCTTCGAGGTGGTGGCAGCGGGGCTGGCGCCCAGTCGAAGTAGACGCGTGAGCGCTCCGTCCCCTACCCTTCGAGGTGGTGGCAGCGGGGCTGGCGCCCAGTCGAAGTAGACGCGCGAGCGCTCCGTCCCCTACCCTTCGAGTTGGTGGGAGCGGGGCTGGCGCCCAGGCGAAGTAGACGCGCGAGCGCTCCGTCCCCTACCCTTCGAGGTGGTGGCAGCAGGGCTGGCGCCCAGCGCGAAGTAGACGCGCGAGCGCTCCGTCCCCTACCCTTCAAGGTGGTGGCAGCGGAGCTGGCGCCCAGTCGAAGTAGACGCGCGAGCGCTTCGTCCCCTACCCTTCGACGTGGTGGCAGCGGGGCTGGCGCCTAGTCGAAGTAGACGCGCGAGCGCTCCGTCCCCTACCCTTCGAAATGGTGGCAGCGGAGCTGGCGCCTAGTTGGAGTAGACGCGCGAGCGCTCCGTCCCCTACTCTTCGAAATGGTGGCAGCGGAACAGCCTCTGGTGCTTCTCGCTCGCGGGTGTGCTCGCGCGGAAACCAGCCTCTGGTGTTTCTCGCTCGCGGGTGTGCCCGCGCGGGACCCAGCCTCTTAACACGTCGCCTTGTTACTTTGCGGGCGGCGCGTGGGAGTGGGCCCCCATGGTGCGCTTTGCCTGCCGTAGAATTAACCGGGGTAAGCTGTGCTCTGAAGTACGTGGGGGCCAATGCCCACACCTTGTTGATACTCCGAAGAGTGCGCGGAGACAGCGTCTGCGCCTTCTTTATGCTCCGGGGAGTGCGTGGGATCGGCATCCACGTCATATTTATACTCTCAAGAGTACGCACTGGGGCGACGCCCGTGCGTGCGCGGTGTTCGCGTCTTGTTTATACTCCGTAGAGTGCGTAGGATCGGCATCCACGTCCTATTTATACTCCGAAGAGTATGCACTGGGGCGACGCCCGTGCGTGCGCGGTGTTCGCGTCTTGTTTATACTCCGTAGAGTGCGCAGGGATAGCGTCCACGTCCTATTTATACTCCGAAGAGTGCGTGCGGAGGCGGACCTCAACGCTACGTCTTATTTAGAGTCCGTAGACTGCGCGCGGAGGCGAACTCGCCTCCGCGCGTTGCGGGCGGTGAAATTGCGTGCGGAGGCGAACCTCGACGCTACGTCTTATTTATACTCCGTAGAGTGCGTGCGGAGGCGGACCTCGACGCTACGTCTTATTTTAGAGTCCGTAGACTGCGCGCGGAGGCAAGCCTCCGCGCGTTGCGGGCGGTGAAATTGCGTGCAGAGGTGAACCTCGACGCTACGTCTTATTTATACTCCGTAGAGTGCGTGCGGAGGCGGACCTCGACGCTACGTCTTATTTTAGAGTCCGTAGACTGCGCGCGGAGGTGAGCCTCCGCGCGTTGCGGGCGGTGAAATTGCGTGCGGAGGCGAACCTCGACGCTACGCCTTATTTATACTCCGTAGAGTGCGTGCGGAGGCGTCCCCCCGCTCGCCTTTGTTTATACTCATGCCCGTATCTTCGACGGAGAGTGCGCGCGCGAACGCGTGTCTTTGTTTATACTCATGCATGTATCTTTGACGGAGAGTGCACGCGCGAACGCGTGTCTTTGTTTATACTCATGCCCGTATCTTTGACGGAGAGTGCGCGCGCGAACGCGTGTCTTTGTTTCAAAGAACAGAAATTTGTGCAAACGGTGAACTTTATTAAATTCCCGTTTGCGCGGGTGAGCCATTACAAAAGAAGGGGGAGGAATACCAACCACTAACCGCTATGAGGGCGGGGCGATCGCTGACGAGCCGCTGCTGCTGGGGCAACCTTGTGCGCGAGGAGCGCGGGACGCTCTCGGGGGGTGCCCGAGGGCTCCGCATCTGCCCTCCCAGCTTAGGTGCCTTGGCGAGCCGCGTGGCATGGGCCTCTGGCGCCAAGCTCTATGCGCCGAGCCATGTCCTGGTCGCCATGAATGATGATGATGGCTCGCGGCCCGGGAAGCTTCATGCACAGGAAGCCGTGATGCGGGACTGCCCCGAGGGTGTTTAGGAGCGGCCGCCCTATTATGGCGTTGTAGGGGTATACAATGTCGACCACGTCGAAGATGGCGTCCTCGCTCCTGACGTTGTCGTTTTGGCCGAAGGAGACTTGGAGGCATATCTGGCCTAAGGCGCGCAAAGGCTGCCCTCCAAATCCTTGCAGCGGGATGCCTGAAGGGCCCAATCGGCTCCGAGGGATCCCCATTTGGTCGAAGGCCGCAGCGAACAGGATGTTTGCGGAGCTTCCTCCATCGACTAGGACGCGCCTGACGTCGCATCCGGCTACGAGGACCCGGACGACCAAAGGGTCTTGGTGGGGGAACTCCACGCCCTCGGCGTCAGCGGGCGTGAATGTGACTTCATGTTGCGCCCATTCTGGCGGCGCCTGCGCCGGGTATGCCGCGACGTGGTGCAGCCTCCGCGCGTAGGCCTTCCGTTGTCTTGCCGAGGCGAACTCCAGTGAGGAGCCTCCGGAGATGACGTTGATAATCCTGCGCTGGGCTCCCTCCGGGGCTTGCAACTGTAGGAGGCCTTCCGGAGGTTGTTGTACATGCGCCTGGATTCGCAGGAAGCCTTCCTGGGGCTGTGCTCCTTGGTCCTGGGGGTGTTGGACGTGAGCCACAACGGGCGCGCGTGCATCCGGGTTTTTGTCCCTGGCAACGCTCTGCCGTAGCGCTGCGATGGTGGCACAAGCACGCGTGTCGTGGTTGCCCCGGCCGTGGATTTCGCACCACTGCCCGTGGTGCTGGTCGCCGTACTCTTCGCGGGTCCGGTCGTCTCGACCCCGGCCACGTCCCCGTCCTCGGCCTCGGCGCCCTCTGCCTCCGCGACCTGCGGAGGCGTTGTCTTCGGAGCCGCCCTCGATGTCGAAAACGTACCGAGGTTTCCTGGACTTGCGTTGGTCGCGCTTGGACCTGTCGCCTTGCTGGTCATTGTGTTGGGGGTCCTTGCGTTCGGAGGCGCCCTTCGGCTGCTCTTGCTTGCGCTTACCTTTCGAAGGGCCCTGTTTCGGCGAGTCTTCGCTCTTGACCGAGCCTTCGGCCTTGTTAGAGTCGGAGTCATTACCGTGTCGCCTCCGCGCGTCCTCCTCCGCTCTGGCGTACTCTTCCATCTTGTCGAAGAGTTTCCCGACAGTCTTAATGGGCTTGCGCGCGTTGTACTCGGCCATTGGCCCCGGTCGGAGGCCTTGTATTGCTGCGTTGATGACCGTTGTTTCGTTGACATCATTGACTTAGCAGCGCACTTTCGCGAAGCGCTTGAAGTAGTCCCGGAACCTTTCCTCGGGTTTTTGCTTGACTGCGAAGAGCTGGTCCGCATCGACGCGCTCGATGTAGTTCCCCTGAAAGTTGTTGTAGAGTCGGTTGCGGACCTGTTCCCACGCGTAGATGGACTGTGGTTCGATGGTGAAGAACCAGGACAGCGCCACCCTTTGTAACGCGAGGGGGAGCCCTTTTGCCTTCGTGGTGTCGTCTCCGCTGGCGGCTTCGATGGCGGTCTCATAGACGTGCACGAACTCTCGCGGGTCGGAGTCGCCTTTGTAGGCCTCGATGACGCTCGGGAACTTGAAATCTTCAGGCCATGGCGCTGCTGTAGGCCCGCCGAAAGCGGGGACTCCGGGTCTACGCGCCGTAATGGGGCGCGGCTAGACGTAGGGGCGTCGCGGCTATCCGCCCTCTCCGGGGCGGGTTCGGATGCCACCGCCGGAGGGGCGTGTTGGCTCCGAGCCTCCTGCATGTCCCGGACGGCTCCGCGGAGGTCTGTTAGCTCCCGCTGAAACGCGCTGAGGGCCGCCAGCAGGGCAGTCTCCACCGCGGGCGTGGCCGGGGCCGTCGGTGCGCTTGGCGGTGCTACCGGCATGGTGGTGACCACGGCCTGCGTGCCCAGGCTGCTGGGGTCATTCACCGCTTCTGCGCCGAGTGGAAAAACGGGTGCGCCTGCGTTGCCACCGCCGGGGTTGGCCGTCGGGGCAGTGCTGGTGGGGTCGGTCGTTGCGTCGGTGGCGGGGTTGGTCGTCGCGTCGACGGCGGGGTTGGTCGTCGCGTCGATGGCGGGGTCCTCGGTCGCACCTGCACCACTGCTCGTACCTGCGGCTGCTAAAGCCGAAGCCCTTGTGCTGACGCGAGACTTCGCCGCTCCCGCTTTCTTCTTCTTCGCCGCCGACGGTGAAGCTTTCTTTGGTGCCATCCTCCTTCAGACTTGAGGCTTGCTCTTGTCCTCCCCACGGACGGCGCCAACTGTTGTGGTTACAGACCAAACAGAGAGAGAGAGTGTAGTAGTGCAGAATTGAGTAAATGAATGGCTTATGCCACTTTCCTCACGGCCTATGTCTTATATTACATCCACCTAGGGAGTGCTTTTACAATTATACCCTTATACATGAGTCCTCCCCTCAGGGGTACTTATGTCACTATACATGTCCCATTCTGGGCCTTACATTCCTTTAACAGGCCTGCTGGGCTTAGGTGGGGGCCACCCCTACAACACACATGTTTCAATATTTTGACTTTATTGATTTGTTCATGTAATTTGATACAAGATTTGCTGGGCAAAATCTAAACCATGATTGTTTAAAAAACCTTACCTATAACTTCGGTGAGAGGGTTACACCCCCTCTCTTTTTTTCTCCTTCTCATCATGCTTATTTTCCTTTTCCACCCTCCAGTTTTTCTCCTCGATAACCATGCTTTCCCCCCCCATCTGTTGGGTATCCCATAGGGCCTTTACTGCTACTATGTGTTGTGACTCTTTAACTGAGCCAGGACACTCTTTATTTTGGTCGTGTAAACAGGGTGTCCACCCAACCATCAAAGGAGAAGTTTGGGAGTTTTTGCTGGGTTGTTATGACCCTAAAAGCACTACTGAACAAAGGAACCAATTGCGACAGCAGCGAAGGTTCTTTTTTCATCACATATTCTTTTTTGGGGTCTGATGGTGTATATTCATTTTAAGTTTTCAGTTTCTACTGCAATACATTATTTATATCACCTAGGAAAGGTGCTCACCCCTTGTTTGGTTGGTCTTTTTGCTTTGGTTAACTGAGAGATGTAACTGCTCGAATAAATCTTGAGTGGTTTAGATATGCAAAGTTTTCTTGTTAAGTTAAAAGTAGTGTACAAGGATACGTATTGGAGCAATTGTATTTCCAACTTCCAACTAGTTGAAAGGCTGGGTTGTGAAATACGAAAATTTTGGCACATGTTATTCTGCATCATAGCAACGCTGTTTTATTCTTCAGGAGGTCCAGCATTGCTTTATGTTGCTTATCAGAAAGTTATCTAGATCATATACATGAGATAAGGAATATACTGATTTTCATATTTTGATAGGTTAGAATATGAGAAACTGAAAACAAAGTGCCGAGAAATGGACACAACAGTTGGTAGTGGAAGGGTACTCACTATGCCTGTCATAACAGAAGATGGCCAGCCTATCCAGGATCGTAACTCAAATGGAGGGGCAAGGCTTTCTTCAGAGGGTGCAGAACAGCAAACCAATGATGAACCACTCCCAAAAGAAGTTATTCAATGGAAACTTACTCTGCACCAAATTGGTAGGCACTATTGCCTCTGTTTTCACCATCCCTTGCATGTAAAGGAAAGCATAGTAGGCATATATTGTTTTCAACTTTCGTTTATATGATTCTTTCACTGTTCAATTGTAGGTCTTGATGTTAATCGTACCGACCGTGCACTAGTTTATTACGAGAGCCAAGAGAATTTGGCACGGCTGTGGGACATTCTTGCAGTGTACTCATGGGTTGACATGGACATTGGTTATTGTCAGGGTGGGTTGTTGAAGCAAAACTGAGCTTTTTCTGCAAATCTAAGCTTAGTAAAAAGAAAAGGAATGCTTAATCGTGTCAGTTTGCTAAATGTTATGTTGTGTAAATTTGTTAAACCCTCTTATGTACAAACAGGAATGAGTGATCTTTGTTCACCAATATCAATACTTCTGGAACATGAAGCGGATGCTTTTTGGTGCTTTGAGCGACTGATGCGCAGGGTGGTAAGCACCTTTACATCCTTATCCTTCTATTCACCAAATAAATATGTGGATTCTTTACTACTTCCATTGCTTAGGCATCACATGCTACACGTATGGTATTGATGGCATAAGATTTCAATTTAAACTTCTACATATAACATTATAAAAAAAGGTATAAATATACTGTGTACAACTGCAGTTAAACTTTGCAGTAAACAAAAAAAAGTCAAGATCATTGCTGCAAGATACACCAGTTAGCCTGGTAGTAAATCATTTTCTGCATATATGCTTGCATAATTTTAGAATCGGTCAATCTGAACTTGTCTTAGGCCTCTATTATTATTTTTAGCTCACCTTATCGGCTGATTTCATGTAGCATCTTGCTCTAAAACAAAAGATTTCACTTAGCACAAGCGTTCATTGACTTGGCAAACCTAAAAGGATCTGTTACACTATGATACACTTTCTTATGTGCAGCAACCCCTAGATTGGATCAAAGTTTGTAAAATTCGGTATGAGTGTGCATGGTATTAAGAATGAAGAAGATGAATCTCGTAAAAAGAAACAAAATAACAACGTTCAAGCAACCACAACGAGAGAGAAAAGATTTGGCAAAACCGGCTACAAATTCTTTAAGCACAATCTCAAAAAAGTACAAAGAATTGTCTCTCACTCACAACCCTCTCAAATCTTTTAAGACCATCAGATTTTTGCTCTATACAAGAATCTAAGTGCTAAAGAATATCCTAATCTCTAATCCTCTTGTGCGTTCTCTATTTTGGATGAGTAAACTTAATTGTTTGGTTCCTCTCTATGGTCACTTCCTATGGTTTATATATTTCCTCTTAGCTTTTTCCAAAACAGAGTAGGAATCCTAATCCAAATAGTAATAGGGGTTATTATCCTAATAATATTCATCTAGGACTCTTTATAGCACGTATTTCTAAATCCTAAAATACTAGAATATGAGTCACACTCTAACTCAGCAGGAACCATCTTTTGTATAAATAAAATCAACAAACTATGAACATGTTAATGAATTCAATGTGGCATTCAAAGCATACCATAATGTTTCAAGCTCAATTGTTCATAAGTGCAAGTTCTGTGTTACTTGCAGAGACAATGGTGTATTTTGGTTTGTGCCAAAGTTTGCCCTACCAATTTGTGTTTGGTCATGAAATTGGTCATTTGGGATTTAGCCAAGAATTGGCCAAAAAAAATTTGCAGCTATTTGATATAGAACGGAAGATACGGAAAAAAAACTGTGACCTGCTTGGCTGAGCTTTTGTACTTCCGAAGTAAAATAGTTATTCTGGTGCATGTGGTATCTGTCTTCATTATTGTTTGTACAAATACTGCAAGCTTGGGTATTTTACCTTCTAAATATGCAGCGAGGAAATTTCAAGAGTACCTCTACTTCCATTGGAGTTCGATCTCAACTGACCACCTTGTCATCCATAATGAAAGCCGTTGATCCAAAGCTACATGAGCATTTAGGTAGAGTTGATTGGAGCTAAATGTTGTTCGTTGGGCTGCTCAAAGAAATCAATGCCCTTACTTGCTCAATTTTTGAACAATAAGTTGCAATTTTGTATTCCCTGATGAAAAAAAATCATTTATGCAGAAAATCTTGATGGAGGGGAATACTTATTTGCCTTTCGTATGCTGATGGTTCTTTTCCGCAGGGAGTTCTCTTTCGTAGACACGATGTACCTTTGGGAGGTAAGTTTTCTTGACAAAGTTGCATAATTAACTTGCAGACGTGTTAATTGCTTGTGCATTAAATTAGTTTTCTTGGCAATTCAATCTGTATCTCACCAGTATCCAAATAAGTGCAATGACAATTTAACTCTGGTATACTTATAATCTAATACTAATTGTACTACTAATTAGTTTTTGGATTCCTCAAGAAGGCATTCATGGCTACAAGGTGATCATTTTCTTGATATTGAAATCTTGCAGCTCATGTGGTCTATGGAGTACAATCCAAGTCTCTTTTCGATGTTGGAGAGCGACACTGGCACATCTAACGCGAACACAAAAGATGAAAATGCCCTCAAACAGTGTGGAAAATTTGAACGGAAAAACTTGCAGGCGGCTAAGAAAGACGAGCAGATCCCTCTGTCTGTCTTTGTTGTAGCTAGTGTCCTAGAGGCTAAAAACAAGCGGTTACTGAATGACGCAAAAGGTCTAGACGATGTCGTCAAGGTCTCTCTCTCTCTCTCTCTCTCTCTCTCTCTCTCTCTCTCTCTCTCGGTGGTGATGATTGAAATTTATGTTGTTTATGTGTTTGTCCCCCTGCTAACAGATCTTGAATGATATCACTGGAAGCCTGGATGCAAAAAAGGCATGCAGAGGGGCATTGAAGATTCACGAGAAGTACCTAAACACAGTGAGTTTTCTGTTAATTAATATAACCTTAGGCACACTCAAGAGCCAAAACTATAAACTTGCTCTTTTCCTGGATTGCAGGTAAAAGCATCATAGCGACGTGTACAGCTTCACAGTAATACATTCTTAGCAACAATATTCGTTCGGGCATTTTGTGAATTGGAGAAGCAGCTGTATCACGGAACATTTTTCATTCATGATATGTGTGTGTATTCTGTAATTCTTTGACCCACTTTGTAATATTGCATTTGCACAAAAGGAGACGAATGCCAATCTTGTAAAGGTACAGCATGAAATGTTTGTGTAGGATCGGATAGGTAATAGAGGGAGAGAGGTGAATGGTGCCTTAAAATTTTTTCTTAAATATTTACTTATCCTTTATTCGGATAGCTACAAAGTTATGAGGATTAGGATATGAAGTCTACTTCAAAAACAGAGGAATACAGAGCTCTGTACGACCAAATCAGAGCACTATATGGTCGAGTTACAACCACTCGTCAGAAAAACAACGTGGTCGGTTACGACTATCAGACGAAAGCCAACGTATATAGTCGGAGCTCAATTGTCAGATGGAAATCACCGTGATCGGTGATCGACCACCATTCAGATACCAACGTAATTGGAAATCGAAATCATTCAGATACCAACGTAATTGGAAATCGAAATCGACTGTCGGATAGAGATATCTTGTCTCTCTCTGTATCTATATAGCTAAGCTAGCACAATTGCTTCTGCCATCACTCCTGCCTGTCCCTGTCCCCTTCCCCTCCTCCACATGTAAATACAAACGAGGAGCAATACCCAGTTCCAGCTGTAGAGCTGATCGAGGCATACATATAAGCAAGCCATCAGCGGCCGGCGTGGGTTGAGAATGGTGAAGTTCTCGCGGGAGTACGAGGCCAGCATCATCCAGGAGTGGAAGGCGAAGTTCGTCGACTACAAGTGCCTCAAGAAGCTCATCAAGAAGATCAAGATCTCCCGCCGGGACTCCGACGACCAGTCGCCGCTCGTCGTTGCAAAGGGAGGCGGCGGCGGCAACAGCAACTATGGCTTCTCCGTTCTCGACCCCGTCCGCGCCCTCGCCGCCCGCTTCTCCCCGAAACAACAATCTCAAGCCCCCTCAGTGCGTCTATATATCTTGTCCCCTGTATTCTTGGCAAATACTCGTGTACGTCGTACCTTGTCGAGTTCTTGCCAAGTAGTATTTCTGATGTATATACGTACATACATACATTTGGCAGGACGACGAGGAGAGCTCGGACACAGGGGAGCTCGTGCGATCCACGGACAAGCACGTAAGCATCGATCGGTCGCACATGCCCGTGCATTGATCATTGATGCATGTGCGAATTGTTATGAATAGCGCTTGTATTCATATGAGGCCAATGGGCCGGTATATATACACAAAGTACAGGTGGTAAATATGCAAAGAACCCCTCATAACAATGGGGAATAACAAACTATACATATATCTCTAACACCCCCCCCCCTCAAACTCATGGTGGATCAACAACACTGAGTTTGGAGAGGTAGAAGCTGTGCTGTGCTCGAGTCTGGGCCTTCGTGAAGAAATCCGCTATCTGAAGCTCTGAAGGCACATACTGAAGAGCAATCACCTGATCATGCACACAAGTCCTCATGAAAGAAGCATCAACTCCAATGTGCTTGGTGAGCTCATGCTTCACAGGATCACGAGCAATACTGATAGCACCTATACTGTCTGACAAGAGAGGGGTCGGTGTAGTGACAGAAACACCAAAATCCTCAAGTAACCACCGTAGCCAAGTAATCTCTGCTGTCAAGAGAGCCATAGCTCGCAACTCAGCCTCTGCACTCGAACGGGACACTGCAGTCTGTTTCTTCGTGTGTGTGTGTATCATTGTGGCAAATTGTTTATAGATAGGCAAGGCCTCACTACGAGAAGACATGAAATATATCCAAGTGTGGCGAGAGAAATCATCTATAAAAATAATATAATAACGATGACCCCCTTTCGAAACGAAGGGAGCCGGACCCCAAACATCTGAATGAACAAGATCAAAAGGACGCTGAGACACAGTCTCACTATGAGGATAAGGAAGCTGAATCTGTTTACCTAACTTACAGCCCTGACAATCTAAAGACACGTCTCCTGAGACAGACCCCAGAAGACCACGACGAACTAAGGACGACAGGCGAGATCCACACAGATGGCCAAGACGGTGATGCCACTGCTGGAAAGAGCCGGTAGACGAAGTGGCAGAAGCGGAGAGACTGGCGGCGGTGGTGGCAGCGGAAGGAAGATGAAGCCAGTCAAGCTCCCAGAGACGCTGTGAGTCACGGCGCCGAGGGCCAGAACCAACCAGAGCTCCCGTGTGGCAGTCCTGAACACAACAAGAGTCAGAGTCGAGAATAACTCGATAACCAAGGTCAGTAATCTGCCCAGCAGAAAGAAGCTGCAAGGTAAGGCGAGGAACATGAGCAACAGAAGGAACATGAAAAGATGAGTTGCTAAGAGATCCTCGACCAGAGACAGAAAGAGATGTACCATCAGCAGTAAGAACACTGACAGGAGAATCAAGAGGTGTAATAGAAGACAGAGTGGAAGAATCAGGAGTCATATGAAAAGATGCTCCAGAATCAAGAATCCACGGGGAGGTACCTGACTGTGTAGGAGGTGGTCTCTCAGTGCCTGAAGAGTCAGTAGCAGGACCTGCAGAACCTGTCGAGGGAGAACCTGAAGCGGCAAGTAGGCGTCGAAGTCTGGCTATCTCCTGCTCGGTGAGAGAAGCTGCTGAAGAAGTCGAGGCAGACGTCGTCGTAGAAGCACTAGTGCCAGTAGAAGAACGGCGTGAAAGATGCCGCTTCTTCTTGTAGCACTGAGACTCAGTGTGGCCATCCTTGTCGCAGTAGGAACAGTGAGGACGGCCACCTCCAGACTGAGGACGGCCACCACCACCTGTGGTAGCCGCTGGAGGAGGCAGTGCAGCAGGCGGACGAGCGGCGAGCACAGAGGGGAGTGGCATCAGACCAGCACCACTCAAACGAGTCTCCTCTGCGCGTATCTCGGTAAGAGCCTCCAGGAGAGTGACACGAGGGTGGCGTGCAAGGAGCTGGGCACGCCTTTGCTCGAACTCAGGACGAAGGCGAGTAAGGAACTCGTAAACCCGCTGAAACTGCAGATCAGCACGTACCTCCAGGCAGCACGGACAGGTACGACAGCCAGCAGTGCGAAGTGAGTCCAACTGAAGCCAGACAGCAGAACTCTGAGCGTAAAATGCATCAACAGTAGCATCACCCTGCTGAAGAGAGTTCTCCTGGCGGACCACGGACAGGTACAGGGCATCACCAGAGGGCTCGTAGCGCTGACGAAGATGAGTCCACATCTGGAAAGCCGAAGGGAGTCCCACCACCTCAGAAGAGAACTGAGGCTGGACACTGGCGATGAAGACAGCAGCAGCCCGAGCGTCGTCATCGTACCACTGAGTGTAGACGGTCAGACGATCCGTGTAGGAATCCAGAGCCTCCTGGTAGGCAGAGGCAGCTTTATCATCAGCGTCATCATCAGCAGCAGCCTTATCGGCTGTCGGAGGCAATGCAACAGGCGTAGGCTCCGTCGGAGGAATAGGGCAAGGCGGGCAGATGACATCGCCAGAGAGGACGCCCCAGAGACGAAGACCACGCATGTGAATGCGCATGTGAGACACGAAGTCGGTGTAATTAACACCATCAAAGATCACCGGGCAGCGAGGGAGGGAAACGGTGCCCATTGGTAGGCGGCGCTGGACGGCGCGGCGACCAAGGCAACGAAGTCTAACAGGCGGCGCTGGACGGCGCGGCGGTTAGAACGACGTTTTTTTTTGCTTTTTTTTTCTCTTACCGGTCGGATTACAGGTAGCTAGTTGTGACCGATTCGGTCACAACTCTCCAACCCGACCGAAGCAAAAGAGGAGGCGGCGACGGCGGGGCGGTCGGCGGGGTCGGCGACGGCAGGGTCGCCGACGGCGAGGTCTTCAAGCGGGAGCCCGCGACGGCGATCTGCAGCCTCGGGCGGGGTCTCGAGCGGCGACCCCCGGCGGCGGCCCACGGCGGCAGCCCATGACGGCGGCCCCCGAGCAGATGCGGAACGACGCGCGTCGGCCCGCGGCGGCAGCCCGCGACGGCACGCACGAGGCGGCGGCGGCACCAGAGTCGGCGCGGGAGGCGGAGGAGCCGAGGCCGGGCGGAAGGCGGAGGCACCGAGGACCCGAGCGGCCGAGCCCGAGCGGCGGGGAGGCCGGGCGGCGACGCGGGGAGGCGCGGGGCGGCGGAGGAGGCCGGCGAGGCGACCGGGTGGGAGTCGGGCGGGGCCGACGGCAGCAGGGCGGCAGCGGCGACAGGGGAGGCGCCGAGGCCAGCAACGGCGGAGGCCGGGAGTCGGCGACGGCGGCGGCGGCGCAGGGAGGCCGGCGGCGGCGCGGAACCCTAGGTAAACCAAAACCCTAGTTTTGGCTCTGATACCATGTTATGAATAGCGCTTGTATTCATATGAGGCCAATGGGCCGGTATATATACACAAAGTACAGGTGGTAAATATGCAAAGAACCCCTCATAACAATGGGGAATAACAAACTATACATATATCTCTAACACGAATCATGTAGTTTTGTTAAGTATACTAAATACTTGCGCGAGTGGATACATGTATATAAGATGGTTTTATTTCCTGCAGGAGAGGGAGTTTTTGGAGAAGGCGGACGAGGAGCTGGAGAAGGTGAACACCTTCTATGCAGTGAAGGAGGCGGAGGTTCTGGCGCGCGGCGAGGCGCTCATCGAGCAGGTCCGGATCCTCGCCGACGTCAAGCCCATCGTCCTCGCTGACCACGCGGCCTCCCGCCGCACCCGAAGCCTCGGCCGCAGCCTGTCCATGCCGCCGCCGCCGCCCTCGCCGTCGGTGAACGGCTCCAGCGGCCGGTACCTGCTCTCCGGGCTCGCCTCGCCGCAGTCCATGTCAGGTAGGTACACACGCACACGCGCGCGTTCGTGTCAACTCTAATCGAACAAACCACGTCACGTCGCCACAGATGAACCGAGCACATGAATCCCACTGCCTTGTCGTATCATCCTTTATGCATGCATGGGCGCGCGGCGCACGTGACCAACTCGGTCGGCCTCGGTCCTCCTTGCAGATGGGAGCCTTGAGCTGCAGCAGGCGCAGCTGTCCGGGGGCGCCGCCGTGGCGGACGAGGTGATGGCGGCGCTGGAGCGGAACGGCGTGAGCTTCGTCGGGCTGCCCAAGAAGGACGGTAAGAAGGACGGTGGCAAGCAGAGGAGGGGCGGCGGGGCTCTGCAGCTGCCGGCGACGGTGAGGATCGACATCCCGGCGACGAGCCCCGGGCGCGCGGCGCTCAAGGTGTGGGAGGAGCTGGTGAACGTACTACGCAAGGGCGGCGCGGACCCCGCCGCGGCGTTCGTCCACCGGAAGAAGATCCAGCACGCCGAGAAGAACATCCGCGACGCCTTCCTGGAGCTCTACCGCAGCCTCGAGCTGCTCAAGAAGTTCAGGTATGTATGCCATGCATGGTGCAGGTGCCAGGTAGCATGTGTACCTGTACGTACACAGACAGGTAGGATTCGACCGTAGTAGGCCACTTAATCTGATCATAAATAAAGAGTGAGTTTTTTCGGCATAATTTTTTACTATAATATGAGCGCTTGTATGAATGAACTGAATGCTGATAAATCGATAAACTATTTTGAAAAGACTATCTCAATAAACCGTTTCAAAATAGCAGCAGAGAAATCGTCCTATTTATTTATTCAAGAGAAGCTATAAACCGAAAAGAACGAAGCCAAAAACTTATGTTGCTTCTTGATAGACCTACATCTAATTAATCAGTGAATTATCACGATGCAGAGAGCTGATCTCTGCTTTTGAGTGATACACATACTGCACATTTGTAGTAGTATATGTGTATGTACATACAGTTAGCCATATACTCTTTCATTCTTTTTTAATTGACTTCGTAGAATTCATACCGTCAAACTTTCTAAATTTTAATCATAAATAGATTTAAAACTATCTAGATTAACTACATGAAAATTATATCATTGTATTTGTAGTTAAAAATACTTCTATAATATCACCATTTTTATTAATATATCTTAGTATAAAATTATAAAAAATAGCGATAAAAATCATATCTTAAAGACCGTATAAAATTAAAAAAACTAAATAAAAAAGAATAGAAGGGGTAACCGGACAGGGATACGCGTGGTCAAATCTCACTTTGTTTTGCATGGAGGCAACCGTGTGAATCACGTAGGCGCCAATGCCACACATACAGATTAAGGGGGTGGAGGACGACTATTTTCTTGTTTTAACTCAGCCAATAATCAATTTAGCTGGTTCTAAAAAAATAATTCATCTGAAGAACATGAACTGAAGTGAATATATGTGACGAAATTCTGAGCAGGTACTTCAGCTCGCAGACGAGGTCGAGTCCATCTTCATGAAGCATTTCGCGGGCAACGACAGAAGGTGGCGATGAAGTACCTCAAGCCACAGCAGCCCAGAAACACACACATGATCACCTTCCTCGTAGGCACGTAGCTAGCTTCAAAGATCAGATCTATCATCTATCATAGACGAATCTATCTTCTAACTTGGCATCTTCCATTTCGTGTTTTCAGGGTTGTTCACAGGTACATTCGGGTCGCTATTCATCATATATGCAATCTTAGCCCACGTCTTGTGCTTCATCTAGCCTGGACTGAGAGTAGGGCTGTGCAAAAAAAAACCGAACCGAAAAAACCGTCCCAAAAAACCGAACCGAACCGGTCAACTCGGTTTGACCGGTTTTCGGTATTCGGTTCGGTTTCTAAAAAACAGGTATTTATATGATTCGGTTTTTTCGGTAAAAACCGAGTAAAAACCGAAAATCCCAAAAAAACCGAACAGCCCAGCGCCCAGTCACCAGTAGTGCCGACGGCCCGGCCCGCCCGACGCACGCGCGGGCGCAAGACGGCACCGAAAAGGGGAAAACCCTAGCGCTGCGCCGCCAGACCGAGTGAGTGAGAGACTGAGAGTCTGAGAGAGCGTGAGTGAGTGACCGACGCGGCGACGCCCCTCGCCACAGTCGCTCTGGCCCAGATCCGAGCTCCTCCCCGGCCGGTGCTCCCTCCCCGGCTCCCCGCCCGGTGCCCCCTCGGTCCCTCGCCGGCTCCCCGCCCGGTGCTCCCTCGGTCCCTCCCCGGCTCCCCGCCCGCCCGCCCGGTGCTCGGCGCCTCCGCCTGACCGCCTCCTTCAGTCCTTCGGGCTCTGGACCTCCGGTGCCGGTGCTCCGCGTCTCCGCCTCCTTCGCCCTTCGGTGCTCGGCTGACGTCTGACGGCTGCTCCGCGCCTCCGCCTCTTTCAGTGCTCCGCCTCCGCCTCCCTCTCCCAACTCCCAAGACGCCGGAATCAATTGGATCTTGCGAAGTAAGTTCTTTGTGGCTTTCTCTCTGTTTCATCAATTGGATGATCTCTGGATGACTCTAAATCTCTAATAGCAAATAGAGTTGTATGATAAATGTGTTAACTGTCAAGTGTTAACTGTTAACTGTTAAGACACAGAAGAAGTTCCCTTCGTACATTAATTTGTATGATAAATTTGTATAAGAAATGCTATGATTAATTGCAATGGGGTCTTGGTCCATATATAGCTAACTAGCAACCTGCAGCTCGCAACATCACACTTGTTCAGTATAAATTTTGACCATATTGACAAGAACATAAATTGCAGGCATTGTTATAATAAGATGGATTTATGGATTTACTTACATTGGCTATGATAATCATCATACAAACGTTGCCGATGCATCATAATCCCTAATGCACTGCCATGCGTAAGAGCTAATATTGTAAGCAATATGGGTGCCCTGCACTGAACATATATGCACCAGTTAATTTGTAATGTGTTTGTGTAGCTTCCTCTGTCCAGTACTGGACAATTTAGAGATGTTGCATTTTTTGTGTAGCTTCCTCATTTGTGCTTAACTGCTGGTTTATTTGCTGCTGCTGCTAGCTGCTGCTGGAGGGCTGGAGTACTGCTGCTTGATGCTTTTGTTATTATCTGCTACTGCTGGTATTATGTATGGATGTTTTATTGTTTTTATGTACTGCTACTGCTGCTGTCCTGTACTCCTGTGAGGCTGTGAGGCTGTGATTCCTGAGTGAAGTGAAGTGATGCTGGACTGCTGGTATTATCTGATGCTTTTGTTATTATCAGTGAAGTGATGCACTGATGCTTCATGCTGTGATAAACTGAATGTGTTTGGTTGATTGCTGATTTGCTGTGATGCACATGCACTGATGCTTGCTGTCGACTGTGAGCTGCCCCTGCCCTGTCCGACTGCATTCTGCTGCACAGCATTTCTGATTTTCTGCGTCACTACTGCGTGGTGCGTGCGGTCTGCCAGACAGCCAGAGTGCCACAGCCCAGTCACTCACAGTGCCACTGCAGCACTGCTATTAGCCATTTAGAATGGAGAATTAACGTTTAGAATTGGTTGTAGAATAGAGAAGAGAATTAATGTTTAGCAATTCGCGCAAAGTTTGGTAAAATTGGTATTAACCGATACCGTACCGAAATAAAATGGTATTTACCGATACCGAACCGTATTTTGAAAAATACCGTATTTCCCGAAATACTAAAACCGTATTTACCGATTAAACCGTATTTACCGAACCGTATAAACCGAAAAAACCGAACGCACAGCCCTAACTGAGAGTGTAATGAAGATCCATGTTGGTAAGGTTGAGTATCGCTTACTGGATTTCTCTCTCGCTTCACTAGAAATAATCCGACGAGGGCATTGGAACTTCTATAGGTAATTGAAAATATAAGTACAAAGCTACAAACATCAGTTTCAGTTTAGTATTATTTTAGTTATAACATGGATATATGGTTGATTGGATTGCAGGCTGGAGAATGAACACTTGAACAATGTTGGCAAGTTCAGAGCAATGAAGACTGTCCCATTACCATTCCGTGAACTCGAAACTGATTGATAAGACAGAGAGAAGGGTATGCTGGCATGCTCCCGATATCAAGGGCATTTAGGATCAGAGTTCCAGGAATGGATACACTGACCCTACTAATGCTTGCCGCTAGATTTGGTATCTAAGTGATAATAAAGTCTTTAGAGAGCATAACTTCAAAAGACCATGATGTTGCTGATCTTAAGATGGAATAAGCTCAGATGGTGCATTGTATCAAGTTCACCAGGGCACAGCTAATTGAGGCATTCTGGTCAGGAAAGAGGGGAAGGATCCCTGATCGATCCATTGAAGATTGTTGCGTGTGAATCAGCTAACAAGATCTTAACTTTGTTCATCATTAAGCTATGCATGTATCTACAGATTGGTGCCAAGAAAATATCGCATGAATTTATATGCACCAAGGCATCAAACTGAATTTGAACAATGTTTCAGTAAACACAAGTAACAATCCAATGTTGGGGAAGTATACAAAGACATAAAAGGAACGAGTTAAAAACAAAGATACAATAGATATAAATTAACTGCAGAAGTAAAAGCTCAGTAATTTCTGCTAATGCAGTGATGACAGTTGTCTAACCTCGACGACCATGATGACAGTTGTCCGCTTCTTTTGTGGTAAAACTAGAAGAAAGTTTTGTTTATTGGGCCCGATTAAGCATGCTATGGATGAGGGATGCGTCAAGCAGCAAGGATTCGATCTTTGGTTGCGAAACTACAAAGAACCAATATGTTTCGAGACCATACATACCAGCGCGTGCATCCAAGTAACAGTTTCCCAACAGATTTTCCTGTCAAAAAGTTGTTCCGGACAGTGGAAGAATAATATATAACGATAGCTTTGATTTAAAAAATAAAAAAATAAAGATATCCAGAACAGGGCAACGACTCTTCTGCTTGTCGTGGGCATCGGTCATTAGCACCGTCACTTATCGCGGATCTATCTTGCAAAACTAGCAAAGAGTTGGTGTAGGACATAGAAGAGAGCGAGAGAGAGGATTAGAATAGGCTGATCTGAGTGAGACGAGGGGGCAGTGCTAATCAGAACGCAAGAATAGTGAGATTGGCTAGTGATTGGGGTCTCAAGGGTGTGACCGCGTGAGGAAGAAAAGATAAGCGGTTAGGGTGTGAAGCCACGAGCGATTCGGGAAAGGAGCTGACTGATGATATAGGCCCACATATTGATGTATGTCAAGAGAAGATGCAGAAATACGCTATAGTAGAAAAAAAAGGAGAAATATGATAAATGAACAAACACTTCTTTTATATTAAAATATCTTTCTCAACGTCACGATACCTAAAGGTGCCGCTCGGTTGGGCTGAAATAAACTCGCTCATGGTTAAAATTGTATTGTAGCTGACTGAAATTAAACTGTAGTTGTTAGTGGCTTATTTGACGTAACTAAAATTTAAAAATTTTAAAAATAGAAAAACAGGTTAACTTATCACGAACAATGCAAACGAATACGGAAAAAAAACCAATAAAAAAGCTTAAAAAGCTAAAAGGTTAGAAAAAAGATAAAATTTATAAATAGTAAAAAATAAGTTAGAAGCTAGAAACTCAAACTAAAATGGGCAGAGCTAAAATCTTATGTATAACATACGTTTGCTGGTCTCCGTTGTACCCTCTTTCTCTCTCGCGCGGCGAATTCGCCGAGAGGCCCAGAAGATTCATTTGGAGAAATCTTTTTTATCTGTTTCTCCGGATCGACAAATCCTGTTTATTCGCCTGTTTACTTTGATTTGTTTCTATTCGCCTTTCCCTGTTTATTTGTTCGATTCGATTGGGTTAGGCGCCCGGATTTATTGGCGTTCTGTTTGGATCTGGCCTCGTAGTGTCCCGAATCCCGGTTCGGCCCGGCGCCGTTTGGCTCGGTGGGTTCGGATCTCGTGGGATTAGGGGGGAGGAGGCTTCTTGATTCGTTGGGAGATAATAAATATCGGAGCAGGGAGGAGATGGATCATGTAGTCGGGGGCAAGTTCAAGCTCGGCAAGAAAATTGGGAGTAGATTCTGTCTCATTTCTCATTCACCTTAATATTTTTTTGGAAAAAAGCTTAAGAGTTTTTTCTTTTGTACAATTTGATAAAATCTGCTGTTTGCGGTAAGATCATTGGATGCACAGTGTAGTGAAATGTTTCTGTCGGATGCTGTACCGTTGGTACTATTGTCAGTTTAGTTAGTGACCTGCTGCTTTCGGTCGACAGGAAAATGTGAAGACAAAGCACCCGCAGCTTCACTATGAGTCGAAGCTGTACATGCTTCTCCAAGGAGGAAGTAAGTTTATATGTCATAGAGCCTATCCATGTAGCTGGAGTGGCACTTTGTGATTGGCTGCTACGATGATGACGATGAATTGAGTCAGACTATTTTTTTCTTGGTTAAAGCTGGCATTCCTCACTTGAAGTGGTTTGGCGTGGAGGGAGAGTATAATGTGATGGCGATTGATCTTCTCGGGCCTAGCCTTGAGGACTTGTTCAACTATTGCAGTAGAAGGTTCTCGTTGAAGACTGTACTCATGCTCGCTGATCAGATGGTGAGAACATAATCGCTTCTTTTTGAATCTGCTCCAATTCATATCTTTTCGTTTGTTTATTGTTACATAGTTATTTTGTTCTGTGTTTCTTACTCTATATAGATTTCTGGCATAACGACATTCTTTCTCTCAAATGTTTCAGATTAATCGAGTTGAGTACATGCATTCAAAGGGATTTCTTCACCGTGATATAAAGCCTGATAATTTCCATATGGGGCTTGGGAGGAAAGCCAATCAGGTTTGCAATTTATATCTGCTAAGTTAATTTTTACACTCCTCCATAGTTGTAAAGAAGCTAAGTATTTTTTTTAATATGTATTCTGCCTGTCAACCGCATTGCGTACGGTGTAGTTTCATGATATTCTGATTGCTGTGCCCTAGTGCCTTACAGTTCATAATACGATAGCTCTTTCTGGGAAGAAAGGCCCAAAAAAGAGAAGCATGGTTTGGACAGTTAAACCAATGCTCCATTGTATCTACAGATTGGTGCCAAGAAAATATCGCATGAATTTATATGCACCAAGGCATCAAACTGAATTTGAACAATGTTTCAGTAAACACAAGTAACAATCCAATGTTGGGGAAGTATACAAAGACATAAAAGGAACAAGTTAAAAACAAAGATACAATAGATATAAATTAACTGCAGAAGTAAAAGTTCAGTAATTTCTGCTAATGCAGTGAAAGCAAGATGCTTGGCACGACAGATGACTAAAGAAGAGGAGCATAAGCAAAGTACATATATTACATGTCGCATAACAAAGTACAAACATTACATGTCACACGATGCACACGATAATTAGACAGCTATGACAAGTACCTCCAATGCGCTGGACGGTCTCTCGAGACCAAAAGAACCCTTGATGATGAGTAATCAAATGTAGGACAGTACAAATCATCAGAACCAATAGCCTCTCTTACTCCAATAGTGTTTCCGCGGTAAAAGTTGTAAGTTTGCTGAGTGTCTTCATTAAAGGTGTCAAAGGCAAACAATCCCATACCACATGCAGCCAAGACAAGGTTGGAGTTGCCCCATACTTGGGTTATTGAAGAGTGATGAAAGTGAGCACTGAACTCTGGTAATTCATAGGTTGCAACAAGCTTCCCCTTTCTCAGCGAATATTGTTCAACTCGCGGTTTCAGCCCACCTTTTATTTGCAGACTACCTTCTGTAATACCAATAAACACTGAGTCTCCACGTGAGAAGATTGAGTTCGCCGTGCCACCATGTCTTGCTATTTTAAGACCGATGCCAGCAGGTACACGAAAGTCTAATACATTACCACTTTCTTGCGTACTGAAAACACCATCATTTCCCTCCACCTCAGATGAACTAATCCTGCAAAACACAACCACAAACAGGTTAACAATGGGACCAAATCAGATCACACAAAGCAGATGTAGCACCCAGAAATAAAAATAATAATAAATAAATAAATAAATAAAAACTACAAAACCCTAATGAATCCCATACCTAAATAGGGAGACCCGTCCTTCCCCTAATGCGCCGTTTTTTTTTCTTTCTCTCTCAGGTGATCTCGCTCTTCCTCTCAATCTCTCTCTCCCTCACGTATGTTGCATGGAAACATTCTATAGTACTATTCCACCTTGGCAATATGTGGGGTGCTACAGCAGAATATTCTACATCTACTTCAGATACTTGATACTCCCAAGTTTCAGCCTCGTCAACGACCAGGGCCAAAATATCAAATGCCTATAGGTAATTAAACAAACAAAAAATATATAGCTTCACTAGCATAAGTCAACGTACTCTAGACAGGGTCTCAAATAGCGCTAAAGAAGCTAAGTATTTTTTTTATATGTATTCTGCCTGTCAACCACATTGCGTACGGTGTAGGTTCATGATATTCTGAATTTCTGATTGCTCTGCCCTAGTGCCTTACAGTTCATAATACGATAGCTCTTTCTGGGAAGAAAGGCCCAAAAAAGAGAAGCATGGTTTGGACAGTTAAACCAATGCTCCAATGTTTGTTGAATTTGGTTACATGCTGTCATGATCTCATTAACATGCTTGGAGATGACATTGGTGCTTCTGGCTTTCCACAGCAACAAGGATTCATTTAATCCTTCAGAAAAAAGGATTCGTTTAATGACTGAGCTAAGAATGGATGATATGCAAGAGTCTGTTCATTGATATAGGCCCTTAGTTATATAGCTACCAGCATCATGTGATTACTGATTAATAAAAAAACATGATTTTGGAATAGAGAGCTCTGGATCCAATTAATGTTTGATATTATTGACCTTCATGGCAGGTATATATAATAGATAATGGACTTGCAAAGAAATATAGGGATCTTCAGACTCACAAGCACATCCCCTACAGGTTGGTCAAAATTACTTGTACTGCTGCATATGTGATATTTTTCTTCTTTATTTTCCTCTAAAAATGTATAGTATAGGGGCAATGACAATGATTTAAATGCCTGTCATTTTTTAATGGTGCCATGATCACTTCAATCTGCAGGGAGAACAAGAACCTCACAGGAACTGCACGATATGCAAGTGTCAATACCCACCTTGGCGTTGGTGAGTTGGTGTGCCTTCTGGTTCTGGATGATGATTAGGTTCTGGATGATGATTAACTGAATAGCTTTTGCCTAATTAAGCTTTTTTTTTACTTTATGCAGAGCAAAGCAGGAGAGATGATTTAGAATCTCTTGGCTATGTCCTTATGTACTTCCTTAGAGGCAGGTTAGTTTGTGCCATCCGTCATTTCACACATCCGGTTTTGCTGTAATGGTTTGCAATATCATATTTCTGTACATAATGTTAACTCTGATTGATATAGGCCCTTAGTTATATAGCACTAACAATGGAATAGTAAAATAGTAAGGTAAGACTTTCTGATTTACCTTTGACGAACTCCTCCGCCCACCTCAGCATCAGTGTTGTTCACATGAAGGCAGTAAACCCTTTTACCAAAAGAAGCAACAGATAATAAGGGTTGTGGGTTAAGCGAATTCACATCCCACAACCCAATTGACTCGTTCCCAGCAATTACAACCTTCCCCCTGCTACGCCATTGTAGTGGGCTGGAGTATTCCATTCCCAGTACTGGAGTGTTCACTTCCCATTTCATCACTACATCGCCGTCGCGGATGTCATAAGCTGTGACCTTCCTTTGCTTGCTAGCAGTAGAAAGCAGGAGAGGTCCGCAGGGTCTATACCACCATTGCTGTCTTTCTACAGTTGAAATTGCAGAACTCGGTCTTGATGAGCCTACATTAGGAAGAGGCCCAAGAACAGCCCTGGATGATGGCACAGAAGAAGCATGAGACATCTCCTCCTCAACATGAAATGCTTTTACTTCTCTGCCATAATAATCCCAGCTGCAAAACCCAGGCTCCAATGCATTGCCAGCTGACGCTGCAACTACATATCTACCGGAGCAACCATCTACACCCGGGGCACGAATCAACCAGCAATCACCCCACATATTATGTGACACCGTGCTGGGAGGCTTGTATTCAGACTTGAACTGCATCAGTATAGTTTAATGCAGTCAGCACTTGAAAATTTTATAATCTGTGCACAAAACTATGAAAATAAAAGAACATGGGCAGTAATAATTAAGTACCTCATGGTTTGCAATATCATAATAAGAGCAGGTACCATCTCCGTGAGCAAGAAGAACTGCTTCCCCCTCTGAAACAAACCATCCACCGGTTGCAGACTTGTTTCCTATCCCTGATAATTGATCATTGGAAGACTCCTCGGTTTCCTCCTGTACCACCATCGAGGCCTTGTTTTCCTGCTCATCGAACTCTTCTAGCTTTTCCGTAGAAAGCAATTCGATTTCCTCCTCGTGATTTGGACCAACTGGATTCTTTGAGCTACCTTGGCCTGATGTCTTGCTGCTAGCATCTGCTGCTTCACATATAACACCCTTTTCCAAGTTATTAGCTCTGCGTTCCTTGAAAAAGTTGCTCTCTTCACCATCTAAAGAAGCCAGAAATTCCATGGCTATGCTGTTCTCATCATGGCAAGGGTCGAGGGCAGCAAGTTCCATTTTTTCATTGCAGCCTTTCTTAAGAGCCATGCATGACTCCTGTTGAGTAGCCGTAGACGACTTATGATCCCTCAACAATTTATGATGTGGAAAGAACCTCGCCTCCAGTTCGTCAGTATTCATCCCTTTTCCGGCATGCTTCAGGTCACCTGCCTTCTTAGCTTGAGAGCTCTCACAATCACTGCTATCTGCAGTACCTAGCTGAATCTTATTATCAACCTTGACATGAGAAATGGCCTTCTCAATGGCAGTAATTTCCTTCTGGATGTTCGATAATATCTGCTTTGGCTCATCCGGGTTGTTCTCATCCAGCATCTCTTTGGTCTTCTTGATCTCCGTAGCAATATGCTGGACCCTTCCTTCCAATGCAGCTAATTTTTCATGCAGCTTGCTGGGGTACTTGTTCACACCGCACACAGCTTTCACTGACCTTCCCTCACCACTTGCCGCCGCTTTCTCAAAAACTCTAATCTTGTCCGCCAACTTCCCCTTTTCTTCCTGCTTCTTACACTCATCGATCTTCTTCTGCTCCCTCACTCTGCAGGGAACATCATTTGAGTCCACCACATGGACAGTGAACACCGGGATGACAGCAACGCTACCTCCGTCTCCATCCTTCTGGGGAGCAGAAAAGGCTGCAGCTTTGGAAGAAGCCTCCCCTGAATCAGTGAGACCAGCAACATCTTTCTTGGGATTGATCTCCTTCGCCAGCTTCATATCTAGTCCCTCTTTCTTCCTACTAATTTCATCACCTGGCTTTGCCTTCAGATAGGTGCCCTCTCTTTGGTCGATCTCATTGCTTTGCTTCTTCGTGTTGGAGTTGAAGGCGCCTCTTTTCCCTCTGATCTCATCACATTGCTTCACCACATTCACATCGAAGCCCTCATTTTGCCCACTGATCTGCTTCGATTTTACATCAAAGCTATCTCTTTTCCTGCCAATCTCATCGGTTTGCTTCGCCTTGGCATTAAATCCTTCTCTTTTCCTACTGATCTCATCAACCCCCTTCGCCCTCGAATCAAATCCCTCCCTTCTCTTACCAATCTCATTAGCACCAGCTCCACCACTCCCTCTCCTAGCATCCGAAACCCTGGCTCCAACGCTACCGACCGACCTTCTCCCCTTCTCCGAAGCAGCCCTGATTCCACCACTCACACTCCGCCGCAAGCCCGTCTCCGCCTCCGGGTCCTTCCCGACAGAGGCCCTCCCCGGCAGCGCGGCAGCCCGGAGGGTGGAGACGAGCTTGGAGGAGTCCACCGAGCTCGGGATCCTGCTGGCCCTCGGGATCGACGACGTGGACCACCGCACGGCGGGAGTGGGCTTAGATGGCTTGGATGCGGAGTTCTCCTTGCCGGCGGCGGTGGGGGTGCGGCGGGAGGCTGAAGAGGTGGAGAAGGGCTTGGGGGTGAGCGGGCGGGAGGCCGTGGCGGCCTTCCCGGCGCCGCCGCCGCGGTCCTTGAGGCGGGAGGCCATGGCGAGGAGGCGATGGAGGGCTAGGGTTTAGATATTTTGGGGAAGACGAGACGAGACGGGATGGTCGCTTTGATTTGGGACGGGATGGTCGCTTTGATTTGGGATTTAGAGCAAGGGGCGTTTCAAATTTCGAAAATTTTCGGGCGGGCGGGAGGCTGGGGGTGGGCCCGGTGGGTACCACTGCAAGGCGCAGAGCTGCGGAGGTGGGCCCATTGTGGAAGAGACCGACCATCTCTGCGGGCCTCATGGTTGGGGAAAAGAGGAAAGGTCATTCAAAATAGAAATCGAGAAGAAAAAAATATCTCCACGTTTCAAATAGGGTCAACGCTCTCATGCAATGAACCATTTCTCGTAGCCTCAGGTAACCCCGACTAAGATATATGGTGATGATCAGTTGGGCTTAAAAGCTCATGGTTTATGGCTGAAAACACTGTAGCTAACTGAAAAAAACACTGTAGCTGACAGAGATTTATTTAGCATAATTAAATTTAAAAAAATTAAAAATATAAAAAATATGTTAACCCATTACGTATAGTACAAACAAATACGGAAAAAAAAAAGAACCGGCAAAATAACTCAACAAAAAACCAAAAGTTCAAAAAAGACGAAATTTATTAATAGTAAAAAATAAGCTGAAAGGCAAAAGCTTAAGCCCAACCGATCACTGCATTGAAAAATAGGCTAACTATATATACCTTGGGTGGTTTATCTACAAATTTACATGCATTTGACTTGGTGATCTTTTATGTTGTGTAGGTCTCGAGATAATCGTGCTAAGTTAGAAACGGGCTCTTTCAAAAATGACTATCCCTGATCGGTTCGGCTTAAGCTTCTGGCTTATTTTTCACTATTTATAAATTTCGTATTTTTCTGAACTTTTGGCTTTTTGTTGAGTTTTTTTGTCGGTTCTTTTTTTCCCCGTATTTGTTTGTATTATACGTAATGGGCTAACATATTTTTTATATTTTTTAATTTTTTTAAATTTAATTATACTAAATAAGCATCTGCCAGCTACAGTGTTTTTTCAGTCAGCTACAGTGTTTTCAGCTATAAGCCATGAGCTTTTAAGCCCAACTGATCACGACCTAGAAGTGAAACGGACTGCTATCAAATCTCTAGATTGACAGTACGTAGTAAACTGTGTGAGTGTTGATGATCATCCATTCGTCAATCCGTCAATCAAAAGTTTGTCACGCAAGGTCGATCTTGATTCTCGAGCAGTCTGCCTCAACCGTTACATTTCTGCATCGCCGGGCTAGCTCTCAACCGCACATGATCTGCTCAGCCTTAATGAACAAACTGTTTACATAAATGGGTTGTAGTTATTTTACTTTCAAAAAAATTAGTTTCAGACATCTATTTTTATAAATCTAGTTTCCTTCTTAAACGGTAGATATCTACCGAGTCACAGTTACTCAGTAGACACCTGCCGAGCTACTGGAGCTTGGTAGCAGGAGAGCTGCTGAGCACCCCCACAGCGGTTTTCCAAAATAATGTATGTGCTTAGCGCTAATTAAAACTCATGATTAATACTAATTAAATGTAGTTAACACTAATTAAGCATATGCACTAATCCGGCCGGTGACTTGCTGAGCTAGGGGAACTCAGCAAGTGCCTAACAAGTTACTGTAGTTCGCCAGGTCAGGGGTCTAGATTTGCAAAAATGGATGTGTTAGATATCATATTTGAAAAAAAAATAGCTACAATTTTATTTTGTGTGAACAGTTCTTAATGAATGCACACACTTAAAGTCGAAAACCATGGCTTCTCAAAGTGAATTCTTACTCAACCCGCTCTCGTCTCACTCCGAGGATAAGGTAGAATCACGAGCGCTTCACATACCCTACTCCTCTTGCTCCTGTCTTACGCACGTATCTCTCATCTACTTTTTCCATCACTCGTCCACTTCTTTTAAAAACCATTTTTTTAACAAGTATTATTCATTTTTAATCAAAAAGTCATAGTCAATATGAACATCCCCAAAGTATGCAATGGTAGTAAGTATAAGCCATGTTCTTTTAGACTTGTGTCTTTTAATACCATTTCTCGCACTCAATAGTAATCTTTCGACCAAGAGAAGGAGCCCTTGTTCCCTTGGAAACAAAGCATGAGAGATACTACGCTGCAATTAGAGCATGTTCTTTTTGACTGAAACTTATAACTTTTAGCTATAGCATATGACTTTTAGGCTGTTCATATGAAAAATTACATAGTAACAGAAACTCATGTGCGATTTTTACTAATATAAATGAAGTCGGTACAGTATGTACTACAATTAACTAATAGACCTTATTTTAAAAAATACTTCGTTTAAAAGCTAATTACTATAGAAAAATCAAAAGCTGAAAAAGAACTTGGCCTTTAATTACGGACTACACTGCAGTTAGTTACAGAGTGTTCGGACACAACAGAACACAGACTTGAGGTACAAGATTAAATACAAAGGAATGTAAGCCATCAGCGGAACAAATGGAGATCCATTTGAACGAACAAGCATGTGCATCGAGCTTCCTCTTTGCGAGAAAAGCACTGCATAATGTAGTTTTCATACAACTGGAGGGGGGTGCACTACAGTCCCCTCAAAACACATCTTTTAAACATAAGGGCCATATCATCATCATCATCATCATCAAACATACATCCAACAGGAAGGAGGGGGGGGGGGGGCAAAAATAGAATTGAATTACAGATTAGCGGGGGTATAAGCCATTCTGTACTTCCTCAAGGAGATTCGACTCGGAATCGACTACCACGCCACACACTTCTCCAGGCACATCATCCATCTGCGCCGGTTGCGCGGCTGCCATCAACACCTAACATCTTATAGAATGCAAAGACGACTTACTATGTTGTGAAAATGTTTTACTCCTCAAAGCCATCCATCATCGGATGATGGCCTCCTTCCGAGGAGGCGCTTTTCGATGACTGTTTCCGAGCAGAACCCTGCCTGCTCTTTGCTTTCTTTGCCTTCATCCTCCGTTTCTTCTCGTTAGCATCAACCCAGGTGTATTCTGAAGGTATGTCGAATGGGTCAACCTCATCTTTCCAGTGCCGGTTATCACCGCTGTCACTGGACTGTGCACCGCGGCTCCCTCTAACCCATGAGTACCATGATCCTGATCCTTCTGATTCTTTGGCCTTCGCATCCTGGAACTGCGTCGGGCTTGAAGGTGGGGTAGCAAACTCATCTAAAGGCTGTAGTTCTTCAAACTTTGTGAATGTCACAATGACTCGTATCGTTGGAACAATAGGGATGGCTATCTGAAAATTGGTGTTACAGAGTTAGAGAACACTATTTCAAATATAGCTTATGCAGTATACCATGCAAGAATATTCTCCTCTTTTTGAAATTAGAAGAAAACACCCAGAATACCCCTCGAGCAGAAAAATACATATATCAACTTGGATGCCTGTACAAGAAGAGTTTCACAAGAACGCCATGTGATCTACACATTGAGCATACATTCCTACAAAGCAAACCATCCTTTTCATGAAAACCTTGAAGGTAAGCAAACAGTTCTGTCCACCTATCCGTGCTTGTTCAATCAACGATGAATCAAACACCCATGTCCTTTCATATGCATCAATCAAATGAGTAGCCTTCCAGACATGCTATCAAATTATGGGAAGGTGCAAAATGGTATTGGTTAGGCAAATGGAAAATAAAACTTGGCTTCACATCAAACTGCAAAATCTAGCATCAGACACAAACAAATTCATGTTTCATTAGCATGGACTGGCAACAAATACCTCAATTACATGCTGTACTTAGGGAAAACTCAGCCTAAAGAGATACTGTGTGTGTGCAAATAGTCCAATGACCAGTAGCATACTAGTTAGATGCTGCCTCAAGTAGTTGTACTACTGTTATCATAATAAAAGAGGAAATCTTGCTTCAGACTATATTAAAAGTAGTTAGATCGCAATGCAAACTTCTGATACTGGCACAATAATGCCTGCTCTAACAAGAACTAAGATTCAACACAAATCGTGGGATCCGTGTGTAGTAGAGTTAGGAAGACCGTGAAAAAAAAAGATTAGTATGCCCATTGAGATAGACATCTGTACTAGTTGAGAATAATAACGCCAAATGTGAAGAAGAGTCAATTGTGTGATAGAATAATTACTGCAGCATTCACCAAAGTAAGATATCACATGCAATAGCAATTGACAGGAAAGAGTGGTCAGGAAATGTGGATGGATCATCAACTACCTTTTGAGTTATAAGGTCAGTACGGAGCAGTGGGGCAATTGTTTTCTGGTGGTTTGGAGTAGGACCCAGCTAATCAAGACTTAAATGGAGGAAAAGACAAAGTGGATGAGTGTTAGAGCAATATATGAAAGTTTTGAAAAGCTCAACAGAACATAGTTATCTTTTTGGCAGTTTCTGAAATCTGCGAGATGATTGAAATGACAGTGGGAGCAGCAACCCACTAGCCATTGTTAAAGGATTTAAAGTTGATTAACAAAACAGAAAAGATGTGACAAACAGACAAACAGAAAATACAAGATAATTCATACTAAATTAACTCAATAATGTTTCATATCCATATGAATTTGCATGCAATAATGAAAATAAATGCCATCATGCATCCAACCCTACCAATAGTCAATCATATGTTGCATGTTATAAGCTGTACACTACATGGATATCATTTCCACTCAAATATAAAATCCATTATTGGCCTCTAATTATTCCAAATGGCATGGTGGCCAACAGCAGTAGTAACTTAAAAGCAAAGATTTGCATATTTAGTTATCTGTTGATCTTGTGAAATTAAATATAATATGGTACAAGTACAATTATATTTCCCAGAAAAGCACGCAGATGGTGGAGACCACATCGTATGATTGTGTCCTTGTTAGTGCAAGAAAGTGACTACCAGGAGGACACACATAAGATGCACTAGTTCTATAACTTGAGCAATACTTTCTTATATAAATATCTCCAGTCTCAGGAAAAGAAAAACATGCATATCCATTAGCCACACATCAGATCCAGGAACAAACAAAGAAAATTCAAACTAGAGGTTCAAACAACACTCTGTGCAATATATAACAGAAATCCCAGCAAGGGAAAAATGAATAGAACATAGCACAGCGGATGCATCAAACAATGACATTCCAAGTAACCAGTGCAGACTATACTCATTGCCCTGACTGTCCTACAGTACACAAACGCCAAACAGTTGTTGATTGTGGTACAGAAATTGAATCCTAATATGACTGTGTATCTTGATTTGCATAGAGTCATAGTGCCCAACGCTGTTGATGTTGAGAAAGAAAATAAGCATGCAACTTTGATTGACGTAAGATGCAAACAACTGGAAACTCAGTTAATAACTGAAATAGAATGGGCTAACGTAATCAAGTTGACAGTGGTTACCTTGACCGGAAATGTGCCTGGAGGCAACTTGGTTGTCAAGAGTTCCCTAAGCCTCCTGACAGCCTTCACTTTGTTTGCTAGGACATCGAGCAAAGGGATCAGTTCATCCGTCTTCAAAGGGAAATCCGGTGTCAGCCACAACACAGGTCTTAACCCCTTCTTGTACTCACTTTCATGTTTATTAGGATCCCCTGATGATGCAACCTTCTTCTTCTTGCCACTGCCCTTCTCCTTTCCCTTCCCTGGATCACCCAATTCATCCTTACTCCCTGCCTTGGATGGCTTCTCGTCATTCTTAGTGCCTTTCTTGCCGCCCCAACCGAACCATCCCTTCTTATCTTTCGCCACACCACTTGCATCCAAATGATCAGCCCCACTGTCACCATCCTCGCCCCTCTCCTCGAATTCCTCTTCCTGGCCCCCCATCCTCATCGCAGAATCAAGCTGCTTCCTCTCCTCGGCTGTCAAGAATTCATCCAGCTCGGCATCAAGCTCTGCACCCCTCCCATTCTTCTCCTCCCCATCCATCGCAAACAGCTCCTCGTCAGTCATTGCCCCAGGCACCCGCCTCGACTTCATGGTCACCAGAACATTTAACATATCATACACCTTAGCTTTCCAGTGCCCCACGGCTTCAGTCCTCTCTTGCCGGCGCCAATTCAAATGTGGCACAAGCTCCGCCTGTGTCACATCAATCCCGGGACGATACATATTTGTCTTCGACATCAATGCCACCTCATGTGCCACCTCCGCCTCCGTCGGCTGCACGCCTGCTCCCTCCAATGCATATGTAATCTCCTTATCCTTATGAGCCAGCACTATGAGAGAACCTGGCTGCAACTCCTTACCGCCAGCATCCTCTGGCAGCGCACCATCGCCGAGAAACAAGAACGTCTGGTCCGAGCGCTGGATGCGGAAGCCATCGAAGCCGGCAAGCGTCATGTCGGCGCGCAGAGCCGCCCCTCGCTTCCAAATGCGGTATGTGTCGGACGGGGCGATGCGGCCGATGAAGGGTATGACGGAGGACTCGAAGTGGAAGGAGATCTCCATGTAGAAGTCGCGGATGCGGTTGATGGAGGCGAGGACGCGCGGGAGGCGACGGCACCACTTGGCCCATGCGAGGGGCTGGTAGTGCCGCGCGATGATGGTGGCGATGGCGTCCTCACGGGTGCAGACGGCCTCCTGGAGCGCGGACCACCCGTCGGCGTTCTGGAGCGACCAGTCGGCGCCGACGGACATTAGGATGTCGGCGGCCACGGGGTCGCGGAGGCGGACGGCGAGGTGGAGCGGGGTCTCCCTCCGGGGTACGTCGCGGCGGTCGATGACCACGGAGACGGCATCGGCCACAGCCTCACCAGCGATGGACTCCTCCTCGGTGTTGACATCGCCGGCGCGCGGGAGGCGGGGGAGTCCGGCGACGAGTCGCCGGAGCGCGGCGTGGTCCCGCCGCGCGACGGCGAGGTGGGCTGGGCTGTGCGCGTACTTGGACACGTCGTCCATGGCGGCGGCCTGGCGAGGACACCAACCCGGGAAGCGTTCCCCCCAAGGGAAACCGTCGGCCCGCGGCGCTCTCGCTAGGTCCGGCGGATCTGGGACGGGGGAGCGGGCATGGGGTCAGATCTGGCGCGCCGGGGAGCGGTCGGAATCGGCGCACGCGGCGCTCCACCGGCGGCGCCGGCGAGGTGGGGGTGGGGGCGCGCGCGCGCGCGAGGAGAGAGGGGAATCGGGGCGGGTGAGGGAGACCGGAGGGGGAAGTTGTCCTCCTATTCTGTGAGGGTTCGTGTGATGTCTCAGTTTTTTCTCCTCCTCTATCTCCCTCTCGGGTCGGGGAGGCGGGGTGGAACGTGGAAGAGGATCTGTTCCTACTGGGCACTTTTTTGAAGCGATTCGTTTATGAACCTGTTTTTTAGCCGAAACTTATGGCTTTTCGTTGCGGTTTATGAATTTTAGTTTGTTTGTATAATAGATTACAAAATAACAGAAACTCATATGTAGTTTTTTACCGATATAAATGAAGTCGATACAGTATGTGCTACAATTAATTATTAGATCTTATCTTAAAATGATATATTCTATTTAAAAACTAGTTACTGTAGAAAAACCGAAAAAAAACTTTTACGAACACATTATATACCACATTTTTCTCATTCCTATTTTACGTATTTCTTTCTTAATTTCTTCACCACTTGCTTTTTTTCTTCTAAAAATCACTTATTTCAATCACTATTATTTAATTTTAATAAAAAAACATCATCTCACGCTAATCTGCCCGTCTGTCTGCCGCGCCTCCCCTCCCCTTCTCTCTGTGCCTCTGAGGTAGGGACGCTTGTGTCTTGATAAACAGCATGTGATCTGATTTGCTGTGGTTGATCCTGTAATGTAATGGAGGGCATCCATCACGTGGTTTACTGAAATGCTCTCTTTTCACGGGATCAATTGTTTTGTGAGCTAAGCAAGCTAGCTGCCATTGATGATGATGTTTTTTTTTCCTAATCATCGGTAATATTCATCAGCAAGTCGCTAACCGTGGGTGTTTTAGATGTGTGCAATTTGTTTTTTTTTTTTTGCACAAGTGTTGTACCATATTGCGTCGGGTATGGAAATTTTAATGTGTAGCACTCCAAAAGGAACGGGGCTTCCCTGTCTCTGCGCCCCTTTCCCTCTGTGTCCCCCTCAATCTGGACGCTCGCCAGTTGATCTAACGGCCCACATCATATTTGCTCATTTTGCCCTTTTTTCACCCGAAATTTAAAAATAAAAATAGGTTAATCCATCATAAATATTAAAAAATACAGGAAAAAATAAATTTTATTTTTCCCTGTATTTTTAAAATTATTTATGATGGATTAACCTATTTTTATTTTTAAATTTCGGGTGAAAAATGAGCAAATTGTGAAAATATGATGTGGGCCGTTGGATCAACTGACGAGCGTCTAGATTGAGGGGGACACGGAGGGAACAGGGGCGCAGGGGACAGGGAAGCCCCGTTCCTCCAAAAGTGCCATTGTATGAGTTGAAAAGAGCCCTAGTGGAAGACCGGTGACCAACTATGGTTCAGCAGAATCTGGTGAAGTTTGGGAGTAGTAACTGCTTAACATGCCTCTCTCACATATTAGCTAGATTTGTAGGATAAGGTTGGGATTGTGCCAAAATTGTTTCATTTAGTAGGACTTAACGTGGATCGAGAATTCAGTTATGCTTATTTACTCTCGCATGACCAATAGAATTGGACTGAATATCTAAAAATAAACACCTACTTTTTACTCCTCTCTATTTTTGCAGGCTGCAGGATACGACATCGCACAGGGAAAGGATATACTTATCCATTAATTGCCACTCCATTTCTAAACCTGCGCAAATTCATATCACAAACGGATAATATTATGTCCTAATCGTTGCATCCCCAAAGGTTTTTTCTAAATGTTATGGTTACAGGCCAAACAGTAAACAAGTGGTCTATGGGGAGGTCACAAATAGACTGTCTAGAGCCAATGGTACCTAGATTCGTCTGAAAAAGAGGGCTTGCCCCTCATGGCACTCTAAAGCATATATTTATAATCATAAAGAGACTTGTTACATAGATGCCAATATCTTGGTCTATAATTGTAAAGGCAATACCGTATTTTCTCTTGTATCAGTCTCCATGTGCCAATCATGTGGCATCACGATTTATTGAACCTCTTGATGCAATAGACGTATGGCGAGGAGGAGCAAACATCCACCAATCTAAAAAACGTTGGAGCGCTACTCCGATGTCAACTTTTGGCACCTATCAACCTCCTTCATTAGAACATTCGGAACATCCCCAGCCCAATCATACTCTTTCAACTTTGATATATCATCTAAGTTGAATAAGTAATCCAAGAAAATAGTGTTTCCAGTGCCAGGAGATAACACGCATGCCAATGCACCAAGCATGAAAGACCTCACGAAGATATCCTTGTCCTCACTACCTTTCAACACATCGATAGCCCTTGTTGTTGGTGACCTGTCCCCAATCATGTACATCTCACAAAGCTTCACAACATCTTTCAGCTTGCTAGATAGTTTTAGAGACTTTTCCCTAGAAGGTATCCTAAGGACTTTCTGCACCGTCCTTTTGGTGAAAACAATTACCTTGCCACGGTAACGGAACTCACAAATCAGGGGTCTCATCTTGCCCATTAGCCACTCCACTAGATTACTTGGTAGTGTGAATTTTGCATTTGATTGCAAACCTTTAAATCCATACTTCGCAACATATTCCCGCTGTCGTAGAATAAGCGCATTCACAACCTTGTGTAACCTTTTTGCACTAAAACCATGCTTGCAACATGATTTATTACCCTTATCAGCCATGGCAAAAAACATCCTATGAAAATATCAAGTACATAGGTGTTAGGGGACCAAAGAGAACCTATTATAACAAAATAAGAAGGATGCAACAACATTGCAAATGAGAATCTAGGGAAGACTACAGGCATTCTGATTAAACTACTGACAACAAAATCTAGTAATGACTACAACAAAATCCAGCAAAAACCTGCAACAAAAATCGTGCCCCAGAGGATGTTCACGGAATCTGCGGGGCATGCAGTTGTGTGAGCATTGGCCATCGCTAAAAACCGCCGGAGGAGGACACAACTGCCTAAGATCCCACCTTAGCACACACCCCCTTATCTGATGAATTTTGGCTAGAACCCTAGGCCATGGTTGAAAAAACCGAGTGAGCAGACAATCGCCTAAGAGTATCATCGTTGACAAGCACATCGAACCTCGTCGGATGAATTTTTCGCTAGACCTCTAGATATTTGCTACAAAAAAATCGGCTCGGTTTTTTTAACTCTATGCGAAAACCCATATATTCGAGAATTTATACGATAGCTACGTAGACGCGGATGGGGAACTCACCTGAATCACGATAGTGCGTCTTCGGCCCAAAAAAAGTTCATCGCTTGCGAGATGTCACCGGGATACCCACCCACTTCGCTTCTCCTATCCAATAGGGAGTGTGGTTAAGTGGGCTGTTTGAGTGAGTTAGTGTTGGATCAATTGATGACAGGTGAACGATTGATAAAAGTGTATGATATGAGATGACAGAATAGGACGTCCTCACCGTATCAACTCACTAAGAACAGAGGATGGACATAGTGCAAGTACATATGTTGTGGTTATGGACCAAACAATGAATAATGAGGCTATGGGAAGACCACAAAGGGGCTGCTCGGCGCCTCAGAAGCCATAGATATGTTGTATGCATTACATAGGCTTATCTATGAAAAAATGAGTCTCTCCCTTCTCATGACATCTCGATGTACATATTTATAGCTATGAAGATGTTGCTTACATTAATACCTCTATTTGGGTCTATAATTATAGGGGCAATCACATCCTTTTCCCTGTTAGGGCATCTCCAATGATCTGAGTCAGCTAGCTATATGTATGTACACATCAGCATATATCCTATGTGGAGGAAAGAGAGTATGCAAAAAAAAATCCGAGCCAGCTCTTCCTTAAGCACTAGTCTATAACGCAAAACGAGACAACCTCTATAAATGATAGTTCTTTTCTGTGTGTGCATGTAAGCATCAAATAGCTATCCTTAGGCTGCGATCATTGTGGCTTCGCTACAGTGCTGGAGGCTTATTTGGCACAATTCATAAGTTTCGTCTTTTTCTGAATTTTTGGCTTTTTGTTGAGCTTTTTTGCCGGTTCTTTTTTCCCGTATTTGTTTGTATTATACGTAATGGGCTAACATATTTTTTATTTTTAATTTTTTTTTAAATTTAATTATGCTAAATAAGTCTCTGTCAGTTACAGTGCTTTTTTCAGCCAGCTACAGTGTTTTCAGCCATAAGCCACGAGCTTTTCAGCCGAACCGATCACCCCCTTAGGCCAGTCTCAGTGGGAGTTTCATCTGCATTTAATAGGCTGTCACATAGCTATTTTTGATGATATGGCAATATTTTTAAGAAGAGAGAGAAGAAGTGAGTTTCATTGAGGATGAAACTATGCTATATGAGTCATGAAATTAAATGTCTGTGAAACAATAGAATGGAACTATGCATTGAGGATGGATGTTTCATCCATGTTTCATTTTATTTTACATGATGTGGCAGTCTTGGAAACAACGCCATGAAACTCTCCACTGAGAATGACCTTATAGATAGTTCTTTAGAATGCTAGCTTTTAGTGTGTACTATATAAATGATGTGGAAGTCTTTTAATTAGTTGCTAGCTAGAAGCATTGGAGATGCCCTTATAGCTCTCTTGGGCTAATATAATTGTTGAGCCTCTTGATATAATAGACCGACTGAGAAAAGATGGACACCACTCCCCAAAAAGGTACATCCTCTACGGTCCAGACAGTTTATCACCCCACTCAGGAGTGGACCAGCTGCAATGAAAGACGATGAGATCGCTTGCTGACGCGTCCAGAAACATAATTATGCTGGTATATAATGCTAGCAGATGATACTTCGATCAAACTCAACTTCACTAATTCATTATCAGCCATCTTTTTTTTTACCGCAGTAAATACTCCCCAAAAGAAAAGAAGCAATGGACTACAGTGGACGAAAAATTCCGAATTCCTCTTGAACCACGAGCAATTCACAGAAGATAAAAACAATAGCCACAAAACATATTCCAAAATTCAATGGTTTCTCCCCGTTTTGCTTGCATCCTCCGAAGAGGCGAAGCGAAGATCTCGTGATCTCCACCTCCACACCGGCGTTCTCCGTCCCGTGTTGATCGATCGCACGGTCGCGCTCCCTCTCCTCTCCTCTAGTCTAGCTTCAAAACAGAACAAAACGAACACGCTACCGTTACAATCCCAACGGCCGCTTCCATTTCAAATCCTCCCCTTCCCCCCGCCTCCTCACCACAAACACTCTCTTCTCTCGCAGACACACGGCATCGCGATCACACAGATTTCCGCAAGGGCTCGACTCCAGATCCACCAATCCAGCCCAGTTCACCTCCCGAAACCCTAAGCTAGCTCCCGCCAATGGTGCCCCCCACGTCCTCTCCCCGGTCGGCGCCGTCGCTCACGCCGCAGGGGGCGATGGCGACCCCGCTCAGGACGCCCTCCTCCAAGCACCGCCTCCACTTCCCCACCACCACCCCGAAGAACAACCACCACGGCGGCAGTGTAGCCGCGGGCGCCGCCACGGAGCACCCGGTCGAGGTGATCGGCCGCATCCGGAACCTCACCGCGGGCGCGGCCGGCGCGTCTGCGCTGGAGATCGCCGGCTGCGGGACTGCCGTGCGCGTGCGCGGCGACGCCGGCGGCTGCCGCGACTTCACCCTCGACGGCGTGTCGGTCTCGGAGGAGGAGGACCTGGAGGGGTTCTACCGCCGCTTCGTGCGCTCGCGGATCGAGGGGGTGCGGGTCGGCGCCAAGTGCACCGTCATGGTCTACGGGCCCACGGGATCCGGGAAGAGCCACACCATGTTCGGCTGCGCCAAGCAGCCCGGGATCGTGTACCGGGCGCTCAGGGACATACTGGAGGGAGGAGGAGGAGGAGGTGGGGGTGGGGGTGAAGGCGATGACCGCGATGAAGATGATGCCGGGTTCGGGGTGGGGCTGTTCGTGCAGGTCGCCGTCCTTGAGATCTACAACGAGGAGATCTACGATTTGCTCGTGGGGAGCGGAGCGAATGCTAAAGGAAATGCCCCCAAGGTGATACTACTTTTAACGTGCCATGACTAATTTTTAGTTATGTCGTTGCAAATGTGAGTGTGTTATTATGTGACTAATCTGCAGTTAACTTCCAAGTAATAAATGTGTGATTTCAAGTGCGACATGGTCATTGTAAACTGAAACAAGTACTGTAGAGCTGTAATCAACTAAAACAAGCTGTTATGTGATGCAAAAATTGACATGTTTTCTAGAGATAGTTGGATAGTTCATAGGAGGCTCATATCTGGTAAGGCCCAGGGATTGACATACATCGGTCATAAGTTATAACATTAATTTTCAGAAGCAGAATTTAAGATGACAAAAGATGTTGACACTTCTTTGCTATGTGGCAATGTCAATGTGAACTTGTGAGTTTATTAATTCTCTATCTATGGACAGGTGAGGCTAGAAGTAATGGGGAAGAAAGCCAAGAATGCAACTTACATATCTGGAAATGAAGCTGGGAAGATATCGAGAGAAGTCGCCAAAGTGGAGAAGCGGCGCATTGTCAAGAGCACGCTTTGTAATGAGAGGAGTTCGCGGAGTCACTGCATGGTTAGTTGCATTGAGCAATTAGCTCTTGGAACCTGCATTTCTTTGAAAGATCCAACTGTTCGTTAGCTTTGTTTTGCTTTACCTCTCTAGATAATATTGGATGTCCCATCAGTGGGAGGAAGGCTCATGCTTGTCGATATGGCCGGCTCTGAGAACATAGAAGCAGCAGGCCAAACGGGATTTGAAGCCAAAATGCAGGTTTGTGGTGTTACCGATCCTTATACCTTCAGTAGCACTTATGTTTTCAGTTGCTCTTTGGACAAAGATTTGCATGCTGCAGCTGAATCAATCGAATGTATGTGCTGATATGCAAGACTAATTCACACCTGATTAACCACATGTCATAACACATTTAACAGCTTATGATCTGCAACCTGAAATGCAGAAACCACGTTAGAGTTTCTCATGATAAATTTCTGTTTTCACACTGATATTGCCATATGAATTGCATAACTGCTAATCCCACATCTAACCACAGCTTAATGGGGGATATGTTAAAACAAAGTATGGATAATAATTATTTTGTTTACACGGCCAGTCTATAACATTGATTACTGTTCCACAGACAGGGAAGATAAACCAAGGGAACATAGCTTTGAAACGTGTGGTTGAGTCTATTGCTAACGGTGATTCCCATGTTCCATTTCGAGACAGCAAGCTCACAATGCTATTACAGGTACACACTGAAAATTCACTTTTCTTGATACAACTTTTCCTCTTTGTTTCCCCTTCTAATTTAAAGATTATGTTCCTTTATGGAATTTCAGGACTCATTTGAGGATGACAAATCCAAAATCCTGATGATTCTATGTGCGAGCCCTGACCCAAAGGAACTGCACAAGACAGTCTCTACCTTGGAGTACGGTGCTAAAGCAAAATGCATTATCCGCGCTGCTCATGTCGCAACACCAAGGGACAAAATGAGCTCCGAAGAGTCATCTGCAATGCTCAATTCAAGAATTGTTGCTATGAACCAGTTCATTTACAATCTCCAGAAGGAGAACAAGCTAAGAGAGAAAGAGCGAAATGAGGCCCAGAATGTACTACGGCTAAAGGAAGAGGAGCTAGCACAACTGAGGGCGAAGCTCAAGCTGATAGAAGGTCAGGGGGAAGCTGCAAAGGAGGAAGAGATCAACTCAAAGGTTATGGAGAAGACACAGATCTTGAGGAGTGAGCTCATGAAGATGGAAGAGAAGATTCTAAGGCAACATCAAGAACTCCTTGCTTTGCAACAGCGACTGCAGCAGGATATCATTGGAGGTAGATTGCTGGCTCGGTTGTCAGAGATGTCTGCAGGGGCAGTAGATCAATCCATATCAATGGTCATGTCCATGGAGTTGGATATGGGAGATCAGCCGGCCGTGCAAGATGTAAAGGTAATAAAGGAGGATACTCGCCAACAGGGCCAAATATGGAACCACACAACCACCAGCGTTGTGGATCGAGAAGACGATGTGAGACTGTCCCGGTGTCCAGAAAGGGTGGCCCTGAGCACTGTCTTTGAGGACGGAGATGAAGAAGACGAAGAGAGGGACAATGGCGTTGAAGAGGAAGTGTGCAAGGAGGTTGTGGAAGAGAGCTATATAATGCAACAACCGCTTGCGGAATCAGATGACCCTGCCACAAGGAACAACAGGATTCAGAACATATTCAGGCTCTGCGGGAACTACCGTGAACTAGCCAAGGAATCAAATATCCAGCCCCCGGCAAAGCAAGTGTATGGAGATGGGAACAAGGAGCCTGCAAAGCAAGTGTTCGGAGATGAGAACAAGGACCCGTCAGCATGGGGAGTTATAGAGACCCCCATGTGCGACGTCAAAGTGATTGACAGCCCAGTATCTTCGCAGCTTTCGCCAATTGTATGCCAAGTCGTGGACGAGCCCAAAGTGACAGTGTCGGGGCAGCTGAAATCATGCACTACTCTGGAAGGCAGTGGTCAGAACAAGGAGAACAACGTTTCTGGACAGAAGGAGCAAGATGGCTTGCTGGAAGTCTACATCAAATGGGAGTCCGGCAATCTGATAAAAGGGCTTAAAGTACAGCGGAACTCGTGCCTTTCCGATCTTAGGAAGCTCCTAGAGGCTCACTTGGAAGAAGCAGGCAGCAAGCAGCAACACCAGTTCACCTTCCTCCTCCTCGGGGTACGTCATTTAGCTCTATCCATGTCGTGCTTTCGTCCAAGTGTTCTCTGCTACCTATTTCTCCTCGCAATGTCATTCATCAACCACCACATCCTATCTTGGAAAATCGGAACTTCTTAATGACACGAATCGCTTGTCCGTGATGAAAATAAGCATGTTTTGCGTGAAATGAAAGCGTCTGTTCATTGATCAAGAAAGCACTGATAATAGCAAAAAATGCGGGGATCTCTGGTTGGTGCAGGATCCTTCCGGTGCTCCAGTGTCCAGAGGGAAGGAAGGGACGGTGCAGATAAGCAAGCTGCCGAATTGGAACAACTGGCCGAACAGCTACCTAGCCTGCTTGCGCGAGGCAAAGAAGCCGGCGACGAATCAGCTCCATCAGCTACCGTTCAGTCCATTGGAGAGCAAGCTCAATTCGGTCTTGAACGACTGCACCGTGCCGGGGCCCTCTCCCCGAAGGTCAATCAGATGAGCCCTAACTACATTCGGGAGCTCAGAGCTTGAGCTCCAACAGAAGATTTATATATTCTTTTGTCGGTTGTCGTCAGAGGTATTTGTGGTGACGACGATGTATCTTCTAACTAAATGCTCATTCAGTTGTGTAAAATTACTAGCTAGTCTGGTTCTGCAACCGGAACTGAATGTAACCATGTTACACGAGTGGCTGGAGGAGCAGCTTGCCATCTGTTCCTGAAGGCATGCATTGGAACTAGGGGCTGGGCCTGGATGGCAGGAACCCCACATAAAAGTAGCCCGCTCAAAAGCGGAAGCGCCGGACGTAGAGCTGGTAACCAAACGCTCCCACCAACTCCCGGAGCCTGAACGAGACCAGATGACCAGAGGAGAGAGAGAGAGAGGAGGGGTTGTTCGGAAATCGAAATCGGATCACCCACCGGCGGCGAGGCGGGGGGAGATGGCCGGCGGCGGAACCTGTGACGAAGGGTGGAGGAGGAGCGGCATCGAGGTGAGTGCCCTGCAGTTCGGCACCGCCGCTCTTCGTGTGCTTCAACCTCCGCATCGCCCCCGGCTCACGCTGCCTCCTCATCGGCGCCAATGGGTCCGGTTCTATGATCAGCCACGATTCTTATGCAATTGCTACGTTTCTACGATCGCGTGCTTCGGACGGGTTATTCTGATGGATACGACGCGCGTGCGTGGTGGTTTGGCCATCAAATGCTAAGTATGGAGATTTACGGGCTAAGCTGTTAAGGCGTGATTAGTATGTGCTGTTTGCTCCGTATGTCGTTAGTTCAGAGGTTCGGCCGGTGGTGTTCAGTTGGCTTTTTTTTTTTTGTGGCTTATGGCTGAAAGCACTGTAATTGGTTGAAAAAAATACTGTAGTTGACAGAGGTTTATTTAGCATAATTAAATTTAAAAAATTAAAAAATATAAAAAATATGTTAGCCTATTACATATAATACAAACAAATACGGGAAAAAAGAACCGGCAAAAAAGCACAAAAAACAAAAAATTCAGAAAAAGACGAAATTTGTGAATAGTAAAAAATAAGTCGGAAGCCAGAAGCTTAAGCCCCATTTTTTTCATAGTAATTTGAATTGGTTGGCGTGTAACTTGGTTGTTTCTTACGGTGGAAACTTCTCCGTTGAGGGAAATGGTGTTGTTCATGGTGCCATCCATCAAATTTTAGAGCTGTACAGTCTGGTGTTCTCGCCTTCAAGGCAAGGCTGCCGTACACTTGTCTTGAGTTGGAGCTAAAGCACAATGTGAATCAAATGGCATATGCAATTTAGCAAATTATACTAGAGGTGATTAAAAAGCAACAAATTGGAGTGCAGAGTGAGTTGAGTGGTACTGTTGTATGACCTATTGAATGTGCCTTGCCAATGTTTTTTTTAATATTGAACGTCTGCATTCTATCAATTTTTGGACAACCTGTGCCTTTGTTTCCCATAGAGATTTGAGGTGATAAAAGTGCTGGCTTTGCACTCTCATCTCATGTCATGTGTGTTGCAAAATCCAAATATTTGTTGGAGATCCATTACAATCTTTCGAGCTTGTCACAATAACTGCGTGGTGCCAGTACCTTGCGTTGCCAAATACCAAAAAGGAAATTATTTATCCATTTTAGATTAATCTGTGCACACGCTTGTATAGGGCATTGTGGTTGAGATATGCTCTGTTCTCATCTAAAACTAACAATTTTACACCAATTTATGTACCAACTTATGCCAAACTGCAGGCAAGACCACTGTCTTGAAGATCCTTGCAGGAAAACATATGGTTGGAGGAAGAGATGTTGTCCGTGTTCTCAATGGTTCTGCTTTTCATGACACAGAGCTTGTATGCAATGGCGACCTTTCCTACTTGGGTGGTTCTTGGAGTCGGACTATTGGTTCAGCTGTAAGCTCCCTCTCTGTTTACTTCCTATAAGAATTAGAAATTCAGTTCATGCTTGGCTTCGATTACTTCATGATCAATGCTTGCATAAATGCACATTTCTTCCTAGCGAATGGGCTTTCGCCACAAAATTCCATGGGAGCTATTTCCTATTCTCACTTATGCCAACTGAACAAACATAGTGGCTTTTGTTAGTGTTGTTTCAATATCTATAGATATTATAGGTGTTTGACTCAACATTGTAGCCTAAGTGATTTTTTTGCCATTCAAAAAATTATTAGAAGATTCCTGATTCCCTACTTAATTAATTAAGAGTTGATATATGTGGAGTTCGATATTAATAGTAAATGCACAACAACCGTAAGTTTACACATTGACAGTTCTTTCTGGCACTATGCTTGGTTTCTCAGAGCAATTTCACTGTATCTAAATTTCTCCGGGTGATGTTCCACTGCAAGGTGACTTCTCTGCTGAGCACATGATTTTTGGAGGTATTCTACACACAATAATGTTCAGCATATCCCATTATTAGATTCTTATTGGATGAAAGCAATAATGTGTCCACACACTCCTTTGTCCTTGAATTTATCGAAATCCCTGGATGCTTCAAGCATTTCTTGTAGTTAACCTCCTGCTGGCATGATTTTTTTGTTTAAATTGATGCTGCTTCTGTTAGTGATAGCGCGAATAATGATTGTGTATTCAACTGAGAAAACAGGAGTACAATATATAGACTCTACCGGTATCTATCTCTACCTGATTTATAGCAACAAGATCAGGGAGAAGATCCGGGAGTCCAGGCGCATAAGGAAAGGCTAGGCATGGAAAGAGTCAACAGCCAGCCACCTAAATATAGAGGGGATCACCTAAACAGGGAAAGAGATAAACTCTAACACCCCCCCGCAGTCAGAACGTTCATGGGACAGACGTTAAAACTGGATCGAAACTCATAAAAAACAGAAGTGGGTAGACCCTTGGTGAAGATGTCAGCAAACTGGGATGTCGTCGGGACATGGAGAACGCGGACATTTCCAATAGCAACATGCTCGCGGACGAAGTGGAGATCAATCTCGACATGCTTTGTGCGCTGATGCTGAACAGGGTTGGTTGATAAGTAGACAGCACTGACATTATCACAATAGACCAAGGTACTCTTCGTCAGGGGACTGTGGAGTTCCTGTAACAACTGTCGAAGCCAGCAAGCCTCAGCCACGCCATTGGCGACCGCCCGGTACTCAGCCTCGGCACTGGAGCGGGATACTGTGTTCTGCCGCTTGGAGGACCAGGAAACCAGGTTGTCACCAAGGAACACAGCATAGCCTGAAGTAGACTTGCGTGTGTCCGGACAACCAGCCCAATCAGCATCGGTGTAGACAAGGAGAGCAGAGGTCGTCGACGGTCGCAGAAGAAGGCCATGATCAATTGTACCATGCAGATAGCGAAGGATGCGTTTAACTGCGGAGAGATGAACGTCCCGAGGATCATGCATGTGGAGACACACCTGCTGAACAGCATAAGATATATCGGGCCGAGTGAAGGTGAGGTACTGCAAGGCACCAACCAAACTGCGGTACTGAGTGGGGTCGCTGACAGGCGCACCGGCTGTGGAGGAGACCTTGGCATGAGTGTCGACAGGTGTGCTGCAGGGCTTGCAGTTAGTCATGCCAGCACGCTCAAGCACATCCAGAGTGTACTGCCGTTGTGAAAGAAAGAGGCCTTCAGTATACTGCTGGACAGCCACACCCAGGAAGTGATGGAGGACACCGAGATCCTTCATGGAGAATTCCTTCTGAAGTGCAGTGATGATGCGTCGAAGGAGAATCTGGCTGGACGCAGTGAGGACAATGTCATCCACATATAGCAGTAAGTATGCCTTGTCGGTCCCGTGGCGATAGATGAACAAGGAGGTGTCAGATTTGGCCTCAGTGAATCCCATAGTGAGCAGATGTGCAGCAAAGCGACTGTATCAGGCACGAGGTGCTTGCTTCAGACCATACAGGGACTTATTGAGACGACAAACAGCATGTGGCTGAGTAGGATCAACAAAACCTGTGGGTTGTGAGCAGTATACCGTCTCAGTGAGAGTGCCATGTAGGAAGGCATTCTTGACGTCGAGCTGGTGAACCGGCCAGTGTTGAGAAAGTGCCAGAGACAGAACAGTACGAACAGTCGCAGGTTTGACCACCGGACTGAAAGTCTCGTCATAATCCACACCGGGGCGCTGGGTGAAGCCACGGAGGACCCAACGGGCCTTATATCTGTCGAGGGAACCATCGGCATGAAATTTGTGGCGGAAAATCCATTTGCCGGTGACGATGTTGGCGCCGGGAGGACGCGGGATGAGATCCCACGTGTTGTTGGAGAGCAAGGCGCCGTACTCTTCGTCCATCGTGCGTCGCCAGTGTGGATCGGCGAGGGCGCTGCGATAGGTCTTTGGAATAGGCGATAGGGCCGTGGCACTGAGTGCGACTGGCAGACGAAAGCCAGACTTGCCGCGGGTGGCCATCCCGTGCTGGTTAACCACCGGGGTGATGGGGACAGCACCAGATGGAAGCCGAGCAGGTGCAGGAGCTACGGGAGCCGCCGGGATAAGCGCAGTAGTGACAGGGCGCGGTCGGCGGCTGTACACTAGCACGGGCGCAGTAGGTGATGATGATGCTGCACGGGGCGCAGGTGACGGGGCCGCGCGTGGCGCGGGAGCCGTCGGGGCCGCCGGGGCCGCGCGAGGGCACGGACGGCGGCTATACACCAGCAAGGGCGCAGCAAGCGCCAGTGCCGTCTGGCTTGAGGTCGCGCGGGGCGCAAGTGACGGGGCCACGCGTGGCGCGGGAGCCGCCGGGGCCGCGCGTGGCGCGACGGGTGAGGGTGATTCTGTGGCCGCGCGTGGCGCGGGTGCGATGGGCAGGTGCGGCATTAGATGCTGCAGGCCTGGGGCGTCAGCAGCCGTAGCGGGGGCGACGTTGGTCGCAGCAACCGCAGCGGGCGAGGCGTCAGGCGAAGCGAGGCGAGTACCTGCAGGAGAGGAGGGAGCGATCGGAAAGACCGAAACCTCAAACTCAGACAAAAAATCAAGGTCAGTGGGCGATGTGCGAGAGCCAGCGAGGGGAAAGCATATCTCATCAAAGACCACATGGCGAGAAGTGATGATTCTGTTGGACGAGAGGTCCAAGCAGCGGTAACCCTTGTGGTTACTGGAGTAGCCAAGAAAGACACAAAGACTCGACCGGGGAGCAAGCTTGTGGGGCGCGGTGGCGGACATGTTGGGGTAACATGCGCAGCCGAACACACGGAGGTGGTCGTACGAGGGATGGGAACCAAAAAGGGCAAAGTGGGGGGTGCCGAGTGCTAGTGTTTTGGTGGGTAGGCGATTGATGAGATATGTGGCGGTGTGAAGACCTTCGACCCAATATGACGGGGCAAGGGAGGCCTGAAAGAGCATGGAACGTATGATGTTATTAACGGAACGAATCATACGTTCGACTTTACCGTTTTGAGAAGATGTGTAGGGGCACGACATCCGGAGCAGGACGCCATTGGTGAGAAAGAAGGCGCGAGTTGAGGAGTTATCAAACTCGCGGCCGTTGTCACACTGAATGCTCCGAATGGTGCAACCGAACTGTGTCTTCACATAAGAGAAAAAATTGGCCAAGGTGGGAAACGTTTCGGATTTTAGCCGAAGCGGGAACGTCCAAAGGAAGTGCGAGCAGTCATCAAGAATAACAAGATAATATTTGAATCCGGACACACTGGTAACAGGGGAGGTCCACAAATCACAATGAATCAAATCAAAATTCTTAATGGCTCGCGAGGAGGAGGTTCCAAAAGGTAATCTAATGTGACGCCCAACTTGGCATGCATGGCAGAGAGAATCTCTAGTGTTTTTATTCCAACGGATGGCGGAGGTACTAGCGAGGGTGGACAGTGATTCATGCCCAGGATGTCCAAGACGACGATGCCAAGTGGCGAAGGGGGCCGCTGCAACAAGGGCGCAGGACTCCGTGGAACGCACTGGTGCGGTGAGAGTGTAGAGGGGCCCGGAACTATTGCACCTGGCGATCACGCTCCGGGAATTGAGATCCTTCACAGAGAGGCCAAACGGGTCAAATTTGACAGAACAATTATTATCAATAGTGAACTGACGAACAGAAATGAGGTTTTTAATGATATTAGGGGCAACAAGGATATTATTGAGATAAAAGGGACCCGGGATGATAGAGTGGCCAGAAGCTGTGATAGGTAAAGTGGAACCATTGCCAACTACAATGGAGGAGGAGCGTGGTGGGCGAAACAAGGAGATGTTACCAGTGTCGGGAGTCATATGACTGGAGGCGCCGGAGTCCATGACCCAATCAGTTGCACCGGGAGGATTGAGGGTCATGGTGCTGAAGTTGCTGGCGAGGGTCGGCTGATCCCAAGAACCGGACCACGGTGTCCACGGTGAGGCAGGGTCAGCCGAGGCAGCAGGCACCGTGGGGGGGTGCGGACCAGCCTGCCCGAACGGCGTCGTCAGGAATGGCCCAGGGGCGAACTGGGCGAAGTGGGCAGGCGGAGGCGCGTAGGGGGCTGGAGCAGCCAACAGAGCTTGCTGGGACGTCGCCTGGGGCGTGGGCGCTCGCGGAGCCTGGCCACCGCGCTGCTGCGGACCGGGCCACATGGTGATTTGCCCGGTCCACGGGTTGTAGATGGAGGGCCATGGTGCCGGGGCCTTGCCGCCACCGCTGTTGCCACGCCGGCGACCTCCACCGGCAGAACCGCCGTTGGTACTCCGGGTGGATCCGCCATGGGGCGCCACCGAGCCACTAGTGGAGGAGGAGCCGGGGGGGCAGAGCTGCCGGAAGGCCGCGCCGGAGCAGCGACTAGGGCGGTCGCCGGAGGTGATGTTGGTGCGCTGGAGTCGATCTCCTCGAGGATGAGATCGTTGCGGACCTCATTGAAGGAGGGGAACAGCTTTGAGCGCTTGAAGTGGGCCTTCATGTGGGCGAATTTTTCGTTGAGACCGCGTAGCACATTGAGGACAAGGGTGCGGTCGCGGATGACCTCGTCGAGGTCGCCGAGAGCGTCGGCCATCCCCTTCATCTTGCGGCAGTAGTCATCAATCGAGAGGTCGCCCTGCAAGAAGACACGAAATTCGGCGTCGAGGCGAAGGGCGCGAGCTTCGCGGTTGCCGAGGAATTGCGCCTCGATGATGGTCCAGGCGCGGCGTGCTGTGCCGTTGCGGGTGCGGGCGGACTCCATCAGCTCAGGGGAGAGCGTGCCCAGCACCCATGACAGGACGACGGCGTCCATGCGCCGCCAGGACGGCACGACGGGGAAGGAGTCGTCGGAGAGGACGTGGTCGGCGAGGGCGTATCGCTCGAGGGTGAGGAGGACGAGATCGCGCCAGCAGTTGTAGTGGGAGGAGAGGGGATCCAGAACCACGGGCACGAGGGCACGGATGTTCTGGACGCCCGCCGCCTGCGCGTGGAGATTGGCGATGGTGGCGGCCTCGTAGTCGTGGTCGTCGTCGGCGCCGGTGTCGTCGTGGGAGCCGCTTTCGTCGTGGGCGCCGTCGTTGCGAGGTGGGAAGGCGGCGTCGCGAGCAGCGGTCGCTGCACGCTCGAGATCGGCAGTGGCCCGGCGTTCCTTCGCGAGGACGTCCTGGGCGGCGCGGACGCGATCTTGAGCGGCGGCGGCGGCCTTGCCAGCCTCAGTGGCAGCGTCGACCAGGGCCTTCTCCCGTGCGGCCGCATCCTCGGCGCTCTGCTGGGCAATAGCGGCAGTGGGAGCGGGCGGAGGATCACCAGGTGCCATGGCGGCGCAGGCAAGGTAGGTTTAGCGGAAGCGAGCAGTCACAGGATCGTGACGATCATCTGATACCATGATAGCGCGAATAATGATTGTGTATTCAACTGAGAAAACAGGAGTACAATATATAGACTCTACCGGTATCTATCTCTACCTGATTTATAGCAACAAGATCAGGGAGAAGATCCGGGAGTCCAGGCGCATAAGGAAAGGCTAGGCATGGAAAGAGTCAACAGCCAGCCACCTAAATATAGAGGGGATCACCTAAACAGGGAAAGAGATAAACTCTAACAGTTAGTGATGTGCCCAAGAGGCAATCATAACACAATTTGGTTTTATAGGCCAAAAGGGATATTGATCTATATGAGATTAGGGTTCTAATGGGTCTACAACGTGGAAGCCCATTAGCATGCTCTATAAACATGTGGAGGCGGGGCTGCAGGTAAAATAGACTGCCGTGCAAAAGACCCTGGCCGCCACCTCCCCTCGGCCGTATCCCGAAACCCTAGCCGGGCGCGCGGTGCTAGCACACCAGTGCACGGCGTTCCATCCCGAACGTGTGGACTCCGTGGAGGCACTGCTGCTGTTGCTGTTGTGCTGATCGACGAGAAGCGCAGGGCTATTGCTAGGACGCGAGGAGGAGACATTCAGTTCGTGAAATAATCGACTGCTTCTTCTTCATCAACGCGCATCTACGTTGGACCGGGCTGCTCCAACTCTTCTTCCGCTGCGCAGCGCATCTAGTGGTAACTATCCATGACTCCCTTACACGCATGTTTTCTGGTTGAACGCGGTAGAAAATCAAATGTTGTAGCTAGCGTAGCTTACCCGTTCTCCATCAGCTTCCACATTTGTGGTTTAGCTTTATTAAGTTTAATTTAATCACTTCAGCTAAAAGATAGGCACTAAATCATCTGTATTATTAGTAAAAAGCTTTTAGTAATTCATGCTAGTGACAGTAGATGTAAGCATGCCTTCCTTTCTCTACCCTGAAATATGAGCAGTTGATGGGGTTGATCCTGTTCGGCGAGAGAAGCTGGTTGATCTACTAGATATTGATCTACAGTGGCGCATGCATAAAGTTTCAGATGGACAGCGTCGCAGGATACAAATTTGCATGGGTCTTCTTTATCCATACAAGGTGATGTTCTGTTCCGAGTTTTGTGTGGATTATTCTGACTTGAATACTCCTATACTGTGTCGACGTCAATACTGAGTTGAGTGCCCATCTATTAGATAGTTGCATTATGACCCTCAAAAAACCATAGCTTAGCTGTTTTGCCAATGCATTCTTTTGCTCGGAAGACCAAAAAAACCCGTATGTTTGGGGCAATTCTTTTATGCATTTGTTTGGCAAGCGGTAGTCTCATGGTTAAATTTGTGGTAGCGTAGCTATAACACCAAAGTCTGTCATTGAATTAAGACATCTGAGACCAATGCAGGTACTCTTACTTGATGAAATCACTGTTGATCTTGATGTTGTGACCAGAACGGATCTCCTTGACTTCTTTAAGGAAGAGCGTGAACAGGTACAGTTTTAGTTCATTCCAGCTAGTTTGTGTGTCATCCTTTTATCATTGCATAACCTGTAAGGTTCATCGCAGAGAGAAGCTACTATTGTCTACGCCACTCATATATTTGATGGATTGGAGACATGGGCTACTGACATTGCTTGCGTACATCCAAGAAGGCGAGTTGATAAAATCCGCGAAATACTCGGACATTGAAGACCTAAAGAGCGCCAAAAACTTGCTGTCAGTCGTTGAGTCATGGCTGCGTTCTGAGACCAAACTCCCAAAGAAAGAACCTGCCCGTTCTGAGAGCCAGCCCAGACAGACCGTTTGATGCTTCTCCCTTCCGATCTTCGCGCCACATGGCCTACTACCGTTGATGGTTGGTTGCACCTCTGCACCTATTCCGGTGCCAATTAGTAGTATAGTTCTGAAATATCTCATCTTTTATGTTTTGTCATCCCTGTATACGGCAATGTATCTAGGAATAAATAAAACGGGGGATTTGCTCATGTGACTCAAAGTTTAATGGCGTTTGCTCATTTGCCCCATGATGTCTCACTGACATATGGGCCTTGGACCCGCATGTCAGTGAGACATCATGGGGCAAATGAGCAAACGCCATTAAACTTTAGGGCAAAGGAGCAATTTTTCCTAAATAAAACAGGCTTGGCCTTGGAAACTCGAAAGGCTTGTTGGACCGATTAGGCATGATATGAACGAGCGATGCATCAAGCAGCAGGATATTCGTCGGTTGTGAAATTAGATTAACGGGAAAGAACCACTTTGTTTTGAGATCGACAATTGTAATTAATTTTGTGAAAGAATATGCAGCCAAATCTAAGATGCCTATTTTTCCTTCCAACAAATCAAGCGTTCATAATCAAGCAGCATTCATAATAGAAATTAAGTCTTGTTTTAAGATGAGATCCACGATCTTTTGACTAACCTCGACGACCATGATGACAGTTGTCCGCTTCTTCTGTGGTAAAACTAGAAGAAAGTTTTATTTACTGGGCCCGATTAAGCATGCTATGGATGAGGGATGCGTCAAGCAGCAAGGATTCGATCTTTGGTTGCGAAACTACAAAGAACCAATATGTTTCGAGACCGTACATACCAGCGCATGCATCCAAATAAAAGTTTCCCAACAGATTTTCCTGTCAAAAAGAAGTTGTTCCGGACAGTGGAAGAATAATCTATAACGATAGCTTCGATTTAAAAAAATAAAGATAGCCAGAACAGGGCAACGACTCTTCTGTTTGTCGTGGGCATCAGTCATTAGCACCGTCACTCATTGCGGATTTATCTTGCAAAACTGGCAAAGAGTTGGTGTAAGACATAGAAGAGGGAGAGGATTAGAAAAGACTGATCTGAGTGAGAAGAGGGGGCAGTGCTAATCGGGATGCAAGAATAGCGAGATTGGCTAGTGGTTGGGGTCTCAAGGGTGTGACTGCGTGAGGAAGAAAAGATAAGCGGTTAGGGTGTGAAGCCGCGAGCGATTCGAGAAAGGAGCTGACTAATGATATAGGCCTACATATCGATGTATGTCAAAAGAAGATGCATAAATACGCTATAGTAGAGAAAAAGAGAAATATGATAAATGAACAAACTCTTCTTTTATATTAGAATGTCTTTCTCAACGTCACGATACCTAAAGGTGCCGCTCGGTTGAGCTAAAATAAGCTGGCTTATGATTAAAATTGTATTGTAGTTGGTGAAATTACACTGTAGTTAACAGTGACTTATTTGACGTAACTAAATTTAAAAAATTTTAAAAATAGAAAAACAGGTTAACCCATCACGGACAATGCAAACGAATACGGAAAAAAAGAACAGGCAAAAAAACTTAAAAAAGCTAAAAAGTCAGAAAAAGATAAAATTTATGAATAGTAAAAAAATAAAGGGTTTTATTAAACGTCATCCAAATGTTTTCTTATTAATTATCATCCAGATTTAGGGCCATTGGATTAGAGATTCAATGGTCATGAATTCTCCCTCCTCCTCTTGAATTCTACCCCCTCCCTCTTGAAAAAAATCTTTCCCTTTTAAAAATAAAGAGCCTCTTGATATCTAATCCAAATATCATAAATTTGGATGATAATTAGGAAGAAAATATTCGGGTGATACTTAGGGGGTGATCGGTTTGGCTGAAAAGCTCGTGGCTTATGGCTGAAAACACTGTAGCTGGCTGAAAAAAGCACTGTAGCTGACAGAGGCTTATTTAGCATAATTAAATTTAAAAAATTTAAAAATAAAAAAAAAATATGTTAGCCTATTACGTATAATACAAACAAATACGGGGAAAAAAAGAACCGGCAAAAAAGCTCAACAAAAAGCCAAAAATTCAGAAAAAGATGAAACTTATGAATAATGCCAAATAAGCCTCTAGCACTGTAGCGAAGCCACAATGATCGCAGCCTTATACACTCTTAAAAATAAATTTGAAGTCAAAAACTCAAGTTAAAATGGGGGAGGTAATATCTTATATGTATAACATACGTTTGCTGGTCTCGGTTGTACCGTTGTACGTGCCCTAATCATCACCTTTCCTCCTCTTTTTCTCTTGCAGTCTTGCTGGTCTCCGTTTTCGTCTTGTTCTCTCTCCTTTGCCCGCCGCTTCTTCCGTCTCCTCGTTCTCTCTCTCGCGGCGAATTCGCCGAGAGGCCCAGAAGATTCATTTGGAGAAACCTTTTTTATCTGTTTCTCCGGATCGACAAATCCTGTTTATTCGCCTGTTTACTTTGATTTGTTTCTATTCGTTTTCCCTGTTTATTTGTTCGATTCGATTGGGGTTAGGCGCCCGGATTTCTTGGCGTTCTGTTTGGATCTGGCCTCGTAGTGCCCCTCTGTCCCGAATCCCGGTTCGGCCCGGCGCCGTTTGGCTCGGTGGGTTCGGATCTCGTGGGATTAGGGGGGGAGGAGGCTTCTTGATTCGTTGGGAGATAATAATATCGGAGCAGGGAGGAGATGGATCATGTAGTCGGGGGCAAGTTCAAGCTCGGCAAGAAGATTGGGAGTGGATCGTTCGGGGAGCTCTTCCTTGGTGAGTTCTCCAGCTTTCCGTCTCTCAATCTACTCAAAAGAACATCTTTTCTATTGTGTTCGGAAAGAAAGATGCTAACTTTGTTGTTATTCTTGTTTGTAGCTGTTAATGTGCAGACTGGAGAGGAAGTCGCCGTCAAATTGGTATTAGATTCTGTCTCATTTCTCATTCACCTTAATATTTTTTTGGAAAGAAGCTTAAGAGTTTTTCTTTTGTACAATTTGATAAAATCTGCTGTTTGCGGTAAGATCATTGGATGCACAGTGTAGTGAAATGTTTCTGTCGGATGCTGTACCGTTGGTACTATTGTCAGTTTAGTTAGTGACCTGCTGCTTTCGGTCGACAGGAAAATGTGAAGACAAAGCACCCGCAGCTTCACTATGAGTCGAAGCTGTACATGCTTCTTCAAGGAGGAAGTAAGTTTATGTCATAGAGCCTATCCATGTAGCTGGAGTGGCACTTTGTGATTGGCTGCTACGATGATGACGATGAATTGAGTCAAGACTATTTTTTCTTGGTTAAAGCTGGCATTCCTCACTTGAAGTGGTTTGGCGTGGAGGGAGAGTATAATGTGATGGTGATTGATCTTCTCGGGCCTAGCCTTGAGGACTTGTTCAACTATTGCAGTAGAAGGTTCTCGTTGAAGACTGTACTCATGCTCGCTGATCAGATGGTGAGAACATAATCGCTTCTTTTTGAATCTGCTCCAATTCATATCTTTTCGTTTGTTTATTGTTACATAGTTATTTTGTTCTGTGTTTCTTACTCTATATAGATTTCTGGCATAACGACATTCTTTCTTTCAAATATTTCAGATTAATCGAGTTGAGTACATGCATTCAAAGGGATTTCTTCACCGTGATATAAAGCCTGATAATTTCCTTATGGGGCTTGGGAGGAAAGCCAATCAGGTTTGCAATTTATATCTGCTAAGTTAATTTTTACACTCCTCCATAGTTGTAAAGAAGCTAAGTATTTTTTTAATATGTATTCTGCCTGTCAACCTGTTATAGACGTGGGCCTTGGGCTAGTCGGGTTATTATTAGGAATTAGAGATTGGTTTCTATTCGAGTTAGAGATTAGTTTCCTTGTGTTAGAGATATAATTAGAGATATGATATTAGTTACTATATCTGTTAGAGATATGATTGGGATTAGATTCCATCTGTTAGGGGGAGCCGTCTATATAAGAGGGCTACCACATGCTATTGTAATGAACCAGAGTAATAACAAAGTCTTCCTCGTCTATAGTCTCCTCTCTCTCCCTACGCCGACTCCATCCGGCCATCTTCTTGGTGGTGTTTACCCGTTATGAACTAAGGTTCATAACTCAACCACATTGCGTATGTTGTAGTTTCATGATATTCTGATTGCTGTGCCCTAGTGCCTTACAGTTCATAATACGATAGCTCTTTCTGGGAAGAAAGGCCCAAAAAAGAGAAGCATGGTTTAGACAGTTAAACCAATGCTCCAATGTTTGTTGAATTTGGTTACATGCTGTCATGATCTCATTAACATGCTTGGAGATGACATTGGTGCTTCTGTCTTTCCACAGCAACAAGGATTCATTTAATCCTTCAGAAAAAAGGATTCGTTTAATGACTGAGCTAAGAATGGATGATATGCAAGTCTGTTCATTGATATAGGCCCTTAGTTATATAGCTACCAGCATCATGTGATTACTGATTAATAAAAAACATGATTTTGGAATAGAGAGCTCTGGATCCAATTAATGTTTGATATTATTGACCTTCATGGCAGGTATATATAATAGATTATGGACTTGCAAAGAAATATAGGGACCTTCAGACTCACAAGCACATCCCCTACAGGTTGGTCAAAATTACTTGTACTGCTGCATATGTGATATTTTTCTTCTTTATTTTCCTCTGAAAATGTATAGTATAGGGGCAATGGCAATGATGTAAATGCACTTTTTTCCTGTCATTTTTAATGGTGCCATGATCACTTCAATTTGCAGGGAGAACAAGAACCTCACGGGAACTGCACGATATGCAAGTGTCAATACCCACCTTGGCGTTGGTGAGTCGGTGTGCCTTCTGGTTCTGGATGATGATTAACTGAATAGCTTTTGCCTAATTAAGCTTTTTTTTACTTTATGCAGAGCAAAGCAGGAGAGATGATTTAGAATCTCTTGGCTATGTCCTTATGTACTTCCTTAGAGGCAGGTTAGTTTTTGCCATCTGTCATTTCACACATCCGGTTTTGCTGTAATGGTTTGCAATATCATATTTCTGTACATAATGTTAACTCTCTATTGTTCTTTTTGCTTCCAACAGCCTACCATGGCAGGGGCTGAAAGCAGGCACAAAGAAGCAAAAATATGACAAAATAAGTGAGAAAAAGATGCTTACTCCTGTGGAGGTAATTCATGAATGGATACTTCGCAGTTCATATTTTTGGGAAGAACTACATTAAACTGAGATTTGTTATTATTCATCGCGAGTTAGGTACTCTGCAAATCCTACCCATCAGAATTCATTTCTTACTTTCATTACTGCCGTTCGTTGCGGTTTGAAGACAAGCCAGATTATTCTTACCTGAAGAAACTATTCCGTGACCTTTTTATCCGGGAAGGTATGTTTTTTGACAACTATTTTATCCTTTGTGCTCATCCATTCTAATTTTCATCTTCCACAGTGTTGTCTTTTACAAAGGACATGCTGCTTGCAAACATTCCCTATTTCTAATGGTATTGTTAATGCAGGATACCAATTTGATTATGTATTTGACTGGACCATTTTGAAATATCCCCACATAGGTTCCAATCCACGGATGAGGGTATGTAGTTTTTGGTTGTTGTTATAACTAGACAATGCTTTCCTGTTTGATACACATTATGTAGTTTGTTAACTTTGTTGTTTTATTCATTCTTCTTGATTCAGCCAAGTGAAAGAACCAGTGGAGCTGCTGAACCTTCTACTGAGAAGATAGAGAAGGCCCCAGGTTTGTTCTTCGATTCGTGAAAGTTGGTTTAGCAAAGCTATTATACAAACCTGCACTGTTACAACCTAAGCATCTTGTTCTAAACAGGCGAAGCATCTAACAGAAGAAATCCAACTGGTTCTGTGAATCAGAGTGACAACTATGCACAACGACCACGAGAAACTGTATCAATGTCACTAAAGGAAATAGTAAGTTGACTCTCCATCCCCTTGTGTATGAACTTTATAAACTTGAGGAGCCCAGTTGCTCTGGTGCTTTTATGTATCATGAACTTGACAATCGTGTATGATTCATTTTCTCAGATGCACAATACAGACCGGTCTGGGGAGAGACCTCGTACATCCTCTCGCACAGGCAGTGCATCAAGGAGAGCTATTGCATCAAGCAGCAGGCCAGGCTCATCTGTGGAACAAGGCGAGCAGCAATACAGCCGGACTAGCAGGTTGTTCTCTAGCAACAACAGCAGCAGCCGCCTATCCAGCACCCAGAGAGTTAACCCATTGGTAGGCGAGTCAAGGGCCACATCCCTTTCACGAGCAGCGGTTGCAAGAGGGTCCCGCGACGAGCCCCTCCACCGCAGTCTGGAGCTCCTGTCCATTGGTGGCGGTAAGAGGAAATAATGGGAAAAGAGGAGAGGAATCCAAGAATGAAAACGAAGAACGAAGTTTGTGACTGTAAATGACAGGATATCACCTATTTGTTAACAGTACCCCTGGAGCATCCCATAATTTCATGGTGCTCCGGCCTGTTGTATCATTGCTCCATAGATAGCAGTAATTTGTTGTTGTGTGTGTTTCTGGTGCGTTAGGGCCAAGTCCTAGCTTTGTGATGGTTAAATTAGGTGTGGTCAAGATTCAACATATTTATGTTTCTTTACCCTACCCCCGGACTTGGCAACTTTTCCAAGAGAGAGAGGTACTCGGAACTCGGGTATTTCTTGTTGAACTCTCCATTTGCTTATTCAACAGAAGTTGATAAGGAACTTGCTGTATAAAATTCCAGTCTCTTTGTTTACATTTTGTGGCATCGTGACATGTCGGTAGTTCTGACAAAAATGGCATGTAAAATCCTACAGGATTGTACGAGCAATGATATACTGTGTGATTTGTGTCGAAATATTTCTTGTGTAAACAAAAAAATGTAGATCACAGCAGCGATGCTGTATTGCAGCTGTTGGCTGTTGCTTAAAACCCGTGCTATCATGCCGGCCGCAGCTGTGGTCAATCGGCATCAGCTATGCCTTCGCCCGACCTGGCTTGGGCTGAGTTATTTGTCACTTATAATTTATACTACAGTATTTTTTAAGACGAGATCAATAGAAAGATTGTAGTAAGAAGTATGCTAAAATTATATACGACTATTTTTTTATATACTCTCTTATAAACAGTTAGAATTTAGAAATTTAAGTCATAAGTCACAGCTAAAAATAACTAACTACAGCTCCCCACCGACAGGAGGGACCCACACGTCGTCCCCACAGAAAGAGGTAAACCTACGCCTCCAGCCTGGTCAGTCCAGGAGCATTTGACAAAGGGAAGCCTAGAAGAGGTGCGACCGTGTGAGGCGGAGGCGGAGATGGAGGTGGTGGCGCTGGTGAGCGGCGGCAAGGACAGCTGCTTCGCCATGATGCGATGCCTCGACTACGGCCACAAGGCAACGCAACCCAACCAGCATCCATCCATCCATCCACTAATTCTCCCCCCATTTAATCCGTGTTTTATTAGCGAGTTCTTGCTAAACCTTGTTGCCTGTAGGTTGTTGCCCTGGCTAATCTCATCCCCCTCGATGAAGCCGTCGACGAGCTTGACAGCTACATGTACCAAACTGTATGGATGCTCTCTCCACTCCCGCAGCAGCAGCAGCAGCTGTTTCTTGCGCTGTGTAATTTGTTCATTAGTTGCTGGTATTTTGCTATTTGCTGATTGCTGTGCGTGTTGCTGTTGCGGGGGAGGATTTAGGTTGGGCACCAGATTGTGGTCAGCTATGCCAAATGCATGGGATTGCCTCTTTTCCGGAGGCGCATTCGTGGATCCACGAGGCAAGCCATCTATGCAGAGATTGTGCTCGTGATTGTTATAAGCTAGGGATGTTCTTTTACGGATGAATTTGATGCAATTTCGTTGATTCGACTATTGCTTGTAGGGATCAGGGTCTTAAATATAATGTTACCCCAGGAGATGAAGTGGAGGATATGTTTGCTCTGCTGAGCGAGGTTAAACGGCAAATTCCATCTATCAGTGCGGTGTCTTCAGGCGCCATTGCTTCTGATTACCAGAGGCTTCGAGTGGAGAGTGTCTGCTCGAGGTTGGGCCTGGTCTCATTGGGGTTCTTGTGGAAGCAGGATCAGACTTTGCTCCTTGAAGAAATGGTATAACTCGAAGTTCAGGTTTTTTTGGCAGATTGTCTGGCCTAGCAGGAACTGTTCACTAACGTTGTCAGTTTTGTTCGGATCTTTAATGCTTACAGATAAGAAGGGGCATTGTGGCTATAACTGTTAAGGTATACAGTTTACTCATGTTTATGTTCTGTCGATATATAAAAATTCCAACTTGCTTGCAATTATGTGCTTATCTCTTTGGAATAACACTTTTCACAAAATAGCGGCTGACCTTTTGGGCTTTATAGGTTGCTGCAATGGGGCTGAAACCTTCTGCTCATTTAGGGAAAGAACTGGCTGAAATTAAGTGTCATCTCCTCCAAATGAATGAGTATGTTCCTCATTGCCTACTATACATGCCTTTTAGTCATTTTCCCTAAGGATATTTTATCCTAGAAAGAGTGGTTTCCTGTCGCTTGTTAGAACTTATGGGCTTGAATGAGCAATGGTCGTAGCTTCTCTGAGAGATCAATGAGGGACTAGTTTCCAAACAGTGGATCGCAATCTATTCCTCTCTGTGTCCGATTCTCATCCTCATTGCCTACTATACATGCCTTTTAGTCATTTTCCCTTAGGATATTTTGTGCTAGAAAGAGTGATTTCCTGTCCCTTGTTAGAACTTATGAGCTTGAATGAGCAAAGGTCGTAGTTTCTCTGAGTGATCAATGAGGGACTAGTTTCCAAACAGTAGATCACAATCTATTCCTCTCTGTGTCCAATTCTCGTGATTTTTTAAGTCAATACTAGTGTGCTGCTTGCATATTTACTCAGCTTGTAATTTCCTTTTTTCGTCCCATTAGGAGTTATGGAATCAATGTCTGTGGTGAAGGTGGAGAATATGAAACACTAACTCTTGACTGCCCTCTATTCCGTGTAAGTTTGAGGAGATGAGAGCTGGCTGTGAATAGCCTGATGCTGCTTGTTTTAAAATGCTGAGTAGTCCTTAACCATGAAGTCGCATTCCACAACCTTTTCCTATTGGCTATATTCTGAACATGCTCATCAGATTCCTGGGCATTTGATGAACTTATTAATATGTGCAGTAATGACTTTGTTTTATCAAGTGCCAACTGATGAGATTCTTGTACCATAACATGACAACATGCCTGTTTACAGAATGCAAGAATTGTTCTTGATGATTTCGAAGTGATACTCCACTCACCTGATTCCATCGCTCCAGTTGGAGTTCTTCATCCTTTAGCATTTCATCTCGAATACAAGCCAGATTCATCTTGCAGCACTGGCGATAGCACTGTTGCTCAAGAGGGTTCTAGTTGTTTGTATGAAGTAGATGTAGATATTGCACACACCGATGTGGAAGACAAACAGACCTTGAATCCGATAACAACTACTGATGCTTACATAAATACAGATTTATGCATCTCGAAGACAGGGAAGAATTTGTTTTCCATTGGTTGCTGGATTCAGGATCCCTCTGGTACTTCAGAAGGTGCATACTGTCGTGCTAAATTATTCCATGTAACATTGAACTGTTCATAATTCTGCTTGACAGGAGTCTATCTTTATGTTCCATTGCATCTTGATTTGTGAAACATCGATTTAATATTCCATTGCGTCAATAGGCCTGAAGGCAGATCTAGTAGCAGTTTTGAGCAGAATTGAGAATCAGCTCAAGGAAGAAGGGTTAGGTTGGGTGAATGTTCTATATGTTCACCTCTACATTTCAAGCATGAAGGAATTTGGATTGGCCAATGAAGTTTATGTCAGCTTCATTACAGAAAATAAATGCTGCCTGGGTGTTCCCTCACGCAGTACAATTGAATTACCACTAAATCAGGTTGGTTTGGGCAATGCGTATGTGGAAGTTCTAGTTGCAAATGAGTTAGTCAAGAGAGTTCTACATGTACAAAGCATTTCATGCTGGGCTCCTAGTTGCATCGGACCTTATAGCCAGGTAAAAGAAACACTCCATGCTAATGTCATGAATTCATGTTGAAAGTTGTATGCTACTCTACAGTTCTACATAAAATTCACAAGCAAGGTGTTGCCTGTAGATTAGTTTGGTCAATTCAAATAGATTCGCTAGAGTTTTTTTTTCAGATATACATTCTGGGAGATAAAGTTTTTGTTCTAATTTTTTTTAGGCAACACTGTATGGAGAGATTCTCTATATGGCTGGTCAGCTGGGGCTTGATCCCCCTACAATGAAGCTCTGTCCTGGAGGTCCAACAGCTGAACTAGAACTAGCGTTACGAAATTGCGAAGCTGTGGCTAATGCCTTCAGCTGTTCTATCTTTTCTTCAGCAATACACTTTCTCGTGTACTGCTCTGCACACTTGACATCCAATGAGAAGGAAGAAGTCGAACAGAAACTGCACAGTTCTTACATTGCTCGTTTGGATTGCTTAAAAACTGGATCATATCCCACTATTCTGTATGTATTTGCATCGGATCTTCCAAAAGGGTATGCATATCTTTCCTTCTATTTATTAGCAAGAAATGCTTCAATGTCGTCTGGACTCTGGACTGTCATATTTGAAGCACGCCATGTGAAATGCTATTCTGAACTAATTAGAAATACTTCTTCCCATGTTTCAGAGCATATGTGGAGATAAAGCCAACATTGTATGTCCCCAGCGATAATGATGGAGTTGCAACTAGAGAACTGGAGACTGGAAGGTCGCAGCCAGCATCAAGCAAAGTTCTTAATGATTGGAGTGCACAATACTTTGACTATCACGACTCATGCTGCCAGGTCCACACAATTGGTGGGAGAATTTGTTCTGCTGTAATTTCAATCACAAATGATATTGCATTGAAGATCTGTTCTACAACTGAACAATTATACCACTCGGAGGAGCACTTGAAAGCTATAGCTAGATTTTGTGCTTTCCAGCTCGCAAAGATCCTGAGAGATAACGACTTCTCCTGGGGCAGCATAACGGTACACACATCTGGCCTGTAATTACTTTGCAGCTGCATTGGTCTTGGTCTCCTGTCTCTTAACCAGCATTTCTGGATTAAAATATGCAGATGTTGAGGTTCTACTATTCGGTAGAGCACACAGTGGCAGCGGATGTGATGTCCAATGTATTTTTTGAGGCTTTTACCGAGCTTGGAGAAGTGGATAGTTCCTGCAGAACTGATGCGGTCCCTGTTTTCAACATTGTGCCAGTTTCTGGATCTGGTTGCTCCGCGTCGATGAACGACATTATGACATGCGAGCTATTAGCTTCCAAAGTTTTTTTGAAGTCAAGAACCTGGCCTGCACATGCATCCAACTTGGTTCATGTGAATATGTGATACTTGCTGGAATGAGCTTTCTTTTGGAAATTGGAGTCATCAAGTAAGCTTTCTGCCAAAAGAGCGGGCCGTCTATCATTTGGCAACAGCTAAACAGCTGCCTTAGGATTAGCAGTGATAGATTTCTGGATTGATGTTTTTTGGTTTATTATAAGATGATCATCGTATGATACTATACTATGCACTATACATTGGGCCTGATTAGCCCGTACTGAAGCTTGTAATGACGTTGGTCTACTGAGGCCCAGTTGGTACTTAGGACAACTGTACAAGTGTTCTTTGTACTTAATTGACCTATGTTGCTTATTGGAGAAGCGATTTGCCGGTCTCGAAACTTCAGCTAAATGTTGTTCCGTAATCAGGCACGCACGTCTCTGCTATCCAAGTCAGAAAAGAAGAGGAGCAAATATTCCAAAATCCAGAAGTTGTTGTGCCTACTATTCTAAGGAGGAAAATAATCAGATAAACTGACCAATGATTTGCAAATGAATAAGCTAACAAAGCCTTAAAATAGTGCAGCCTTAACAGTAAACTCCCCAATCAGCCAACAGAACAGGCAACAAACAGCGAGTTTCCCATTTCTCCAAACCGTCCCATCCTAGAACACTGCCATATAAAAAAGCAAGAGCAATCAAGAACAGCTCCCGTCTCCTTAGACTTGGACAATTCCGTGTCAGGAGCACAGATCGAAGGAGAAAGATACGACCAGCTGGGTCCGGCAATATCCATACAAAGCTCACGACGCGTCCTGATAGAACTAAGCAGCTGTGCTTCTTTTTTCCTGTCTCCTTCCCTACCCCCTCTCGTTTCTCCCCCTCTCCTCCCGACCCAACCAAATTTAGCCGTTACACCACCTACCATCCCCTCTCTCCCTCCCTCTCTCTCGATTTCACCAGGATCTTAGAGAACACACACCAAATCAAGAAAGAAAGGAGGAGAGTGAGATAGTTTCCTGATTCGTTCCTGGCTGCGATCCCACACGAGCTATATAGTTGGTGTTCTTGATTCTTGCTTGCTTCTTGGCGTGGTTCGATTTGGGCAAGCAAAATGAACAAGATGATGTTCACGGCGTGCTGCTACAACGATCCGGAGATGCTGATTGATCCGGACACAGTCTACCCCATCCGCCCCGGGTGCCGGGACGACGCCCCCAAGACGCGCTTCAAGCCCCGGGTAATTCTTATAATTCTCAAATCTGATTTGCATTCCCATTTCGACTATGCTATGCTTCGGAGATGGGATCTAATTATCGACTAGTACTGTTACTGAACGAACTGAAACGACAAAATGGATTCGAACGACGAACCAATTAGTGAGATATGGGAGTGTTCAGATTGGGGGTAGAAGTGAGTGTAAAGTAGTCGGAGTAATAACTAATAAGCAGAACAGAAGCCTGAAACTCAATCTATGGATTCTGGATGAAATCTCAAAACTCAAAATTTGGTATTTGTAATAAAAAACCATCTTTTCCTTAATCTCAGATCGAATTGCTGAGCGAAGGCATCGAGGAATGCTAATTAGTTATAGAGATTAGTGACTGTCATGTATTGATCAGCAAATGCATTGACTAGTTTTTTTTGTCGCTTTTTTGTTTTCTGCCCCTTTTGGCAGCCTGGCCGCACGCTAAGTCCAAAGAGATGGAAGTTGCTCCTCAACGAGGAAGGATGCCTGGACATAGCTGGACTGCTCAAAAGAGTACAACGTGGGGTAAGTCATATTTTTCTCCAGATTCATGATCAAAAGCCTAGTTCAGCGCTAAGAGAAATGCCATGTATTTTGTGTAATTTGCACAGTAAAACTCTCATTTAGGACTCCTTGACAGCTATTGCTTGTTAAAGCTGTTTATAACTATATATGGTCAAGGATAATTTAAGCAACATGAAGTTTGTATAGCACATGTTTCAATATTTTGACTTTATTAATTTGTTCATGTAATTTGATACAAGATTTGATGGGCAAAATCTAAACCATGATTGTTTAAAAAACCTTAACTATAACTTCTGTGAGAGGGTTACACTCCCTCTCTTTTTTTTCTCCTTCTCGTCATGCTTATTTTCCTTTTCCACCCTCCAGTTTTTCTCCTCGATAACCATGCTTTTTCCCCAATCTGTTGGGTATCCCTTAGGGCCTTTACTGCTACTATGTGTTGTGACTCTTTAACTGAGCCAGGACACTCTTTATTTTGGTCGTGTAAACAGGGTGTCCACCCAACCATCAAAGGAGAAGTTTGGGAGTTTTTGCTGGGTTGTTATGACCCTAAAAGCACTACTGAACAAAGGAACCAATTGCGACAGCAGCGAAGGTTCTTTTTTCATCACATATTCTTTTTTGGGGTCTGATGGTGTATATTCATTTTAAGTTTTCAGTTTCTACTGCAATACATTATTTATGTCACCTAGGAAAGGTGCTCACCCCTTGTTTGGTTGGTCTTTTTGCTTTGGTTAACTGAGAGATGTAACTGCTCGAATAAATCTTGAGTGGTTTAGATACGCAGAGTTTTCTTGTTAAGTTAAAAGTAGTGTACAAGGATACGTATTGGAGCAATTGTATTTCCAACTTCCAACTAGTTGAAAGGCTGGGTTGTGAAATACGAAAATTTTGGCACATGTTATTCTGCATCATAGCAACGCTGTTTTATTCTTCAGGAGGTCCAGCATTGCTTTATGTTGCTTATCAGAAAGTTATCTAGATCATATACATGAGATAAGGAATATACTGATTTTCATATTTTGATAGGTTAGAATATGAGAAACTGAAAACAAAGTGCCGAGAAATGGACACAACAGTTGGTAGTGGAAGGGTACTCACTATGCCTGTCATAACAGAAGATGGCCAGCCTATCCAGGATCGTAACTCAAATGGAGGGGCAAGGCTTTCTTCAGAGGGTGCAGAACAGCAAACCAATGATGAACCACTCCCAAAAGAAGTTATTCAATGGAAACTTACTCTGCACCAAATTGGTAGGCACTATTGCCTCTGTTTTCACCATCCCTTGCATGTAAAGGAAAGCATAGTAGGCATATATTGTTTTCAACTTTCGTTTATATGATTCTTTCACTGTTCAATTGTAGGTCTTGATGTTAATCGTACCGACCGTGCACTAGTTTATTACGAGAGCCAAGAGAATTTGGCACGGCTGTGGGACATTCTTGCAGTGTACTCATGGGTTGACATGGACATTGGTTATTGTCAGGGTGGGTTGTTGAAGCAAAACTGAGCTTTTTCTGCAAATCTAAGCTTAGTAAAAAGAAAAGGAATGCTTAATCGTGTCAGTTTGCTAAATGTTATGTTGTGAAAATTTGTTAAACCCTCTTATGTACAAACAGGAATGAGTGATCTTTGTTCACCAATATCAATACTTCTGGAACATGAAGCGGATGCTTTTTGGTGCTTTGAGCGACTGATGCGCAGGGTGGTAAGCACCTTTACATCGTTATCCTTCTATTCACCAAATAAATATGTGAATTCTTTACTACTTCCATTGCTTAGGCATCACATGCTACACGTATCGTATTGATAGCATAAGATTTCAATTTAAACTTCTACATATAACATTATAAAAAAATCTATAAATATACTGTGTACAACTGCAGTTAAACCTTGCAGTGAACAAAAAAAGTCAAGATCATTGCTGCAAGATACACCAGTTAGCCTGGTAGTAAATTATTTTCTGCATATATGCTTGCAAAATTTTAGAATCGGTCAATCTGAACTTGTCTTAGGCCTCTATTATTATTTTTAGCTCACCTTATGGGCTGATTTCATGTAGCATCTTGCTCTAAAACACAAGATTTCACTTAGCACAAGCATTCATTGACTTGGCAAACCTAAAAGGATCTGTTACACTATGATACACCTTATGTGCAGCAACCCCCAGATTGAATCAGAGTTTGTGAAATTCGGTATGAGCGTGCACGGTATTAAGAACGAAGAAGATAAATCTCGTAGAAAGAAACAAAATAACAACGTTTAAGCAATCACAACGAGAGAGAAGATTTGGCAAAACCGGTCACAAATTCTTGAAGCACAATCTCAAAAAAGTACAAGGAATTGTCTCTCACTTACAAATCTCTCAAATCTTTTAAGATCATCGGATTCTTACCCTATATAAAAATCTAAGTGCTAAAGAATATCATAATCTCTAATCCTCTCATGCGCTCTCTGCTTTGGATGAGTAAGTTTGATTGCTTGTTTCCTCTCTATGGTCATCTCCTATTATTTATATATTTCCTCTTAGCTTTTCTTCAAAATAGAGTAGGAATCCTAATCCAAATAGGAGTAAGAGTTATAATCCTAATAATATTCATCTAAGACTCTTTATAGTACATATTTCTAAATCCTAATATACTAGAATATGAGTCACACCCTAACTCAGCAGGAACCATCTTGTGCATAAATAAAATCAACAAACTATGAACATGTTAATGAATTCAATGTGGCATTCAAAGCATACCATAATGTTTCATGCTCAATTGTTCATAAGTGCCAGTTCTGTGTTACTTGCAGAGACAATGGTGTATTTTGGTTTGTGCCAAAGTTTGCCTACCAATTTGTGTTTGGTCATGAAATTGGTCATTTGGGATTTAGCCAAGAATTGGCCAAAAAAATTGCAGCTATTTGATATAGAACGGAAGATACGAAAAAAAAACTGTGACCTGCTTGGCTGAGCTTTTGTACTTCCGAAGTAAAATAGTTATTCTGGTGGATGTGGTATCTGTCTTCATTATTGTTTGTACAAATACTGCAAGCTTGGGTATTTTACCTTCTAAATATGCAGCGAGGAAATTTCAAGAGTACCTCTACTTCCATTGGAGTTCGATCTCAACTGACCACCTTGTCATCCATAATGAAAGCCGTTGATCCAAAGCTACATGAGCATTTAGGTAGAGTTGATTGGAGCTAAATGTTGTTCGTTGGGCTGCTCAAAGAAATCAATGCCCTTACTTGCTCAATTTTTGAACAATAAGTTGCAATTTTGTATTCCCTGATGAAAAAAAATCATTTATGCAGAAAATCTTGATGGAGGGGAATACTTATTTGCCTTTCGTATGCTGATGGTTCTTTTCCGCAGGGAGTTCTCTTTCGTAGACACGATGTACCTTTGGGAGGTAAGTTTTCTTGACAAAGTTGCATAATTAACTTGCAGACGTGTTAATTGCTTGTGCATTAAATTAGTTTTCTTGGCAATTCAATCTGTATCTCACCAGTATCCAAATAAGTGCAATGACAATTTATCTCTGGTATACTTATAATCTAATACTAATTGTACTACTAATTAGTTTTTGGATTCCTCAAGAAGGCATTCATGGCTACAAGGTGATCATTTTCTTGATATTGAAATCTTGCAGCTCATGTGGTCTATGGAGTACAATCCAAGTCTCTTTTCGATGTTGGAGAGCGACACTGGCACATCTAACGCGAACACAAAAGATGAAAATGCCCTCAAACAGTGTGGAAAATTTGAACGGAAAAACTTGCAGGCGGCTAAGAAAGACGAGCAGATCCCTCTGTCTGTCTTTGTTGTAGCTAGTGTCCTAGAGGCTAAAAACAAGCGGTTACTGAATGACGCAAAAGGTCTAGACGATGTCGTCAAGGTCTCTCTCTCTCTCTCTCTCTCTCTCTCTCTCTCTCTCTCTCTCTCGGTGGTGATGATTGAAATTTATGTTGTTTATGTGTTTGTCCCCCTGCTAACAGATCTTGAATGATATCACTGGAAGCCTGGATGCAAAAAAGGCATGCAGAGGGGCATTGAAGATTCACGAGAAGTACCTAAACACAGTGAGTTTTCTGTTAATTAATATAACCTTAGGCACACTCAAGAGCCAAAACTATAAACTTGCGCTTTTCCTGGATTGCAGGTAAAAGCATCATAGCGACGTGTACAGCTTCACAGTAATACATTCTTAGCAACAATATTCGTTCGGGCATTTTGTGAATTGGAGAAGCAGCTGTATCACGGAACATTTTTCATTCATGATATGTGTGTGTATTCTGTAATTCTTTGATCCACTTTGTAATATTGCATTTGCACAAAAGGAGACGAATGCCAATCTTGTAAAGGTACAGCATGAAATGTTTGTGTAGGATCGGATAGGTAATAGAGGGAGAGAGGTGAATGGTGCCTTAAAATTTTTTCTTAAATATTTACTTATCCTTTACTCGGATAGCTACAAAGTTATGAGGATTAGGATATGAAGTCTACTTAAAAAACAGAGAAATACAGAGCTCTGTACGACCAAATCAGAGCACTACATGGTTGAGTTACGACTACTCATCGGAAAAACAACGTGGTCGGTTACGACTATCAGACGAAAGCCAACGTACATATTCGGAGCTCAATTGTCGGATGGAAATCATCGTGATCGGAGATCGACCACCAGTCGGATACCAACGTAGTGGGAAATCGACTGTCGGACAGAGATCACCGTGGTCAGAGATTGACTACCAGTTGGATACCAACATAGTCAAAAATCGACTGTCGGACGGAGATCACCGTGGTCGGAGATCGACTGCCAGTTGGATACTAACAAAGTCGAAAATTAATATGGTCGAAACCAATCATGATTGAAACCAACGTGGTCGAAACCAATGTGGTTGAAACAGACATGGTCGAAACCAGCGTGGTCGAAACTGACGTGATCGAAACCAGCGTGGTCGAAACCAGTGTGGTCGAACCCCGCGTGGTCGAAACCAACATAGTCGAAACCAGTGTGATCAAACCCCATGTGGTCGAAACCAACATTGTCGACAACCATCGTGGTTGATGTCCAGTGTCCAGTCGAAAGACCAGCATGATCAAGGACCAATGAGTGGTTGAAAACCAACGCGGACAAGACTGACGTGATTGTAACCTTCGTGGTCGAGAACCAATGAATGGTCAACACCTCCGTAGTCGATGTCTAGAGCGTGGTCAGAAACCAGATGTGGTCGAAGACCGGTGTGTGGTTGTAACAGTTCAGAATATGACCAGAGTGGTATACAACCATTGAGTAATCAAAATCAAGGTGGTCAAACCAAACCGAACTTCAACCAGTGAGGTCGACGACTAATGAATGGTCTAAAACCAAAGCGGTTGAAAAGATTCGAACTTCAACCCATGAAGTCGACATCGATGAATGAACGAAAATTGAAAAGCATTGAGCAGTTGTAACCAGATGCGGTTGTAAGCAACTCAGAAAAGCAGTGGAGGCGCACGACCAAAAGATCTAAGATCATTGAGCGGTCAAAATCACATAGTTGTAAACGATTAGATGTATCAAAGGAGGCGCACAGCCACCAGATCTAAAATCCTCAAATCTTTTGATTAAGAGATCAAATGACCGTGAAAATTTGTATGCAAGTTACTTAAGGTCCCAGGAAGCTAATCCAATCTTGGATTGAAAACTCGGTAACAAATGTAAGACTTTTTTTGCGATTTGATCAAGGGCGTACAATATAGACCTCTAAGATCGAAAAGATGAACAAATCATGCTCGTGGGAAGAGAATAGCTAAGATGGCTTTGAGTACGATCCCACAAAATAGTCAAATCATGAACAAGATCAAACAAGAATAACCTCTCAGATCAAGAAGGGAAAGGGACAGAACCGAAACGAACAAAGGAAGAAACAAACCAAAACAGAGCAAACTCAATCAGATAAAAGATACGCAAAAGGTAGATCAAAGATTGGTGTATTGCTCACTTGAGATGATTGATTTTACAGTCACTCCACTCATAAGGACAGAGTTCTAAAGCTAGAGCACACACCCACTCTCTAACCTAACTCCCATAGGAGAGAGGAGAAGGTAGCCACCAAAAGGCCTAGCCAACCTCCTCGAACCCTACCGCCGCCTCTACCAGCTCCCAGGGCCTGCGAGAAAAAGAAACGGGAGAGGAGGAACAAATCGATATCCATCGGAGAGAGGGATGTAAAGGCAGATATTAGGGGAGAGAGATCGGTTAGGGGTAGATTTTTCTTTTTTTCTTTTTTGGGTGCTACAATAACTTTATATTATTACATTTTAATAAGATTATAATGTTATAAAAATATTTTTAACAACAAATCTAATTATTTAGTTTTTATATAGCTAATCTAGATAGTTTGAAACATATTAATTGTCAAACTTTATAAAGTTTGATGGATTATAGATCGTCAAGTAAAAAACAACTGGTTTTAGCAGGAAGACAAGGAAGCTAGTGATAGTCGGGTTAGCTGCCATTGTGTGGAGTATATGGAAAGCAAGAAATGCAGCTTGCTTTAGAAAAAAAAATGGCCAGCTGGGCCTGCTGTTTTGGTTTACCCTGCTTGTGGTTGGATTAACTCCTGGGCTAAATTGCAGGTGGACGCGCAGGATGTTCTCTTCCAGGGCATTAAGGTTACGTGGCAAGTAGCTGCGGAGGTTTTTGGCGCAAGGGATGGCCGCCATGGACGAGAAGACTGAATGGTTGATGAATGATCTGAGGAGGACTTCTTGGTGTCCTCTTTCGTTATTTCTAACCATCAGAGTCGTCAGGAGCGAAGAAATGTCTTTTAGAATTGTTCTTTAGTTTTTGTAACTCCTAGTAATGGTTGCCTTATGGATGTTGTAGCTCTAGCTGCAAATTCTGTAGGCTCTCCTTTTCGTTTTTTTTTCTTTTTCTGTTCTGGGACCTCAAACCTTGTAAGATGTTTCCACTAATAGAGATGGGGGTAACACCTCTGTGTCAAAAAAAGGCGATACACCATGCTGGGGCTGGCCCCTGAAGTGTAAACATCTTCATCCCTCATTCCTCTACAGATCAGAATCTTTTGTCCGTGTTTAGACATTTTCTTGCAAGCATATACATATGTGATGTATTAACATCACATTTGCACCTCTTATAGTGGGCTGCTTAAGTGGCATCCACTTCAGACTGCAGCAAGTTTCAGAACTTTCAGGATCAGTTGTCTTTTGTCATGTCAAATATATATTCCTCCTCGTAGTCTGTTTCTACACACGCAGAGAGTCTCTTCACGGTATTCATTAGTACATATTCTCCTGAAACAGTTCCATTATAAATTATTCTGCATGAGGTGGTTACTTCATACTTGTGCTATATATCCTATATATCTGCCAATCTGGAGAAATGGACCATTTCCCTTACGTTTGCTGTTGACACTGTTGCATTCCACTCGTCAGGAAAGTGGACAATTGTGCTTTCCATCTGGAAGTGAGTACCACTTCCTGAGATGGAGCGTGTAGACGCGTGCCAGTGTAATGTTCCTGTAGGACTGGTATGACAATAGAGAGGATAAATGATATCTTTAGATTTTTCCCTAACTATTTTTCTAATCTTTACTCTAATAGCTATGAGAAACTATAAAGATTAAGAAGCAAACTACCAAAAGCCGCTTCTGATATTTTGATCAAACTACCAAAATACTCTTTCTTAACCCAGTCATATCATTCCATTGGAAGCAATCGTCATGCTTGTTATGTGTAGGTGCACCATTGGTTTACCACGCGTCAGTAAGTATCTCATATTCTGGTTCCACCGGAACTACGCCTCACTTGGACATACCAAACCACATGATGCAAACCCGCTGTTCGAACTTCTCTTCAATATTTTCCGTCTTTGTCGTGTTATGCTTGAGCTCACCATCTCACTCCACATCCTTGATCGTTCCAGGCCTCAGCTCCTCCAGAGCGTAGCCTCGATCCTCGTCGTTGACTATGGTTGACTCTAAGCCGCCCTGTATTTTCAAAAATAAAGAAATCATTTTTAGGCACAAGTTCTTCACAATTTAATCCACATTAGTAATAACATGTCTCATTCAACATATAACCAATGACTCAGGTCACCAAATCATCATGTGACTCAAAATTCCTAAAATTATTCATTTCTGCAACATGTCCAGAAAAATCTGTAGATTTGCAAATTCTATATTTTCACTCCTCTAAAATAGCAATAGTTTATCACAACAAAACTATAAATCTTCTTACGTGATCCTTTAGTCTCTTTCTCATCCAGTGGGTTGTGGACATAGAACGGTCATAGAGCATTTGGACTAGCTAGAATGCCGTAGTTGTAACTACAGTGTGAGATATTCTGAGATATGTATTCTGTGTTCAGGTTTACCTCCAACTTTGTACTGATAGTTGCTTCTAATGGATGTTAACGAATCAGCCGAAAGGAAATCCCAACCCCCATATTACCGGGGGGGTTCCGGCCCAGGCAGCGTGGCCACGTCGCCCCCTCGCTCCGTCCGCGCGCCGCGTGCCCCCCCGGTTTTTGGTACGGCCGGGGGAGGCAAATCCCTCCAGTTTTTTCGAAATTACGTAAAGGTCCTTTTTCCTCGCAAAAAAGCCCCTGCGCCCAGTTTTTTTCAAAAAAAATTTTGGATGGCGACCCGCGAGTTTCCAAAATTACGTATAGGTCCTTATTTACTTACGTACAGGTCCTTGCAGGTCCTCGGTTTTTTTCAAAAAAGTCCTTTTGTTTTTCCGAAATCACGTACGGGTCCTCGATTTTTTTTTTGAAGCTCCCTGCGAATTGTCGTCTCTTTTGCTTCGGTTCACACGGTGGCTGGCGTGGCGTGGCGCCACGCCTACGTGGCTAGTATATATATGTTTTTGGACGTTTTCAGGCATCTGAAGGCTGAAGTAGCTGTCCCTGGACCACAGAGCGCATCGTTTTCCTACTTCTTCGCTGTTGATCGATGTACTCCATTTGCGAGCTTCTGTCAGCATTACTGTAGGGTAGTTCACCTACCGTTGTTCCTGTGATGCCGAAACCGGCCTGGCTGTACTTTGGCTCAGTGCCTTCTGAAACCGAGTGCTCAGCCGCTGCCGCCGCCGCCACATTCCAGGCTCCCAGTACGATGGAAAAGGCCAGACTCCACGCGCGTCCACAGTAAGGTTCATGTCCCTTGTGCATTTCCATCAGCACTGCATTCGACATATCATCTATTCGAAAACTGGAAGACAGCATTGGCCATATCTGAACTGTGAACTTGTTGATCATCTTGTTGGTGACTCACAGCTCGATCCGTGAACCATTGTTAGTATCTATCTATCTATCTATCTAGCGATATACTAGCGTGATCTTGCAGGCTAGCTGCTAGCTGTTAACTCCTTCCTACGAATTCTCACTTGGCTCATTATCATGCATTGCATGGCCAAATAAAATGGTCACTTGGTTTATTATTCTACTGCTGGCTACTTATGCATGGCCAGATGAATCTAGATAGCTAGCTTGGTGATCGATCACCATGCATGTACATGCATATGCCTGTCTCTTGCTGTCTTAAATTCTTAATTTGGCGCGGGATTTGGATCTCGGGCAGCGTCTTGTTGGGAGGCCGAAGCATCAAATCCCACGTTTGGCGCTGGATAGATCGATCCAGCGAGAGCGAGCGCAGGCGGTTTGCTCGCGCCAATGGATCTCGCTCGCTGTCAACATCTTACTTAATACCGGACAGTTGGTGTCATTTTCCTTTCGTTTGCTTTCCTTTCGCCGGCCGGCCTTTTCTTCTCCTCGCCTGTCAATTCCTGCCTTGTGAGGGTCTGTCAGTCTAGGAGTTTCTTGAAAGCAAATTAACATTTAATACACGAAAAAGTGTTCGGCGTTAGCGCTATCTGCCAAGTCAGCATCCGACTCTAAACCCGCTAAACTAGAGACCAGGCCCTAGATAGTAGGGCCGCTATAGCTGCAAGCCCATTAAGTAAAGCAATAATCTTAGAGGTCTTAGGCTATCTCCCAAAAAATAGACTTATAGATGAGTACACTCCACCCTTATAAATCGTACTCTGCCTTTTCCAATAACCGATGGGGATTATTACAATAAATCTCTTCTCACATGTCGGGTGTGCAAATCTCCCCCTCATATATCGGATGTGCTCCCCAACAACCATGATGTCTGAGATGTATCCGAAAACCTAGGCTCTGATACTAATTGTTACGTAATGTCAACGTCATCGGACCGCTAAATCAATGTCCAACCTCGGACCCACTAAACCAGCGATCTAACCCCAGATAGTTAGCCACTATACCCGCAAGCGCAATCGGCAAAGCAACAACCTTATAAATGGTTTTAAACTATCTCTTCTAAAAGACTAATCTAATAGATAAGCACACACTTACTCTTGTAAATCGTGTTATGCCTTTTCTTATAACTGATGTGGACTATCACAACAAAAAGCAAGAACAGGGACCCATCAGAAATTCAGAATCATATCCGATCATCAGTCCCTCTCTCTGTGACAGTACTACGTACGTGCTGCTGCCCATGTACGTATTATATATGCGTCATTTAATTTCGATACATCTTTGTTTTTAACAATTTATGATCTGCGTATAGGGATGCATGGTTCCTTGCTGGGCCAGGCACCGCAACGCATGCAGCACCGGTGCAGGGAGGGGGAGGGATCACGGCAAGGCGACTGATTGGAGGCGAATTTTGTCGCCGAGTACGAGGGCGCACTTCATCTCTCCTCCAAGCTAGCGACGACGCATGAATCATCATGATGCACCCGTGGCATTATCGAGTCTGAGAACGATCTGATCGATCCCCTCGATGGATCGGGAGATGCCTTAGCTTTCACGAGCTAGCTAGGAAGCAAGAGTCCAACACATGTACGCATGGACACATTGCAGCGTATGCATGCCTGCCTGCCCGGGTCAGTGTCCAGCTCGCCAAGGCATTGCAGCTTACTTGCAGACAACCGTTTTCCCACCCGGCCAAGCCACCACCTCCCTGGCCGTGTACATACATGCGCGGAGGCGCAGCACCCACGAATTACGCTGCAGCAACGGCGCCGCCGCGCGAGGAGAGAGGTCGAATTAACGGGATTAACTGCAATGCAATGCGATGAAATTACAGGTCGCTGTCTCTGAGCCTGATGAGGGAATATCTTGCTGACGACGGCCGTCGAGCGAGCCGAACCGATCATTTCGGCTGCCTGCCACGGCCTCGCCCTAGCTCGTTCCGGATCGATACACGCGCGCACGTCACTACCGGCGCCTCGCCAGCACCACCACCTCCATCTCTATCTCTGCCTAGCTAGCCTAATTAGCTCCTCCCGTTCAGCTTCAGCTCAACTCCGTAACAAAATTATTAATTTTGCTCCCCCCCCCCCCTCTCTCAGCGTTCCGTAACTTATATATTTAGTACTAGTGGTTATTTTCAAGTGAAAATTATGGTCTCTTGGGAGGATTTGATGTAGCATCGTTAATCGCTAGGCTGCATTGAAAATGACTCAACAATGCAAGCTACTGTACTATTGCTACTGCTAGCTAGTGTTGTCCACGCCAGGTTTAAAAAACCGGCTTTAGGGCCTGTTTGGAACAGAGGAATTTCACAGGAATTTTGCAGGAATTTTGCAGGAAACAGTTCAATTCCCGCAGGAATCGGAAAAAATTCCCGCATTCCAAACAGGGCCTTAGATTTTAACCGGGAGGGGCTGGTAAGACCAGGGAAACAAATTTCGTCCGAAATTTTGTCATTCGTCCGAAATTTCGTCCTTTTCGTTGGGTAGCGAAACGGGTTACATTCGGCTAAAATTTAGCTGAATTTACCTCTATTTAAAATTTGTTCAAATTTTAATCAAATTTTGACTAAATTTCACCAAAAAATTGATTTTTTCGTCCGAAATTCCGAACGAAACCAACGAAATTTCGGTTTTCGTTCCTTTCGTCTGCCACCGAAAGTTTTAACACTGGGTAAGACCGATATAACCAAAAAACGAAAATTTTCATAATATCAATTGAAAATATTGGCCAAAATTTTGCAAACAAATTTTGGCAAAAATTTCTTCTAAATTTGATAAAATTCATGCAAAACAAAATTTTCAGAGCCAATTTAAAATTTTATCGGGTCATCGGCAAAATTGGTTTTCGGCTAGTAATCGACCGATAAAAATTAAGGAAATTCTCATCTCTGAAATCTGGCTTATGAGTTCTCATCCCAAACTCCGCTCGTTTCGGCTTCAACTTTTGACTTCTGGCTTATTTTTTACTATTCATAAATTTCGTCTTTTTCTGAACTTTTGACTTTTTAAGCTTTTTTGCCGGTTCTTTTTTTCCTGTATTTGTTTGCATTATACGTGATGGGCTAATATGTTTTTCCTATTTTTAATTTTTTTTTAAATTTAATTATGCTAAATAAGCCTCTGTCAGGCACAGTATTTTTTCAGCCAGCTACAATGCTTTTTAGCTATAAGCCACTCAAAAAAGCCATTTTGAGCACATGATCCGGAAAGGAGCGTGTATTATGCACATAGACATGCATGACTGGTAGGAAAACGGCCAGGAAGCAAGGATGTAGTAAGGTTTTCTTTGTAGAGGAAGAGCTTAATTAGAGCAACTTCAGCAGTAGCCCTCAAATCTAAGCCCCTACTTTTCATTTGAGGGCTCCCCCTACTTTTGAGGGCTCAATTTTTTTTGCTTCTACTCCAACAACACCCCTCAAATCTAAGCCCTCAAATCCATTCCACTACACACTGACACATGGGACCCACTCCTGACAAATCCATTTGGGCAAGGAGGCAGGGGATTTTGGCGGCGACGGCGATGGGCGGAGGCGTCGGCGACGGGCGAGGCGACGGCGACGGGCGAGGCGTCGGCGAGGGAGGCGGGCGGGCGGGGAAGCGGAGGAGGCGGGCGGGGAGGGAGGCGGCGGGGAAAGAGGCGCGCGGGGGTGAGCGAAAGCGGCGGATTTTGGCGGCGACGGCGTCGGCGACGGGCGGAGGCGTCAGGCGAGGGAGGTGGGCGGGCAGGGAAGCGGAGGAGGCGGGCGGGGAGGGAGGCGCGCGGGAAGGGAGGCGGCGGGGAAAGAGGCGCGCGGGGGTGAGCGGAAGCGGCGGATTTTGGCGGCGACGGCGTCGGCGACGAGCGGAGGCGTCGGGCGGGCGGGGAAGCGGAGGAGGCGGGCGGGGAGGGAGGCGGCGGGGAAAGAGGGAGGCGGGGAGGGAGGCGGTGGGGAAAGAAGCGGCGGGGAAAGAGGCGCTCGGGAGGGGAAAGAGGCACGACTCCAACAGAAATTTGAGGGCTTGGCCTAGAGCCCCCAGGAATGAGGGCTGAAGGGGGGATTTGAGGGGCTCCTCAAATTTGAGGGCTCTAGTAGGAGCCCTGCTGGACCTCTATTTTTACCTCAAGCCCTCAAATATGAGGTTTGAGGGCTCAAGTATGGGCCCTACTGGAGTTGCTCTTAAGCACTTGCACGAATTTTGGTAGACATGACAAAAGCAGACAGATTCTGCACTGCAGCTAGCTTGATTAATTCCACACTGTTACTGTCTGTATAATACTGTGGTATGGGATTAATCATGCAGTGATTGCTCTGCAGAAATGCCTTCTCAGATTAAGATGGAGTTTATATATGTGCAAATTGATGACAACAAGGTTACATGTGCAGCTCCTGCATGCGTACTTTGCTTTACCCCTAACCCTGACTCACGATTATATAACACCATTGGTAACACATTTGTGATCAGTCAATGCTTCAATTAATGGAATGTTCACATAGACTTTACATATACTACTTGTTGTAGGGGTGGCCCCCACCTAAGCTCAGCAGGCCTGTTAAAGGAGTGTAAGGCCTAGAATGGGACATGTATAGTGATATAGGTACCCCTGAGGGAAGTACTTATGTGTAAGGGTATAATTGTAAAGGCATTCCCCATGTGGATGTATATATGTAAGACATAGGCCATAGGGAAAGGGGCTAAGCCATTTATTTACTTAACTCTCCACTACCACACACTCTCTCTGTTTGGTCTGTAACCATAACACTACTCTCTTTTTTTTGGGGTAAAACACATATACTACTTGAGAAAAGTAGATAAAAAGCGAGAATTTTGGGTGCTCTTTTGGTTTCAGTCGCTTTCTTAGGATTGGAAAAACCACTGTAGGGTCTGATTAGTAGGAGCGGATTGGTGGAAGAAATGGAGTGTGGAGCCGTCACTCTTCCTATAAACAAGAGAAGGAATTTTCCAGCAGAAAAAGAAAAAAAAATCTCTATCTGGAATGCCATCAGCCCCTGATTGTGTCCGTTATATTCTTTTAGAAGAAAGGGATAAGAGCCAGTTCCATTTAAGAAGCTTAATTGCCCGTATTTATTATACTAAACCAATGCACTATTGCTTGTAGTACACTACTACATCGGTGTTGCAATTATTATAGACGATTTTTGATAATAACCGTCTGTGATATTATCATAAACAGTTCTGATTAAAAACCATCTATAATGTCAGCAAATCATTTGTAATGTATGCTGACATCATATATGATTTTTAATCCGAACCGTCTGTGATAATACTACATCACCGATCCGTCGCATCTCTCCTAGAATTTCGATCTGGCACATTCATTCTCTCCACAACGAATGGTAGGCATGATCTCTTCCCATCTCTCACCCCTTATTACTCCCCCTCTCCCTTTCCTGTTGCTCCTACTTCATCCACTCCTTATTCGCCTGCTTCCTCCCCCAACCAAAGCGCCCTATCCTCTCGACGACATCGACTACCGTCATGAGCTCCTTCGCCTCCGTTTGTTACGCCACGGTTCACTACACAAGACACTCTTGTTGTAAGTCGGAGGAGTGGTTCTGGAGGTTTCGACACATAATGAGTTGAAAAGTCGGAGGTGTAAAAATCCATGTTATGAAGGGTTTCAGGTCCCCTGAAGATTAGTGGGCCAAAAACCTAATTGAGGTAAAAAGGCCCAGACCTAGTTGAACGAGTTGTATTAGGGTTTTGAGTAGGAAGAAAAAGTGAAGTATGAAAAGGAATAGAACGTGCGGCGGCAGGTTTTTTGGGGGGACAGAGGAAAAAGAACACGGCGGTCGTGACGTGAAGAAAAAAAGACGATGAACAGTTCCTACATTTTTTGAATAAAATTTTGTGAGTTTTTAATTCGCATATATTATTCTTTTTCTTTGTTTGGTGATTTCTAAAGTTTCTCCATGCATTGATATCTATCTATGTTTTTTTATTTACATACATGAGTTAGTTTTAATTAAAAAATTGATTGCGTGATTAAGTGTTAAGCGTATTGTTTCTGTCTGTTAATATCTAGCGAAGTTTTTTCAGTGCTACAGTATCGAACAGTAATTGCTACAGTGCCGGACATTATTGCTACAGTACGATCGGGAAAAAATTTTGTTCTATTTTTTGTTATTTCTATTTTTCAGATTGAATGGTTACAAGACAGAAAATTTGAGAAAAAGCTTCCGCTGAGAATTACAATCATTCATCCTGGCTTATGAGTTCTCATCCCAAACTCCGCTCGTTTCGGCTTCAACTTTTGACTTCTGGCTTATTTTTTACTATTCATAAATTTCGTCTTTTTCTGAACTTTTGACTTTTTAAGCTTTTTTGCCGGTTCTTTTTTTCCTGTATTTGTTTGCATTATACGTGATGGGCTAATATGTTTTTCCTATTTTTAATTTTTTTTTAAATTTAATTATGCTAAATAAGCCTCTGTCAGGCACAGTATTTTTTCAGCCAGCTACAATGCTTTTTAGCTATAAGCCACTCAAAAAAGCCATTTTGAGCACATGATCCGGAAAGGAGCGTGTATTATGCACATAGACATGCATGACTGGTAGGAAAACGGCCAGGAAGCAAGGATGTAGTAAGGTTTTCTTTGTAGAGGAAGAGCTTAATTAGAGCAACTTCAGCAGTAGCCCTCAAATCTAAGCCCCTACTTTTCATTTGAGGGCTCCCCCTACTTTTGAGGGCTCAATTTTTTTTGCTTCTACTCCAACAACACCCCTCAAATCTAAGCCCTCAAATCCATTCCACTACACACTGACACATGGGACCCACTCCTGACAAATCCATTTGGGCAAGGAGGCAGGGGATTTTGGCGGCGACGGCGATGGGCGGAGGCGTCGGCGACGGGCGAGGCGACGGCGACGGGCGAGGCGTCGGCGAGGGAGGCGGGCGGGCGGGGAAGCGGAGGAGGCGGGCGGGGAGGGAGGCGGCGGGGAAAGAGGCGCGCGGGGGTGAGCGAAAGCGGCGGATTTTGGCGGCGACGGCGTCGGCGACGGGCGGAGGCGTCAGGCGAGGGAGGTGGGCGGGCAGGGAAGCGGAGGAGGCGGGCGGGGAGGGAGGCGCGCGGGAAGGGAGGCGGCGGGGAAAGAGGCGCGCGGGGGTGAGCGGAAGCGGCGGATTTTGGCGGCGACGGCGTCGGCGACGAGCGGAGGCGTCGGGCGGGCGGGGAAGCGGAGGAGGCGGGCGGGGAGGGAGGCGGCGGGGAAAGAGGGAGGCGGGGAGGGAGGCGGTGGGGAAAGAAGCGGCGGGGAAAGAGGCGCTCGGGAGGGGAAAGAGGCACGACTCCAACAGAAATTTGAGGGCTTGGCCTAGAGCCCCCAGGAATGAGGGCTGAAGGGGGGATTTGAGGGGCTCCTCAAATTTGAGGGCTCTAGTAGGAGCCCTGCTGGACCTCTATTTTTACCTCAAGCCCTCAAATATGAGGTTTGAGGGCTCAAGTATGGGCCCTACTGGAGTTGCTCTTAAGCACTTGCACGAATTTTGGTAGACATGACAAAAGCAGACAGATTCTGCACTGCAGCTAGCTTGATTAATTCCACACTGTTACTGTCTGTATAATACTGTGGTATGGGATTAATCATGCAGTGATTGCTCTGCAGAAATGCCTTCTCAGATTAAGATGGAGTTTATATATGTGCAAATTGATGACAACAAGGTTACATGTGCAGCTCCTGCATGCGTACTTTGCTTTACCCCTAACCCTGACTCACGATTATATAACACCATTGGTAACACATTTGTGATCAGTCAATGCTTCAATTAATGGAATGTTCACATAGACTTTACATATACTACTTGTTGTAGGGGTGGCCCCCACCTAAGCTCAGCAGGCCTGTTAAAGGAGTGTAAGGCCTAGAATGGGACATGTATAGTGATATAGGTACCCCTGAGGGAAGTACTTATGTGTAAGGGTATAATTGTAAAGGCATTCCCCATGTGGATGTATATATGTAAGACATAGGCCATAGGGAAAGGGGCTAAGCCATTTATTTACTTAACTCTCCACTACCACACACTCTCTCTGTTTGGTCTGTAACCATAACACTACTCTCTTTTTTTTGGGGTAAAACACATATACTACTTGAGAAAAGTAGATAAAAAGCGAGAATTTTGGGTGCTCTTTTGGTTTCAGTCGCTTTCTTAGGATTGGAAAAACCACTGTAGGGTCTGATTAGTAGGAGCGGATTGGTGGAAGAAATGGAGTGTGGAGCCGTCACTCTTCCTATAAACAAGAGAAGGAATTTTCCAGCAGAAAAAGAAAAAAAAATCTCTATCTGGAATGCCATCAGCCCCTGATTGTGTCCGTTATATTCTTTTAGAAGAAAGGGATAAGAGCCAGTTCCATTTAAGAAGCTTAATTGCCCGTATTTATTATACTAAACCAATGCACTATTGCTTGTAGTACACTACTACATCGGTGTTGCAATTATTATAGACGATTTTTGATAATAACCGTCTGTGATATTATCATAAACAGTTCTGATTAAAAACCATCTATAATGTCAGCAAATCATTTGTAATGTATGCTGACATCATATATGATTTTTAATCCGAACCGTCTGTGATAATACTACATCACCGATCCGTCGCATCTCTCCTAGAATTTCGATCTGGCACATTCATTCTCTCCACAACGAATGGTAGGCATGATCTCTTCCCATCTCTCACCCCTTATTACTCCCCCTCTCCCTTTCCTGTTGCTCCTACTTCATCCACTCCTTATTCGCCTGCTTCCTCCCCCAACCAAAGCGCCCTATCCTCTCGACGACATCGACTACCGTCATGAGCTCCTTCGCCTCCGTTTGTTACGCCACGGTTCACTACACAAGACACTCTTGTTGTAAGTCGGAGGAGTGGTTCTGGAGGTTTCGACACATAATGAGTTGAAAAGTCGGAGGTGTAAAAATCCATGTTATGAAGGGTTTCAGGTCCCCTGAAGATTAGTGGGCCAAAAACCTAATTGAGGTAAAAAGGCCCAGACCTAGTTGAACGAGTTGTATTAGGGTTTTGAGTAGGAAGAAAAAGTGAAGTATGAAAAGGAATAGAACGTGCGGCGGCAGGTTTTTTGGGGGGACAGAGGAAAAAGAACACGGCGGTCGTGACGTGAAGAAAAAAAGACGATGAACAGTTCCTACATTTTTTGAATAAAATTTTGTGAGTTTTTAATTCGCATATATTATTCTTTTTCTTTGTTTGGTGATTTCTAAAGTTTCTCCATGCATTGATATCTATCTATGTTTTTTTATTTACATACATGAGTTAGTTTTAATTAAAAAATTGATTGCGTGATTAAGTGTTAAGCGTATTGTTTCTGTCTGTTAATATCTAGCGAAGTTTTTTCAGTGCTACAGTATCGAACAGTAATTGCTACAGTGCCGGACATTATTGCTACAGTACGATCGGGAAAAAATTTTGTTCTATTTTTTGTTATTTCTATTTTTCAGATTGAATGGTTACAAGACAGAAAATTTGAGAAAAAGCTTCCGCTGAGAATTACAATCATTCATCCCATTCTGATTGCCATCAACGATCCTACAATTTCTTCACTTAGACCTATTTGAAATAATATTATCTTACGGTGTTGTTATATATTCATGAAGGGAGATTGTTAGACCATGTGGCTAGGTCTAGAATATTTGTGATGATGAATAATTGATAATGTTGCTTATTGATGTTATTTAAGATGTGTGTGAACATATGTCGGTTAGGTTGAAAAGAACTTGTACCAGGAAAAGATGTTACTTTGGTCTTTGCATGTGCAGGGTAACTCGGAGGCGATCGTGGTCTATGGCACGGACGGTGAGATGGCTTGATGCAAAGTCATAGTCCAAAGGGTCAAGATGTTGGAGAAGACAATTGTATTTGTGTTGGGATGCGTGGAGATCAAAGATGGATGATTGGTGCTGGAGCTACGGAGATGTGGTCTGAAAACTACAACATGTGACAATTTTGGATTGTCCAAAATTGGATAGTGTGATAAAAGTTGAAAAACCCGTGTTACGTAAGGATTTTGGGTCCCTTACATATTAGAATTGAATAAGAACTCATTTAGGCCCTAGACTATAAATAAAGATGGAGTTAGGGGCTAACCCTAAAGGCTAATATATGTAATTTTTGTGTTAGGTTTGAGAGGTGATACGAGGGTACTTTGTAGCTACAAATATGCTAATCTAAAAAGAAAAAAAGTTAGATCTATTCAGAAGAAAAGCCTATGGCGGTGGCACATCTGGTTCCCTGCTGTGTTTCGAGGTACTTCTGTGGGACCCATGCTGGTCCGTGAAGATCAACCGAAGCGATTGTCTGGTTCACGCAAGTAGCAGTGTCTGCTGACGTGGCTGCTTTTCTGGTGCTTTGCTTTCTATGCTAGTCTCTGCTTTTTACGTGACATCAAAAAAAGTAGTGGCAACGTCGGAAGAAAAAGAAGAAAGATGCAGTGCTCAGTAGTCAACGAAATCAATCGCCACCTTGACTTAATCGATCGACGCATTGACGGTACTGTGCTTGTTTCCAGGCACCCATAAATGCAACAAAAGCTCACATCTTTTGCACAGGAGGCTTGCATTAATCCTAGCCTAGCCTAGCTAGCTAGTAGTAGAAGCATCAAGACTGGATGCTGTGAGGTGACCACGAACAAGCATACAACATTCCGTCGACTTCTCCAACAGTACTAACTTTTAGCATATAGCTCATAACATAAATAGCCTTATATGACACTCTCACATAATTTTGGAATATATGTATGAGACTACCTCTTGATCAAAGATAGTGTTTCTCTCTCTCTTCTATTAAAATATAAAATAATATGTTTAAAGTTAGCGCATAAATCACTATTGAAGATACTCTTACGCAAGTACTCCATGGACAGTGCTCAGAGGGGCCTTTCTCCGCTTGATGCCGCCTCAGTTTTCGAAGCGTGCACTCGATGGCACCCATGACTTGCTCTTCGATCAGTCGTAGTACATACACACATACATGCAGAGCAGCATGGCTACCAAGACTGCTTACGGATCAGATTCTCCTGTCTGAACCATACCTTTCTTGGAGATTTTTTGACCCTGCTAATTTGTATGTATCTGTTTGCAGATCGGTTATGGCTCCTGCATTTAATGACTGTTAGCATCGTCATCAGAATCCAGAACTAGTCACAAGATGTATTTATGTACTACTTACTGGTCTTCTTCTCCCGGCCTTTCTGGACCAGACGTCAAAAATTTAATTCAGACTCCGCGAAAGAAAAAGTTTAAGATGGCGCTTATTTTAACTTACCGTAGGTATGTTAGCTTTTTCAGCTTAATAAAATTTAAAAATAAAAAGCTATATTATTATAGATAATATAAAGAAATAAGAAAAAAATCTAAAAATAAAATTAAGAAGTCAAAAAGCAGGAAACGTTGGAGCAGGTTATTAGGCAGGATATCCGGCCGTTGTAACTACAGCAAGCTGGAGATGTCTGAATCTGTGCTCCCTGGTTAATCTTTTCTGAGCAATCCAATCGCAGGATCGATCGGATGCATGATGAATCGGACTAGCTCG